>CM059196.1:38783540-38844161 GCA_030323885.1 Branchipolynoe longqiensis | reverse complement strand
GAGTGGGGGAGTAGGGAGAGTGGGGGAGTAGGGAGAGTGGGGGAGCAGGGAGAGTGGGGGGAGTCGAGGGAGTGGGGGACTGGAGGGAGTGTCGGAGTGTCGGGGGGGATTGGAGGGGGGTGGAGAGAGTGGGGGAGTGGTCGGAGTGGGAGGGTGGGGGTGGGACTGGGTAGAGGTCGGGTGGAGGGGTGGGGGAGTGTGAGTGGGGGCGGGGGGGGGGTATTAGGGGAGAGGGTTTACCTGCTGGTTGGCGCGTGCTCAGAATGACTCTGGAATGGGACTAGTTTATGGTTACTACTTTCCTACCGAGTTGCTGCATTCTCAGAATTACTGTAGCGTGGGACCATTTTATGGCTATTATAATTGTCACTTTGCTCTCGATGTTACTCAATTGTAATATTATCCTTACTACTACCAATATTAGGGTATTTCATTTTTACTTCCTAGCAAAATCTAAGGGTATGTTACAGGACGGGAGTAATAATATAAATGCTTGATATAATAAGTTGAAAACAATTGTATTATAATGTGTGTCAATAGTATAAGGAGTACACGATATTAGTAGTACTCCATCTTTTAATTTGTTTGGTACTTTTTGTTTGTGCATTAATCGAATAAGCAGAGGAAATTTCAATCAAAACAAACAACAAACAAACAAACAAACAAATCAATCATGGATTGCTTTCCTCATTCCACTGCTTCTTGCCCTACTAGGACAATCAATGGCAGGCTACCTCGTGACAAGTATCAATTTTGAGAAGTCATTGGTTTGACTCGGCTAGGATTCGAACCCGGGGGTTCGAATTCGATGATCTACCATATATAACGATCAGTGCTGGTTCGATCCTGTTACACAGGGTAATTAATATATTGCCGCAAATATATGTCAACCGTGTGATATAATGGCTATATATAATATGTATAATATACTATGTTCTATGTGACATCTATACACAATAACATATCATTGCTATATATAGTATAGTTATACGAGTCTTACCTTGGTACAGATGATGGATAACTGTTGTTTTACCGAGGTATAAGCCTCGGATAGATGTGGGCTAGGGAGAGGTAAGCACGTCCGGTACCAGCAATCTTAACCTACTTATTGAGGATAAAAATGACTTTCAAACAATGGATACTATTACTTTACCGAAAAGGTACACCAACGGAATAGATGTGGCAGGGTGTGGCGGGAGGGCCCTAGCCCACATCTATCCGAGGCTTATACCTCGGTAAAACAACAGTTATCCATCATCTGTACCAAGGTAAGACTCGTATAACTATACTATTTTACCTCGGTAAACAGCCTCAGGCTAGCCTCAGGCTAGGGAGACCTTTACATAATTCATTTTTATCCTTAATATCATTCTTTCTTATTATTATAACATTCTAAATTTTTGTTCTCACCTATTCTTGTTAGTTGGCGAGAAGACGCTTTGCAACGCCGGTAGGCTTTTCTAGTCGTTTATTATAATGTTTTGCAAACGACTTAGCCGTCTTCCAGCCTGCATGCGCTAGTATTCTTTTCACAGAAATACCAAGCACCCGTGCCTTGGAGACCATGGCTCCTCTAGTTGAGTGGGAAGAGTATTTACTCGTATCCACTCCAGCCAATTTCAACACCGTAATTGTCCATCTGGCAAGTGTGTCTCGTGAAATCGCCTTATGTGGCTTTATAAAGCTCACTAATAGTTGTTGTGATGCACGTAAATCCTTTGTCTTGTATATATAAGCCCGTATGGCCGACACAACACATAATTTCCGATCATTCGGAAAACAGTCTAAGTGAAACGTTGATAAAGGGTCACCTAACGTGTTCGATTTAAGCAATTTTTCTAAATCAAACGTAGCTTGTTGCTTGTCTATTTCTAATCCAGTTAAGGATAAAGCAACAATCGTCTGTCCTCTGTGTCCGGTTACTAACAATAACAGGACCGCGACCTTAAAACCTAACTGTTTTATATCTAACCACGAGTTGTGAGGCCAAGCCTGAAACAACTTAAATACTATAGAAACATCCCAAAACCGACTATACTTTGGTTTTGGAGGATTCCTTTGATAAATTGAACGAAGTAAATAACAAATAACATAATGTTTTCCAACTGTTTCGCCATCAATTCTAGGTAATATAATTGATAACGCACACCTCGCCGCATTAATCGATCCAAAGGAAAGTCCTTCATCCTCTAGAGAACGAAGAAACCGAGCTACTTGTGAAATCTTTGGATTTGTTGGCTTAACTTTCATTAACAAACAATGTACACCCCATTTCTTTAAATAGGTTGTATACATTTTGACAGTTCCTGGCCTCCAGGCATCCGATACTATCCTATCCTCAGTAATTCTGTCCAATCCAAATTGCTGTAGCTGCTTCCTTAGAAAAGGAATGCCAATAGGGGCGTCGTTGACACGTCGCCGTGAACCACTAGCGGTCCGTGGTGCGTCAGATTCCCGAGTTTTCTTGGGAATCGTATACGATCTTTTGCCAGTTGTGAAACTGCTGGCAGCCAAGGTTGCGTGTCCCAATCGGGCACCACCAGTATCGCATGTGTCCCTTCCAAGCCGATTTTTCTCACTACTCGGCTGATAATGCTAAATGGTGGGAAAATATAAAAATAATTATTTTCCCAGGTAATAGCAAACGCATCTACTTTCCAAGCATCCGGTTCAGGATGCCAAGAAACATAACAGGGTAACTTGTTATTATTTCGTGATGCAAATAAGTCAACTTCAGGTGTACCCCATTTTTCACAAACGAAGTTAAACAAAGGTGTAGAGAGAGACCACTCTAAATGGTCATGGAAATTTCTACTTTTATAATCTGCAAGTGTATTTTGTGACCCTGGAATATGCGCTACAGTCAGCCAGACTTGTTGAGCCTGTGCCCAGTTCCAAATCAGTTTAGATAACTGATTGCAAGACTTTGATTTGGTTCCACCCATGTTACGAATATATGCCATGGCAGTAGTATTATCAGTTAGTATTCTAACCTGTGATTTATTTATCTTTACTAAACTACGTAAGCCCAGATAAATAGCACGCAATTCTAGTGCATTAATATAGTCTGATTTTTCATCATCAAGCCATCTACCTCCTGTTGTGACCCCATCTCGATGAGCTCCCCAACCTTCTAACGAAGCATCAGTAGTAATTACTGTATTAGGTTCCGCCATGCGGATTGGATTTGGTGAACTTGCTATATGTTGCATCCACCATCCAATATCCTGTAACCCTTCTTGCGAAATAAACATCTTTCGCTCAAAATTGCCTTTAGTTCGTGTTAACGCTAAATTTTTATCTATTTCTAGCGACTTAATATGGGCCTTCCCATATAACACAGCAGGTGCATATGAGGTCATTATGCCAATAAGAACAGCAACCTGTCTAATTTTTGGCTTTGATAACTTAATAAGCTGAGTCGCTGTAGTCATAAACTTAATTAGTTTTGTTCTGTTATCGACACTGTAAGGGACTGTGTATCCAGAATAAACCCTAAACATTTGAGTTGTTTTGTTGGTTTAAACACTGACTTTTGTTGATGTACATAAAACCCCAATTTAGTGAGTAATGCACATAAATCCAAAACTGCATTCACACAACCAATTTGTGTTGATGCTATAATAAAAGAATCATCTATGTATGGAAACATTATATGACCCTTCCTCGCCATTACCGAGAAAACAGGTTTAAGCAATTTAGTAAATAAACGTGGCGCACAAGCTAAGCCATTCGGCATGCAGGTAAACTCATAGAGTTGGTTATCCCAAATAAATCGAAGAAATTTTCGGTATTGTTCCATTATGGGAAGCGTATAATATGCATCCTGTAAATCAACACTAGCCATCCACGCATCTGGTGTAATCAGATCTCGTGCCGTATCTAGAGAGAACATTTTAAAATGTCGATATTCCACCCTTTTATTAAGGATTGTTAAATCCAGGATCATTCGAACATCACCATTAGGCTTCGGTCTCGAGAAAATGTTTGAAATAAACTGTCCTGAACAGTGTGTCACTTTTTGTATAATTCCTTTCTCAAAGAATTTATGTACCTGTTTAGTTAGTGCGTCTCGTTCAACTGGTTGAATGTTATATGGAAAAGGTATTATACTTTGTACAGGAATTTGTGTAAAGGGAATGTGAACACCCCTAACTATTTTTATAATTTCTTGGTCACTAGTAATTTTGTGCCACTCAGAAATATGATTACTAATATTACCAGCCACAAAGTTGCTTACAGTTTGTGTGTTTTTAGAGGCTGCAGGGACTTGTAAAGTTTGTGTTTGGACCTCTACTTGGACCCGCCCCTGGGGAAAGGTCTCGACGAGTTGAACCCTCGACCTATTGGCCGTGCGGTGTTGTCGGTCCAGCCTGGGCGAGCGCCCCGGCCCCGAAACCCTTGACCGAAGTTTGAACTCGGTCTGGTTCCTCTGGTGAACCGTCGTGGACGAAAATCCCCTCGTGACTTTTTGAAACGAGGAACTTCCTGTTTCTTCTTGCCATCCATGTTTTTGCCACTCTTGGCTGCAGTCTCTACCTCTTTATAGAGGTATTGTAGTTGACCGCCAAACATCTTGGTATTATCTAAAGGTTTCCCTTTAATCGGCTCTGGAGCAAGATAGAGCGTAAACTCCTTCCCCTCATTATCGGTAACCTTCTTAGAGCGAGCCACTTCTTTGCCAGCATCTGTGCAAACTGACTTGAAGACATTTTCATATCTTCGAAACGACAGGTAATTACCTGCCGCCGCTAGTACTGCAATGCCTTTGTCCATTGTCTTAGCCAAAGACGAGAACTTATTTTCACTCTGCATCCTATTAGCCACAGGAACAATAGCTGTTAGGGTAGCCAACACTGCCTTATGCACTGTGTGCAACACATCCTCAAACTTCTTACGGTCATCCGTCATATTGACATCCCGATCCATTTCTTTAATGATGGAGTTGGGAACACCCTTTATGCCTGTTAACTCATCTCCTAACTTGGAGATAACCTCCGCCGGTTTGAACGTGCGAAAATGACCATTCACGGTCTCGCGCATAAGCGTAGTGGTTTTAACCCGCTTAGCCTTTGGCTTCTCCACCTTCTTAGCCACTTTAGTGCCAATGTCCGCATAGACACCTTCATATATGGTGTCTGAGTCTGATTCCGTAGAAGTAGACTCAGTGGACGAATCAGAAGAAGAATATTTCCTCTTCCTCTTCTTCTTTTTGGACTTAGTCTTCCGCTTTTTGCGAAAACCAGTCTCTGCCCGCTCCTTGGTGAATTCATCACCCGAAGAAATCACCTGTTTCTTCTTCTTCCTCCGTTTAGGAGAAGGAGGAGGAGGAGCCTTAAGCTCCACCGCCGAGTCTGTGTCCAAGAAATCCTCAAATGAATCCTCTTGGACACTCGGCCTACGCCGCTTCCGAGACACAGGCGATTTGGCAGTCAAGATGTGGCTTTCCAATCTTGCAAAGCGAGCCTCCCAATCTGGAGGCGCAGGCACATCAGGCACTGCGTCCTCGTCCGGGTCGGAGAGGATATGCGCCCGGGGCTGTGTCGACGGCCCTGCCGACAACACAGGTGAGGAGTCGTACTCCTCGTCCACTCCACTCGGAACACGCCCCTCGGCTGCTGCTGCACCGCGCTTACTCCGCTTCGTGGCCATCGGGAGCTGAAACAAAGATTTTTGGTCAGTCCCGGTATATATATATGTCACAATATGGTTGTTTCAAACTCATTTGGACATCTATTGGTGTTAGAGAACGTGTTTATACCGTTATAACACAGGCGTAATAAGCTAAATTTGTGCGTGGGTTGTGGGTCAAGCCCAAACCTTACGCGGGGTCGGGACCAGTGTATCGGCCCGCCCATCCCTCTGTTCCGCACACTTCTCCCACCTGTGACTACTACGTCAACAAGTTGGAGAAAATGCTACGAAACTCGGAGAAACGCCTGAAAAAGTTTTGTCTAGGGGAGTCTATAAAAGAAACCCAGGAGCATCTCCAACATTACTCTCTATTAGAGTACGAGAGAATTTCCACATGAGATAGGGCGAAACCCACATCTCTACCCATAGTCACACGGTGACCCGGGTGTTGACATAACCGCTAATGACCGGTTTGGTTCCTTCGAGAAACCCACTCGAGTGTTTTATCCTTGGTTGTTTATAACCAAATAACTCGTCCAAATTGGACCAACGAAAGTCTAAACTTTCCATAATGATGCTCTAATGCATCATAATTAAGCTAACCACAGTTTTTATTATACTTACTGCGTATTTGCTTGTATGTAGACTAATTTTGCCGGAGCAACCCAACGACACGTTATCCAGTCGTGAGTTGTATATGCTAATTGCTGGTACCGGACGTGCTTACCTCTCCCTAGCCTGAGGCTAGCCTGAGGCTGTTTACCGAGGTAAAATATATGATATATAATGTTTACATCGCCACCATTATATCTTGCTGATGGACACCTAACGCTATGTAAAATATGCTGATATTCGGCATAGGGGGAATCCAAATGTTCTATTACTGACCAATGTATGTGACCAGGCGCATTTATGTGGATATATATATGTATGGGTTGGTGGTGCCTGAGTGGATGTAAATAGACATAGTGGTGCTGGCAGGTCTGGGTGTGATTGCACCCAGGACCTTACCCCTCTGCTGAGATAGGTATCACCACAGTCAAAAGGTCAAGGTTGGTGGTCGCCATGGGGCCATACAGATTGTGGTGGTGGGCAGACCACTGGTATCCATGGGGACCAGGAATGCTGGATCCCTATTGGTAGGGCCAACGATGCTTGGTTCCCATGTGGGGTGATACTCTACAATGATCGCATGTAACCATATACATAATAAACCAAAGGGCTGGACTCTCTCTTCTTCATTACACTTTATACATTTCCTTTCTCTTTGTCTGTATTGATTTCACCATAGCCTGCCTACACCGCCACGGATTCGAGCATTTTACTTTATAGCTATATATATGGATATAAATATATATGTATATTTATGCATATGGGTTTGCATATAGGCCTACAAATATATATATATATATATATGTAATTATGTACATATATTTGTATATATGTGAATATAAATTTGTATATATGTGTACATACAACATTTCAGTGGTACAGTGAGTGGTGGCTACAGTGTGCAGGGGTGGTGGTGCCACCATCGGAGCTGGGGTTGGGGAGGCTGGAGCAATATATGACTAGGACAAACTCCATCAGTCCATGGAGCTGAGTGAGTGATGAGGGAAAGGGGGGATATTCCAGGCTATTATACTCATATAATTCTTATACAGCATATATACAAATATTTATAGATATATATGTGTATATATGTATGTGTTTGTGTACACACACACATATATACAAATCGATATACATGCTACATACACACATGTATCCTCGGGTCTAGTAGTAATAGCACAATTTATATACATTTATATATATATACATTTGCATATATGTGTGTAAGTATTTCGCTATACGTGTATATATAGAATTGTATATATATACAATTATATTTATATTGTATATACAGTCCACTGATATATGTATTTAATTTATATATCATTTATTTTATAATCAATACACATTTTACGAAATACACGCGCTATATATGACAGGGGTAGATTGTATACTAAAATGGATTTCTTTATAACACATTGTTCGACCGATCAAAAAATAATTATTATTATACACACACATAACACAAACAAACCGGTGTAGGCGTCACGCATCCACTATCCTGCATGACAGCCTACAGAGTCGGCTTCTGTGATTTCGGGATGGCGACCTACCTTCTGCATAGGGCTGGCCATCCATGTGTGTCCGTGTGCGTGTCCGTGTGGTGTGCCTGTGCGTGTGCGCGTGCGCGGGTGCGTGTGGGCACGGGCCTGCCGCTCCGCCCCGGCCCGCCCTGCACCCGGCAGCAGGCCGTCCACCTCCGGTATGGACCTGACAGCGGAACCTTCCTGCTTTCCCGTAGTCGCCGGCTCCCCGCCTACCCTCCTCCTGCTCCTCCTGCTCCTCCTCCTGGTCCTGCTCCGTCGGCCCCCTTCTGCTCTTCCTACTCCTACTCCTCCTACTCCTCCTGCTGCTGCTGCTGGGAGTTTACATGTCCACACGCAGCCCCGTGCCCGTTCACACCTCTCCGGAGGGCCGCCCCCCGGGAGCCCGTACACACCCCGCAAGCATTCCCCGTGTAGCAGCGAGCACCTGCCGTGCGTATCGGCGCCCCTTCCGTGTGTAGGCCGTGTGACGCCCCGCCCCCGCCCCCGCCCCCACCCCCTCCCCTCCCGCCCCCGCCCCCGCCCCCGCCCCCGCCCCACCCCCTTCTCCCCACTCACCTCCGTCTACTCCCCACCCCTCTCCCCTCATTCTCACCGCCCCCCCTCCCGCCCCGGGGCCCTGCTCCCAACCCCACCCGCCCCTGGCTCCTTCCCCCAACCCCACCCCACCCGCCCCGGGCTCCTTCCCCCAACCTCACCCGCCCCGGGCTCCTTCCCACCCGCTCGATGCGAGCCTCAAAAATACGATACCACCGCCACCTAGTGACAAACTGGGGTATAATGTAATACGACCGTTTCTCACCAGGGTGCAGCACCAGTAAACCACACGGACACCGGATCGCTGAGGCGGGACACCCGGACAATGGTTGCGTCGGTTGTGACTCTCTATCTCCCCCACAGCGCCCTGTCATTACACTGCAGCGACTTTTATTGTTTATTTAAATATGTTATTGACTGATAGATTAACTCTTACTGTTTCCGGCGTGACTCTCACCCCGAACATGGGTTCACTAGATGTGGCCTGTTGGCGACGTCCAGTTTTCTGGTGACAGGGGAAACTGTGGACTCTGTTGTAAGCTGGTGGCCCGCTGTCTGTGTGTTCCGGGTGTAATAGCTTATATAAGCAGTTTGAACATAACTTGGGCTATTCTCACTCGGAAGCCTCACACCCACACCCACACCCATACCCACACCCACACCCACACCCACACCCACACCCACACCCACACCCATACCCACACCCACACCCACACCCACACCCACACCCACACGCACAGGCACACCCACACCCACACCCACACCCACACCCACAGTAACACCTAGACATACACTCACACCTACTTACACACCTACATTCACATCCTCACCTTCACTTACACCCACACAAAATCCACACCCACGCCCGCACTGACACCTACCCCATGACCCACTGACACCCACTGACATGCCTACACTTACACCCACATGAACATCCACCTATGAACTGACACCCACTCACACACACCTACACTGACACCCACCTACACTCACACACATATGCTCACACCCACCTATGCTTACACCCACGGATACCCACATGAACATCCACACCTGAACTGGCACACACTCACAGACACCTACAGTGACACCCACCTAGGCTCACACATATGCTCACACCTACTCACACACCTACACTAACACCCACAGACCCCCACACAAACCATCCACCCCTGAACTAACACACACTCACATACACCTACACAGACACCCACCTACACTCACACACATATGCTCACACCCACTCACACACATACGCTCACACCCACTCACACACATATGCTCACACCCACTCACACACATATGCTCACACCCACTCACGCACATACGCTCACACCCAGTGACACACCCACACTTACACCCACTGACACCCACACGAACATACACCCCTGAACTGACACCCACTGACACACACCTACAGTGACACCCACATACACTGACACACATACACTGACACCCACACGAACATCCACCCCTGAACTGACACCCTCTCACACACCTACACTGACACCTACCTACACTCACACACATACGCTCACACACACTGACACCCACCTACACTTACACCCACTGACACCCACACAAACATCCACCCCAAACTGACACCCACTCACACACACCTACACTGAAATCTACCTACACTCACACACATACACTCACACCCACCTATACTTACACCCACCTACACCCACCAAACATCCACCCGTGAACTGACACGCACTCACACACACCTACACTGACACCCACTGACACCTACATGAACATCCACCACTGAACTGACACCCACTCACACAGACACACCTACACTCACACCCACTTACACTCACACACATATACTCACACCCGCTCGCACCCACCTACACTTAAACCCACACACACTCAGACCCACCCATGCACTCATACCCACTCACACACCTACACTCACATCCATCTCCACTTACACACCTACACTCACACCCACTCACACCCACACAAACATCCACCCCTGAACCGACACCCACTCACACACCTACACTCACACCCACATGAACATCCACCACAGAACTGACAACCACTCACACACACCTACACTCACACCCACCTACACTCACACACATACGCTCAAAACCACTCACACACCTACACACACTCAGACCAATCCATGCACTCATACCCACTCACACACCTACACTCACATCCATCTCCACTTACACACCTACACTCACACCCATTCATACCCACCTACATCTACAACCCCCCACACGCAACCTAACACACTCACATCCACTCACACCCACACTCACACCCATTCTTACACTTACACCCACTCACACCCCCACATCGCTCTGATATGTCCATCATTTGATTTATAGATTACATTGTCAGCCTTGCATTGTAGCTTCTGACTGCTGAAGTTTTTATTGACTGAATAATGTTGTCATTATTATTACTTGTATTATTATCATTATTGGTTGTGTTAAAGCTGCATAGTCCGATGAAATATCAAATTTTCCAAACCAAACCAATTATCTAGATTTGACTTTACATATCTAACTTAGATACTGATGCACTTATTAAGCATTTGTTTCTGCGTAGAAGGCAATACTGAGTCAATTTAACAGAACCTGTTACTGCATAAGTCTATGGTGTCAGAGTTTTGGCAAGCTTGCCTAAACTAATTTTCCATGTTTGCACTCAAAATATCTCAAAAGTTTACCATTTAAAATCAAAGTAACTTTGAACAATTGTAAAGTAGATACTAGTGACTGATCTAATATATTTATCTCAGAAAAAATACAGAAATTCAAAACCATCGGACTATGCAACTTTAACGTTGTAGCTCTCATTGCCAGTTTCGTTGTAGCTGTAATTATTACCATGGTCATGATCGTTATTTTCCATGCAGGAGGTCGTGGTTTCGAACCCAGGTCGAGTCAAACCAATTGCTTGTATTTATCTACCATTGTTGCATGGCTATTACAAAAATTAGCGATGTCCTTTTTCATGATATTGATATAAAATATTAAATTGTTTCAGAACATGCTATCAACGTTGTCTTAAATATTTATTTCTGAACGATGCAAATGAAAATACGACACACGACTGTGAATAAGTGAATTATCGACTGAAATGAAACTACCATTCCACAGTCCATTCCACAGTCTGATATGAACTTAGATGTTGCTAAGAAATATAACCCTCAAGAAAGAAACAAATGATTTCACAGCCGAGAGTGCTCTCTGGTGTTATTTCTTCAAGACCAAAAGTCAGCGCGCTATTTCTCTCCGGTGGCGCCACCTGGCGGATGTGAGTGTTCACTACACCACACCTGTGGTTTTGCGTCCTCGCAGCATTTAAGGTAATACCAAGATGGGTACCGACTTGTGCCAGAGCACACTCATGGTGAATTCATACTTCTGCCACACTAGGAGACCAGGCCGCCAGCACCATTATCAAATATCCCATCCAGTCACATTATCCTGACACTGAGCCGCTCAGGTCCCTGTGCTATCCTATTAATGCCGAGTGCCAGGCTAGGTCGCGACATGTATCAATTTAGTAAATCACTGCTTTGACGTGGCTGGGATTCAAAACCCCAAGTAAGTATATTCCGCGTGGGAAACCAGCGTTCTTACCGATTTGGCCACCGGGTGTGGGTACTGTACATGAGCATCAGACATGTGGAAAACCAGTTTCTGTCTTGAACAACTGACTGCCTCTTATATAATCAGTGCTGCATTCGTTAAAGGTAACATAAATACATCACAATGCATTAATTGACATGTAGCTTGTTGAATTTACTTCCATTCTGGGACAAGACGGGATGGCCGAGTGAGTTAGAGCGCCCGTATTCCATGCTGGTAGATCGTGGGATCATGAGTTTGCACCGTGGTCGAGTCAAACCAATGACTTAAAAATTTATACTTGTCGCTTCCTAGCCAGGCCCTCGGAATTATTAGGACAGGGCAAGGACTGGTGTGCTCAGTGTCAGGATAATGTGACTGAGTGGGATACCAGGTCATGGTGCCGGCAGCCTGTTTTCCCAGTGGGACAGCACTAGAAAGTTGCCATCAGTGCGCACTGTCACAAGTCGGTACCCGTCCTGATTTAACCTTAGATGTTTCTAGGATGTAAAACAACAACAAACAAACAAAACTTCCATTCTGTTTTATAGCTACTGTGATGTTGCTTATTATTTTTCTCTATTGAAACCTCAGAAGTGAAAGACAAGACACAACCACCAGTACATACTTTTATTCCCCCTCCCTAGAGGTCACTCGTTGGATATCGACTGACTCTGAAGCCATATCACCAGCGCTTATACATGCTACCTTTTCAAGGAGGGCTGCTGACATGACCACTTGTGATGGAACAGTGGTGCACTATAAAACAGGAAACCAGTCCGTTATGCAAAAACTCTCTTTTTGTATCCAGGGTGTGTCTGTGTAGTAGTGGAGCCGTATAGTGCATGTCAACAACCAGTGCAAATGGGTGAAGTGGTGGGAAATAAAAGTCCATGCACATTGGTGTGGTTGTGTGAGTTCGGTTGTGTCTAATCACGCATGCGCAAACCAAACTAATGTCCGTGTCACCGTTTGGTGGCCCCCTGTTTAGTCAATCCCGTCTCCACTAGGGCAATATCAATAGACCATTAAATGCCACGTCGATTCTGACGTCACAGGAACCTTCCAAAGACAATGCAAGACCTTTGTGAATCATATTTATCGATATACGTTTTCGCAACCTATTTATTTAAAAAAATTATAAATTAATTACAAACAAGGGTGTGTGCAACTTTTGGTTTACACTATAACAAATTTGTTACTTTTACCTTTATTGAATCAGCAGGGAAATTTCATTCGCAAACAATTGGCCTTCCTCACTCTACTGTTCCTTTCCCTATCCTACTAATAGCAAGTGTCTGATTAAGTAGTGAAGTGACAACCAAGTATTGGTAATTTTGATTAGATTAAGGTATGGGTGGGGGTTGACTTCCACGACCGACGGGTGCTCAACTCATCTGGCCATCCTGTCTGGTGGTAAACCAGTGTAGAATCTAATGCTCGGATCCGTGGCTATATACGTAGGCTATGAGGAAAACAATATAGGCAAAGAGAAAGGAAGAGAGTAAAGAATAAGAGAGAGAGAGAGTCCAGCCCTCTGGTTTATTATTATATAGTTACATGGGTTCATGGTAGAGTATCTTATCACATCCTTCCAATCAAGCATTCCTGGTCTTACCAATAGGAATTCAGCATTCCTGGTCTTCCATGGATACCAGTGGTCTGACCACCACCAGTATCTGTATGGCCCCTTGGCCACCACCAACCTTGACCTTTTGAGTGTGGTGACCCCTACCCCAGCAGAAGGGCTAGGCCCTGAGTGCAGTCACGCCCAGACATGCCAGCACCACTATGTCTATTACATCCCACTCAGGCACCACCAAGCCATATATATATATATATATATATATATATATAATATATATATGTATATATATATCAATCAATCAATGGGTGCCATCTTCTCGAAGAAGGTTGGCTGCAATGGACCTCCATCTCTTCCTGTCATTTGTTCCTCTCACGCATTCTGCATAGCTCATTGCTGTCCACTCAGTGATGTTGTCCATCCATGTTGTTCTCCTTCTCCCTCTTGGTCTTTTCCCTTCTATCTTCCCTTCCAGTATTCTTCTCTGTGATTCCTGGTGTTGTATCATGTGGCCAAAGTATTTAATTTTTCTGTTTTTGATCGTTTGTATTATCTGTCTCTTTATTTTCATTCTTGTTAGGACCTCCACATTGCTTATCATTGCTGTCCATGGAATTTTTAACATTCTTCTGTATTGCCACATTTCAAATGCCTTGAGCTTTGTTGTCATTGCTTTCTTCAAAGTCCATGTCTCGCAGCAATATAAAAGTGGAGACCACACATAGCATTTTAGCAGTCGGAATATATATATATATATAAGTATATATATATATATATATATATGGTCACATACACCGATCAGTAATAGAACATTTGCATTTCCCCCTTGCTGAATATCGGAATATTTTACACCAGGAAAGAATGCAAGTTTTTGTGGATCACAACATTGACAGTTATTTACACAAGAATTTGCATAATCCAAACTGCATAACCCAAAGAAAGTATGGAATTGTCTAAACCTGGACAATCACCTACATTGTGTTAAGTATCCACTTAGACACTTGTGCACTTATCAAACATGTGTTACTGAAAATGTCATTGAAGTCAATTTAATAAAAACTTGTTATAGCTGAGATCTATGGTGTCCAGCATTTCAATGCGCATTCACCAATGGTAATTGTGCATGTTTTCAATTTAAATCTCTCAAAACTGAGCCATTATTCTTCTTCTTAAAGATTTATACTGCCTATCATGGATAAGTCTGAGTAGACTTGTTTTCACCATTAGACAGTTTGTCGATAGAAAGCTCGAGCCTACACTTTTACCGACCCAAGGGATTTTTAACCTCCCACACCACATAGACATAGTATGAGAGCAACTGGCCTTTGATGACGCTGTAAGTTATGCACAGGGGTGGAAATCCAAATTGGCAGAGGTGGGGATAGAAGAAATCGAACCACTGACCTTCAGATTAGGAGTCAGACCTAGAAAAATGTCAGACACTCTAACCACTCCGACACAGAGAAAACCACACTAAAGTAAGGTACATTATAAGGATCAACGTAATGTAATTATCTAAAGAGAATATTGCAGTGTAAGAATGCGAGTATATATGAGCCTGTCTCAAAAGGTGTTAACTCTTTTGTTGTTGTCCATTGTAACGATTGACACAAAACAGCACAGAAAGGGTTACACTGAAAACACAAGGACATTTGCTTCAAATGATTATGTATTCTATTGGGATTATGAAACACCATGTAACAAACAAATCAGTTTATCCTGAGAAAATGCATAGGCAGATAGTATGTTGATCATGACAATGGACAAAGTTTTGTCCCATATTGCTTAGCACCTTTTGAGACAGTCTCATATGTTGTCTATCTAAAAGGCTATGTACACATGTAAGCAATGTATGCATTTAGGCGAAGTATGCATATTAATATTATTATTTAATATATTTCATCCATGTAAACAATGTGTGCATGTAAACGATATATGCATGTGAATGATATATGTATGTATATTATGTATACATAATACACAATTGATGCACTCCTGCATGTAAACAATGTACCCAATAAACAATGTATACATGTAAACGATGTATGCATATTAAATACTGCATGCATGGAAGTTGTGCATGGATTCTTGTACTTGTATGTAGATAATGTGTGCATGGACATGATCGGTGCATGAATATAAATGATGCATGCGTGTAAATCAGGGATGAAAGATCTCCGCGATTTCGTGGATTTCCAGGATTTTCCCTGTACCGACTGCAATCCTGCAGCATGATCAACGTATATGCTATAGGCACTACTAATACGTTGTTTTACACTGCAACACCATCAGCGTATACTAATATGTGGTGGCAAACCGCAGCACCATCAGCGTATACTTCAAATGCCGCAACAATATCAGCATATACTGCTAATACATGATTCAAATGCCGCAGCACTATCACCATATACCAATATATATGAAACCCGACTTCCGGGAAGTTTCCGCGATTCCCTGACAATCCTAAACCTATGGGAAAATATCAGCATTTCCGCTTTTTTTCCCGGAGACCACTTTCATCCCTGACTCTGTGCTTGTAAGTGATGTGATGTAAGCGATGAGTAGAATAAGTGATGCATGTATGTAAGCAATAATTACATCTAAACGATCTGTGCCTATCTATAGTATATATGCATATGGGCGATAACAAGTGAATAGAATGATTGCATATAAACGATGTACGCAACCAGGACCGGCTGAAGCTACCGGAAACTCAGGCTAGAGGGCGCCACATCAGTGTTAAATTACAAAAGATCATACTTGTAAGGATCCTGATGTTCAGCTTGCCCAAGACACCAGCAACCCCTGGCCTGGCAGGTAATGGAACCTTAATTATACTTAGTGGTCAGCCAAAGTTTTCAACAATTTTCATGATCACACAAAGATTATTACTTTTCCAGACCCCCCCCCCCCCCACTCCTAGTACCCATCTTTATTTAGTTTTTCACTAAAGTGGTTTATGTTCTCTCAACTTTTGATTGAATCATAGTAGTATAGAGAGGACCGATATGGGTCCATATTATGTAATTGTCCCACGTCGGACCTCTGACGTGGGACAATGACCTTAACTGACCCCTATGTGGAGGGACAATGCCCTTATTGTCCCTCCACGGAGGGGTCAGTTAAGGTCATTGTCCCACGTCGGACCTCTGACGTGGGACGATTACGTAATATGAACACATATCGGTCCTTTCTATACTACTAATTATAAAAGTTGTACATGAGTAGCAAAAGACCCCAATCCTTGTTGTCCACTTTCTGCGACCGAGAAAATGTTGAAAACTTTGGAAGGCCCCCGGTAGGCCCTGACAGATGATACATGTTGTATCTCCGGACTTTGTTAGCAAATGTATTAAAAATTATTATTATTATGATAATTATGACAATTATGATAATTATTATACTTATAATAGTTATTATATTTATAATAATCATAACAGTTATTATTCTATAATAACAATTATCATAATAATTAAAATAATAATAATTAGTATAATAATTATAACAATAACAATTATTCTTTTAATATAGT
This sequence comes from Branchipolynoe longqiensis, assembly GCA_030323885.1. Lineage (NCBI taxonomy): Eukaryota > Metazoa > Annelida > Polychaeta > Phyllodocida > Polynoidae > Branchipolynoe > Branchipolynoe longqiensis. Next base: position 38,827,115 of record CM059196.1, on the reverse strand, counting down.
AATTATTATTATAATATTAGCTATCTTAATATAGTAATTATTATTATAATATTAGCTATCATAATAATAATTATTCTGGCAATAATATCAATTGGCTAGCATAAAATGGTGCGTGAAATAACCACCTTACCCCCATTATAATTAGACAAATAAATCTCTGTTAGCCCATCACTTTGCGGGTTACAAACAAATTCACACATTTCACAGATGTCCCCGAAGCATCGTCACAAGTACCCCACCCGGTGAACAATAACAGTCACTGCTGCGCTGACGACTGCCATCGTCGTTGGGTTGCTCAGGTGGTTGCCATGGTTACAGTCGTCGTCTTTGCAACACTGCACCTGGAGCTCTTCCGTTTCCACCGGATTGCAGGTCTCGGCACACTCCCTGCTCCTGTAGATGATCTCACCCTCCTCACGTCGCAACATCACCTGGAGAAAGCAGTCCTCCAGTTAGAGACATCTTATTTTAATGTTGCTTGACTGAAGGTTAAGGAAAAGTTCTGTTTATTTTATTTTCCTTCTTTAAAAAGAATTGTTGTACATTAGGTTATTAGGCATGGTTAATTTCCACCACGTAAACGCCAATCCAAAAATGGAGTTTAAATAAAAAAGATTGACCTGTCTGTGTGTGTGTATGTGTGTGTATGTGTGTCTGTGTGTATACCTGTGTGTATGTATGTGTGTGTCTGCCTCTGTCTGTGTGCATCTGCCTCTGTCTGTGTGCATCTGTCTATGTGTCTCTGTCTGTGTGTGTCTCTCTCTCTGCAAAGTCAGGTTGGGTGTATGTGTGTCTGTGTATATCCGGTGTGTGCATGTCTGTGTGTTTCTGTGTCTGTGTGTGCTGTCTATGCATGTCTGTCTGTGTGTGTCTATCTATGTGTGTCTGTCTGTGTGTGTCTGTGTGTATATGTATGTGTGGTAATGTCTGTGTGTATGTCTGTGCGTGTATGTGTGTATCTATGTGTGTGTCTGTATGTGTGTGTCTGTGTGTATATGTATATGTGTGTATGTCTGTGTGTGTATGTGTGTGTCTGTGTGTGTCTGTCTGTGTGTGTCTGTGTGTATATATGTGTGTATGTCTGTGTGTATGTCTGTGTGTCTGTCTGTGTGTGTCTGTCTGTGTGTATGTCTGTGTGTGTCTGTGTGTGTGTCTGTCTGTGTGTGTCTGTGTTGGTGTGTGGCTCTCTCTCTCTACAAAGTCAGGTCGGGTGTATGTATGTCTGTGTATGTCGGGTGTGTGCATGTCTGTGTGTTTCTGTGTATGTGTTTGCTGCCTGTGCATGTGTGTCTGTGTGTGCCTATCTAAGGGTGCCTGTCTGTGTGTGTATGTCTGTGTATGTATGTCTGTGTGTATGTATGTGTGTGTCTGTGTCTGTCTGTGTGTGTATGTCTGTGTGTATGTCTGTCTCTGTGTCTCTGTAAAGTCAGGTCAGGAAACACACAGACACATACACACACAGACACATCCACCTCATATCCCCTTCCCCTCTATGGCCCTGCACAGTAGGCCTACTTGGTTGGGGGGAGGCTAATGAGGTCATGAGATTGGCCTAGTTGGTTAATGGCCTCCCTGCATAATGGGTGTTTCAAAGTGAGTGTCTAAATGGGTGAGCTTATAAATTCACTGGTTATTCTGTGTATGCTGTCCCAAATCATTAGCTAATAGTAATACACTGGTATCTAAGTTGGATATATAGGATCAAATGTAAGTAGTTGTTTTAATTTTGACAAAATGATATTTCATCGGACCATGCAACTTTATGGTTTACTGGTTCCACTTTTCATATGGTCACATGGTTACGGAGCAATACAGAAAACAGTATGAATATAAAAATATAAACTTTTTGAAGGTTTGATTCCAATGTTTCTCTCCATTTTTGGATTGGCATTTACGTGGTTTTGTGGCTGAACTCTTCATATATATATATATATATATATATATATATATATATACATATATATATGTTATTGTTATTTGAATTATTACTGTGCAGTAATATTCCTGCTATTTAATTGCGATTAATATGTCTATCGACCTATCACTGCCCGACTTGGTCGACTTGATCTATCACTGCCCGACTTGATCGACTTGATATGTATATATACATATATGTATATATACATATATGTATATATACATATATATACATATATATGTCTATATATATGCATATATACATATACATATATATATATCAAGTTGATCAAGTCGGGCAGTGATAGATCAAGTCGATTAAGTCGGGCAGTGATAGGTCAATAGACATATTGGCAGATAGGTCAATAGACAATCGCAATTAAATAGCAGGAATATTACTGCACAGTAATAATTCAAATAACAATAATGGAGAAGCCGCTCCACCTTTTGATATAATGATAAGAAATTATCCTGTCTATATCGGCACTACACATATATAATATGTTTATCAATATAATCCCCTGAGAGGATTGCCAAATGAGGTGAGTGTCCACTTCACCCCTGTGTTGTTAGGTCATGGGATTCGAACTCTGGTTCAGTGCAGGGAATGTATATTAGAAGCCCTTACTAACCGAACACTGTCTGGAGACACATGACTGGTTTTAGCTGAGACAATGTCGGGTCGATGCAGTAAATGTACATTATAAGCTCTTACTAACCGAACACTGTTTGGCATTGGTCAGACACATGACCAGTCTAAGCCTGTACAATGTCGGGTCATTGCAGTAAAGGTACAGTATAAGCTCATACTAACTGAACAATGTCTGGCATTGGTAAGACACATGACCAGTCTAAGCCCGGACAATGTCGGGTCGATACAGTAAAGGTACAGTATAATCTCATACTAACTGAACAATGTCTGGCATTGGTAAGACACATGACCAGTCTAAGCCTGGAGAATGTTGGGTCGTTGCAGTAAAGGTACATTGTACGCTCTTACTAACCAAACACTGCCTGGCATTGGTAAGACACATGACCAGTCTAAGCCTGGACGATGTCGGGTCGTTGCAGTAAAGGTACATTATAAGCTTTTACTAACCGAACACTGTCTGGCATTGATAAGACACATGACCAGTCTAAACCCGGACAATGTTGGGTCATTGCAGTAAAGGTACATTGTAAGCTCATACTAACCGAACACTGTCTGGCATTGGTAAGATACATGACCAGTCTAAGCCCGGACAATGTCAGGTCGATGCAGTAAAGATACATTATAAGCTCATAACATCCGAACACTGTGTGACATTGGTAAGATACGTGACCAGTCTAAGCCCAGACAATGTCAGGTCGATACAGTAAAGGTACATTATAAGCTCTTACTAACCGAACACTGTCTGGCATTGGTAAGACACGTGACCGACCTCAACCCGGATAGTGTTGGGTCGATGCAGGCCTCCTCGTCATCACCAGGGCCACACACGAAACAGTGCATGTTGCCTTTCGCACCTGCAGCAAGAAAACACAGTTAGCGCATTTCCAGTTGTTTGTTGTTGTTTTACTGAAATTGTGTAGATTAATAGACTCTCGCCTCTCCCCTCTCCCTTTTCCATTTCCCTTCTCTCCTCTTTTCTCTGCCATTCTCCTCCACGCAAAGGTTTTTTATAAAATAGATATGAACCAATTTTTCAACTTGAATAAAAGAGAAGGCAGTTGGGGGCCATACTCTCAAACTACTAAAACCCAGAGCAATTTCAAAGTTAAGGCAACACAGTTTCTCAAACAGGATCATAAATATATGGAACAGTCTCCCACAAAATTTTATTGATGCCGAGTCAATAAATTCATTCAAGAACATATTAGAAAAAGCATGGGCTGATGATCCAGGGAAATTTGACCCCTTATTCACCAAATGCTACTAATTATTCCTTGTGTTGCTTATTTACTTGCACTCAAGCAAAAATGAGAGACAAATAAGTGTTCACACTTCCTGTCTACCATTTGCGATATCGCTATCTTCGCCTTCTACCTTGTTTACTTCCCCCTTTCTCTCTCCCCTCACCCCTCACCTTCCCCATCCCTCCCTACTCCTATCCCTTCTCCCCACGCCTCTCCCCTGCCCCCTCTCCATTCTTCCCTCTTCCTTTCTCATCCACGCATCTCCCTTCTACCCTGTTTACTTTCCCCCTTCTCTCTCCCCCCACCCTTCCCTCCAATCTCTCCTTATCCTCCTCCCCTCCCATCCCCCCTTCTCCCCCTCGCCTTTGTCCACTACCCCCTCTACCCCTGCCCACTCCTCTCCCTTCTCCCCCTCCCCCTCTCCCCCTTCTCTACCCCTCTCCCTTCTACCATGTCTACGCCTTCTCTCTCACCTTTCCCTCCCCTTCCCCCTCCCCCGTTCTCCCACCCGACACTGCCCGGCGCTGCCCCGTCCGTCGTGCCCGGCGGGTAGGCCGCCCTGCCCCGGCCGTGCGTGCCGGTGACAGGCGTGTTTGGTACCCGCAGTCAGGACGGCGGTTTGATGTGCAGTTGGTGCATTGTTGGTTCAGGAGTGTTCAGCTGCCCCAGAGCCCGGATGTGTCCCCAACCCCCCACCCCCACCTCCACCCCCACCCACTCCACCCCACTCCAACTATAGCCCAGTCAGCCATGGCACCCGGTGTAAAGCAATAATATTGCCATTCGGAATAGTATTGCGCATCGGAATAATATTGCCTTTTGGATTAATTCCACCCCTAGAAAAATGAAACAAAGATAAAACTGGAATAATTCCTCCCTTGCAATATTAAACAAAAATAAAACTGGAATAATTCCTCCCTTACAATATTAAACAAAAATAAAACTGGAATAATTCCTCCCTTACAATATTAAACAAAAATAAAACTGGAATAATTCCTCCCTTACAATATTAAACAAAAATAAAACTGGAATAATTCCTCCCTACCAATATTACAAACAAATAAAACTGGAATAATTCCTCCCAAACAATATTAAACAAAAATAAAACTGGAATAATTCCTCCCTTACAATATTAAACAAAAATAAAACTGGAATAATTCCTCCCTTACAATATTAAACAAAAATAAAACTGGAATAATTCCTCCCTTACAATATTAAGCAAAAATAAAACTGGAATAATTGCTCCCTACCAATATTAAGCAAAAATAAAACTGGAATAATTCCCCCCTAGCAATATTAAACAAAAATAAAACTTAAATAATTCCTCCCTACCAATATTACAAACAAATAAAACTGGAATAATTCCTCCCAAACAATATTAAACAAAAATAAAACTGGAATAATTCCTCCCTACCAATATTAAACAAAAATAAAACTGGAATAATTCCTGCCTAACAATATTACAGTTGCATAGTCTCATGATTTTGAGTTTCTATCATTTCCTGAGAGGTTGATCGTTAGAATCTATCTTACATGAGCTTGAAGTAACCTTGATGTAAAATGGATAACTTTGAAGATATTTGAAGTGTAAGCTTAATTTTGGTGTACTTGTCAAAACGACTGATCCCACAGGCATCAATGGCAACAAGTTCAACTAAATTTACTTAGTATTCCCTTCTAATATTATATAGCAACAAATACTTAACAAGTGCACCTGTATCTATGTTGGATATCCAGGTTAAAATCTAGATACGTGTTTTCCTTTCGAAAATGATATGCTTTTTAAGCAAAGGTAAAACTGCCAGTGAGCAATCTTATACCAGGATAATGCTGCCTTCCTTGTATAATACCTCCACCCCAATGAATTTCTTCTTCTTTTTTTTTTTTGGTCCATTAGTTGTTTAAGCAGGGGAAATTTCAGTCATAGATGACTGGTCTTCCTCATTCCACTGCTGGTCGATAGAAAGCCGGGGCCTACACTTTTACCGACCCAAGGGATTTTTAACCTCCCACACCACATAGACATGGTATGAGAGCAACCCGCCTTTGATGACGCTGTAAGTTATACACAGCGGTGCAAATCCAAATTGGCAGAGCTGGGGGCATGGGGAATCGAACCGCTGACCCTCAGATTAGGAGTCTGACCTAGAACAAATTCAGACACTCTAACCACTACGCCACAGAGAATTTCTGGTGTGCAATCCATGACACACAGGTCTGCTTGCTGTCGCAACATGCTTAACATTTATGTTTTGTTACATGTGTTTTAGTTGTAATGTGTGATGGGGATGTTACGTCATGTTTACAAATAAGCGGGACATTATCTCCATTTACAACGCTAACATCCCCCGACTCATCAGGCTTCTAAGTGGGGTGAAGCACACTGCACCACTACACACTGCTACATCTACATGCAAACCCCCCATCCATGCACATATTTAGTCAAATAAAGTTAGGCTGCATTTATATTAAGAAGACACACGACAGGAGGATGGGTTGAACACCTTAATGCTGGTTCTGGTTAGTATAAAAGCAATAATACATTGGACAATAATACATATTAATTTGCAAATTTACATATTAATAACAAAGACCAATACTAATAAACATAGAACCATTCCGCCTTTATATATAATGATAATACATTATCCAGTATATAAACAGCCACAAAGCGGTGTGCAATTCTGATAGAAAGTCTAGTAAACAAAGGCGGAAACAGTTTTATTCTGGAGGGGGCAGTATAACACCGGCATTTTATTGTCCCTAGAGGCAGCTTTATTCCGGTATATTATTGGGGTGGGTGGGTTGGCAGACACCTTCATTCTGGCACACTATTGCCGAGAGGGGCAAGAATCAGAGGGGCCCACTTTATACTGCTACACCGGCATTGGGGACGGGATCGATAAGGCCACTGCAGCCCCCCTCAGCACTCTGTAGCTGAAACACAATCTCACCCTCCCCTATAAAAGGGGAGGGGGAGATTGTGTGCCACACTCATCCATCACCACCATCACCACCACCATCACAATCACCACTACAACCACCAGCACCACACAAACACACCCACCACCACCAACACCACCATCACCACCATCACCACCACCAGCACAATCACACTACAACCACCTGCACCACACAAACACACCCAACACCACCAACACCACACAAACACACATACCACCACCACCATCATCACCACCACCACCACCACCACCATCACCACCACTACCCACAACACAAACACACACACCACCACCACCACCTCTACTACCACCACCATCACCACCACCACCACACTCCACCACCATCACCACCACCACCACCAGCATCACCACCACCATCACCAGTACCACCACCACCACCACCACCGCACACACCACCAGCACCACACACACCACCACCACCACCACCTCTACCACCAGCACCATCACCACTACTACCCGCCTTTCAGTATTCATCGTTCCACCCTCCTTACCGTATTCACGCGAAACAATGCCATGGAGTATATTGTTTTGAGGATGTTTGTTTGTCTGTTCTTTGTTTATTCACTGGGGTTTTATAATCTAGCAGCACCCGAGGTGCCGACTTCTGACTGTGCGGACTCATCTTGACTTTACAATGCTGCACCTGTTGGATACCATGCCACTGGCATCATGACCTGATGTCCCACTCAGTCACATTATCATGACACATGGAACCAGCCAGTTATTGCCATGTCCTTATAAAGTGGAGCGCCAGGCAATGTAGTAACAAGTGTTAATTTTACAAGTCTTTGGTTCAAGTCAGTTAGGATTGTGCATAGTCTTCGGGGAAACAACCAGAGCAACGAGCCAGGATGGACAGCCTGCATTGATCTCAAATCGCGAGTAAAATAAACAAACAAAAAACAATAGAATATATAGCTATCGCTATGTTTACACAGGTGCAGAAATAGAGCAGTATATCGATGGACTGAATCCCATTATTACTGTGATAAAGAAATTATCAAGTTCAAAATTGAGAAATGATCAACCACCAAATATCGGTGATACTTTGTCAACATAGAAACATCAATAAAACATCTGTTCGATTTAAAGATTGGTGAGCGTAAAGTTGCGTAGTGCGATCATTTTGAATTTCTCTCATTTTCTGAGATAAATATATCAGGTTGATCATTATAATGTACCTTACATTGGTTTGCGATAACTTTTATTTTAAATAGCTAACCTTGGAGATATTTGCAGTGCAAATATACTAAATTAATTTTGGCAAGCATGCCAAAACTGACAGTGACACCATAGGCATATGTGATAACAGGTTCTATTAAATTGACTCAGTACGCCCTTATATTTAGCAACAAGTGCTTAATAAGTGTATCAGTATCTAAGTTAGATATATAGAATCAAATCTAGGTGAGTGTTTAGGTTTTCACAATTCTATGTTTCATCGGACTATGCAACTTTACATGACCCTTGCTCGAGATAGCCTTCAAAAGTCAGATAGCAATCTTTATAAAGACAATACCAACAATAAGACAACAATGAAGACCAGACAACCAATTGATGAAATACAATACTAGAAATTGATTCATATAATTTGCATTTTGCCTTCACAACCCTCCCCCCCCCCCCGCCACCCCCAACGCACGCCATACACACAACTCCAACCATGTCAAACACTATTGCTGTCTGCTCCCGGTAATTCTGTACACAATCCTCGATTGCATCTTGCCTTCACAACCCTCCCCCCCGCCACCCCCAACACACCCCATACACACAACTCCAACCATGTCAAACACTATGCTGTCTGCTCCCGGTAATTCTGTACACAATCCTCGATTGCATCTTGCCTTCACAACCCTCCCCCCCGCCACCCCCAACACACCCCATACACACAACTCCAACCATGTCAAACACTATGCTGTCTGCTCCCGGTAATTCTGTACACAATCCTCGATTGCATCTTGCCTTCACAACCCTCCCCCCCGCCACCCCCAACACACCCCATACACACAACTCCAACCATGTCAAACACTATGCTGTCTGCTCCCGGTAATTCTGTACACAATCCTCGATTATCCAAGTCCACATTGTCTTCCGCATCCGCATCAATGCCTGATTGCAGTGTGTCGCCTTGCAGCGCCAGAGCTGAATCAACTGCATCAATTAAAGCCTCATAGTCTGATGAAAACATCAAATTTTCAAGACCAAGTCAATTAACTAGATTTGATTCTACATATCAAATTTAGATGCTGGTGCACCGATTAAGCAGTTGCTACCAAATAGAAGGGGATACTGGGGCAATTTAATCAAAAACCTGTTTCTGCAGAAGCCTATGGTGTCTGACTTGTGGTATGCTTGCCGAAATTAATTTTGTATGGTTTCAGAAAAATCTCAAAAGGTAGACATTTAGAATAAAAGTTACTTCAAAGTAGAGTAATATAGACTATAACGCTCAATATAATATATTTATATCAGAAAATGACAGAAACTCAAAACCATCGGACTATGCACCTCCCGTTCTGATATGACCTTAGATCTTGCTAGGACATAAACCCTCAACAAACAAGAACAAGAAGACTATGCACCATTAAGACAAGAACGTCCGTAAAATAACCAATCTAACCTGGATCAATTATTTGCATTCCAAACTAAATTAATTATATTCTATTGTCTTTTGTTTGTTTATTTTACTCGCGATTTGAGATCATGCAGGCTGTCCATCCTGGCTCATTACTCTGGTTGTTTCCCCGAAGACTATTAGGCCTTGAGGGGTTGGTTAACTCAGTTGATCAATGCCAGTTGTTTCGCAAATATACCGTAGTTCCGAACTAATGCCAGATTCTATGAAAGAGCCAGGCTTGAAAAATGGTTTGGATAGCAGAGAATTAGTGCGATTGCACGTATATGATATATATAATCCTTGTATATTATATATAAATGCACTCACAAACTAGTGCGGTCAAGATATGGTGTATTTCCCAACCAACGGTCACAGTGATATATAGCCCGACCGCAGCGCCTTATCTCCCCTAGCGGAATGAGCCCACAAACTACAGTAGTTCCCCGGCGATCCAGCAGGGGCCACCTCCATACTGCGCCATATATTCGCATATATTTACCAGTCTATACAAGGTATATAAGGAGTATAATATATTATGCATATATAAATGCCGGAATTAAATGGTTCTATTATTAATATTATCGATCGATTAATCATTAATTATCCTACATTCGGATCATTAGATATTGTCCAATCAATGGCCGTTCCCGGCGAGCCCAGGACTGACCTAGGTGGCACCAAAACGGCGGGTTCCGCACCCAGGCTGCCATATTTGTTCATTGTGCACCCAGATTTCAAACTTTGTAACCGATGGCATATAATTGCTAACCCAGACAGCAATAAAGACTTGTCCATCCCATCACTGCTACACCTTCCTCGTTGTTTGAATGTAGGCAAATTTATATGCATATATATAATGTAGGATTCTGCTAGTATAAACAATGGAAGTTGTTTGCATTGTTTTCAGTGTACAATTCAGCTTGTCTGGATCTTACACAACATAAGCTCCAATCATAACTAGGCGTATCGGCTTCTGGCGCCCGCCTCACTAACTACTCCACACTGCCTATGCCACTCTTAGCGATAAACTTCAGGTAATGCGCAGATAACCGATTGCCAGAAATTATACATATTAACCCACCTCCTCAATGTGCTCTTTCTAACTATAGTCAATATTTATATATACACATATGAGCCTGTCTCAAAAGGTGATAACTCTTCTTTTTTGTGTGCATGTAACGATTGCCACAAAATAGCACAGAAACGGTTATACTGAAAACACAAGGACATTTGCTTCAAATCAATACGTATTCTATGGAGATTATGAAACACCATAAATCAGTTTATCCTGAGCAAATGCATAAGCAGAGAGTATGTTGATCGTTACAATGGACAAGTTTTGTCCCAAATTACTTAGCACCTATTGAGACAGCCTCATATATATGCTGCATAATTCTTGATGGGAATGTAAATAACAAATGTACTCACGTATTTCATTATGCTTGATAATATTTACCACTTTTGGATGTATGCTTGTGTAAGTTAACCATCTATTTCACCTCACTTGTTCCGTTCCGATTTCCTGCTCTAGTGGCGCCACCCGGATGGTTTCCTGCCGAGTAAAGCTAAGATTCCTTATACGTGGTATGCGGCATGCGGCATGCGGCATGCAGCATAGATATATGCAGCATAGATATAATTATGCCAACCCCCACAATTTTTTTTGGTTTTTCTTCCAAATTTGTGAAGGAACAGTATTGTTTTCTATGGCAAATGCAGCAGTATTCGCATTTGCATTCGCACCGATCGGTCCATGGGTCGATCCATTTGCCGCATTCGCGTTCGTATTCGCATTCAAACGTATGGAAGCACCACTATTCATTTACATGCTTTTCGATTTTTATTCGCATTCGCATTCGCATTCACATGCCGCATACGGCATATAAGGAATCTTAGCTTAAGCCCCCCCCCCCACGGGGCTCTCAGTCTGGTTTTAATTCAAGCCAACTTAGTCTTTTCTCATCATTAATGGCAGTCGACTGATATATATATATATATATATATATATATACATATATATATATATATATATATATATATTATATATATATATATATATATATATATATATATATATATACAGACCGTACGCGGTGGCCGAATTGGTAGAGTGCAAGCCTCCGGTGAGGGTGATCGGGAGTTTGATTCCTGGTCAAAGTCAAACCAATGACTTATCAAATTGATACTTGTTGCTTCCTAGCTTGGCACTCAGCATTAATAGGATAGGGCAAGGACTGGTTAGCTCAATATCAGGATAATGTGACTGAATGGGATATCGTGTTATGGTGCGGACGACCTGATTAGTGTCAGGATAATATGACAGAGTGGAATATAGTGCCCCAGTGGGGCAGCACTATAAAGTCATCATGAGTGTACATGTTCACAAATCGGTACCCGTCCTGATATGACCATAGATGTTGTCAGGATGTAAAATTCCAACAACAAAACAACATACATATAGAGAGAGAGTGTGTGTGTAGAGGCGGGGGATTCACAGGAAACCATCCAGGTGGCGCCAGTAGCGCAGGCAATCAGCAGGGAGGAAATGAAGTGAAACAGCAGTATTTCCTTAAAGTTGCATAGTATGATGGCTTTCGAATCTTTGCATCATTTTTGAGATAAATATATCAAGTTGACTATTATAACCTACTATTCATTATTCCGGAGTCATTTTGATGGAAAATGGCTAGTTTTGGAGCAATTTGAGTTGAAAGAACCCGAAATCATTTCGGCAAGCTTGTCAAAAGTCTTGTTGTTGTGGCCCAGATTCACATCTCACAATGGTCATGTGATGAGGAATGACATATTAATGTGTACGTAATGTGGAACCTGACTAATGCCATATATGGTACTGGGAATGAGGGTAAGACTAATAAGGTCACGAGATTGACCTAATTGGTTAGTGGTCTCCCTGTCTAAAGCTAAGATTCCTTACACGTGGTATGCGGTATGCGGTATGCGAATGCGAATGCGGCAAAAAATCGAAACGCCTTGAAGTCAATGGGCTACAACCCTTACACACGGTATGCGAATGGAAATGCGAATGCGACAACTCGATCGGTCCCTGTAGCGATCGGTGCGGCATGCGGCATGCGGCATGTGGCATGCGGTATGCGAATAGAAACATCAGTCACACTTGCCCATTAGTTTTAGACGAGGAGAGGCGACTGAGCATTAGGAAACGGTCACACCCAGGGGTGCTGAGGGGAAACATCTGGTAGTGGTTGTGGTGGGGGACGCTTGCCGCTTACCGCGTAGAAGGAATCCTCCCATTCGCATACCGCATACTGCATGCCGCATACCGCATACCGCGTAGAAGGAATCTTAGCTTAATGGCTGTCTCAAAGTAGGTGCCCAAAGGAATGGGGGTAATAAATTCACTGATTATTCTGTATATGCACCAGGACCTAAGTTGGATATATAGAATCAAATGTAAGAATCTCCTTTGGTTTAGAAAAAAAAATGTTGCATCGGACCATGCAACTTTAAAACACAACACGGACAGAATAGATACCACTAGCTTTTCGCCGGGAATACGGCCACTGCTGCCGACACTGCGGTAAAGTTAAGCCATCAGCAGTCAATCAAGCAATCGACCAGACAGGGTGGCCGAATAAGTAGAGCGTCCGTCTCCTCTTTTTGGAGATCCGAAGATCCAAGCCCATGAGTTCGTGGGTTCGAATCCTGGTCAAGTCAAACCAATGACTTAAAAATTGATACTCGTCGCTTCCTACCTTGGCACTCGGCATTAATAGGATAGGGCAAGTACTGTTTAGCTCAGTGTCAGGATAATATGACTGAGTGGGATATCAGGTCATGGTGCTGGTGGCCTGGTTTCCCAGTGGGGCAGCACATTAAAGTCACTATTAGTGCACACTGTCACAAGTCGATACCTGTCCTGATATGACCTTAGATGTTGCTAGGACGTAAAATAACAACAAACAACACAACCAAGCCATCAATAATAACATGCAACTTTGAATCAATAACATAATAAAATAGATGAGAACTTTTGCTATTGTCGTGGGGGTGATGACAATAGGAAATATTGCGCCTAGAACCGGACTCGAACCCACATCTCTATGCATTCTGGGCCAGTATGCTAACCATTACACCACCTAGGCTCCCTGATATCACCACACTACCCACACCTACCTGTCTATGTGGTTTCTTGCCTGAGAGGTCAGTGCAGACTACTACACTCGTCCCGTTGGAATTGTATGTCTTTTAATGCTTACAATTACATACATACAGGCAATGCACTAACACATACATACACAGGGTAGGTTCAACAACCGTATAGCATCTAGCTTGTATAGGATCATGATCACAGCACCAGTGCCGTGGGTTTGATGAAAATAGGAAATATTGCGCCTAGAGCGGGACTCGAACCCACATCTCTATGCATTCCAGGCCAGTATGCTAACCATTACACCACCTAGGCTCCCTGATATCACCACACTACCTACACCTACCTGTCTATGTGGTTACTTGCCTGAGAGGTCAGTGCAGACTACTACACTATTTATACTCACATAATATCCTATATACTCCCGCGCATATGTGTGCTATATATGGCACTATTTCATGTCAGTCCAGATAGTGCCCTGTTACATATATATATATATATATATATATATATATAGCACCGTCCTTGAAGGCAGAAACACGCGGCCTGTACGATTCAAGGTTTGAACAGTGTTCCCGGCCGCCATCACCAGTTCAGCACAGCAAGTCCCCTTAACGGGAGGACACACATTATCATCATCCACACAACTCCGAGTCAATCAACGCCTGACCAGAAGTCAATTCCTTGCCAAAACACTGGCGTTCCTCCTCTGATGCCGTTGCGCCATTCAGTAACTAGCCCTCAGTCATTATGACAACCGGTGCGCTTATGGGAACAATTCCCACACTTCGCACACCAGTGTCCATAGGTGCATGTTTTGTCATCCCTGATGCAACCGCTCTCCTTATTATGATTAAAGCAGGGGCGCTTACCATCACGTGTGAACAATTGCTTCGTTGCACCCCCCACTTTGCCAGCACGGGAGCCCTTCTACTCCTTCATATATTCAAGGGCATAATACTTTAGTGAAGCCTCAGAATTATCTGCCGAGACGGCCGAGAACCCATGCTTTGCCACACGCTTCCTTATGGCCCTGTCACACTACGACGTTTCTCTCCAACGCGCGTTGATGTGTGTCACTTTTTGCCGAGACGTCGGGAAGCATTACGCGCACATTAGGCATGCGTCGGTACATGTCGGTACACCTTGATGGATGTCGACGGTCGGCAAGAAACGGCGACGCGCATAGTTGGTCGCTCAATGTTTTAAGCATGTCAAAAAAACGCGAAACCATCAACGCGCGGGTTCCAATATTATGGCGACGTCAGAAGGACGTCGACAGCACTGGAATAATGTTATGCGAATGCTAGGCAGTCGCCACGCGCGCATGATGGTCATCTCCACACTTAGCCTCCGGGCTACTCGTAGCCCAGGGAGAAGGAAGCACATCCGGGTCCTGCAATTAGCATATCCAGCTCATACATGGGTTATTGGACATCAAAATAGGTTGTTGGAATTTTACGTCCTGGCAACATCTAAGGTCATATCAGGATGGGTACCAACTTGTGACAGTGCACACTGATGGCAACTTTATATTGCGGCCCCATTGGGAGACCAGGCCACCAGCATCATGAACTCTGGTGTTCCACGCAGTCACATTATCCTGACACTGAACTACCCAGTCCTTAATGCCGAGCAACAAGGTAGGAAGTGACAAGTATCAATTTTGTAAGTCATTGGTTTGACTCGACTGGGAATTGAACTCGCGATCTCCTGCACGGGAGGCCTGCACTCTACTGATTCGGCCACCGCATCCGGTATGACACAAATATATACAAATATATACATATGTATATATATATATATACATACGGTCTCCATTAAGGGCGGTTGATGTATGGAACTCACAACATCTCCCGACCAGCCACTGCAGGGACAAATAGTTTTGCGCCTGTCTTGACGTGTTCATGCCGGTGTGAAACCTCTATTTGCTCCCCGAGAGAGTGCCGCTGGTAACTTGCAAAAGCCAGCAGCACTTCAACACTTTTGCAGGCAGCTTTCATGAAATGTACAAATGCCAGAGAGCTAAATGGAGAGCGCAGTCAAGTAATGAAAGCAGTCTTTGTTGCATCGCGACCGACAGCATGATGATGATGACATACGGCCTATATGCATTCATCAAAAGCTTTCAATCTGAAGAATATTAGAAGTGCATCTAGCAAACAATATCCTTCGCTTGTTATCTTCAATGGACAGCCAAGCATGCTGTATTTCCAAATAAAGTAACACTGCTCAAAGGTCTGACCAACACAACTTTACTTATTCCCAATCATAATTGAATAAGACCACTTATTGTACCTACCAATTTT
The DNA here is from genome assembly GCA_030323885.1 of Branchipolynoe longqiensis. NCBI lineage: Eukaryota > Metazoa > Annelida > Polychaeta > Phyllodocida > Polynoidae > Branchipolynoe > Branchipolynoe longqiensis. Next base: position 38,811,263 of record CM059196.1, on the reverse strand, counting down.
CTGCAGTTACTTAGGGCACAATCAAGCCTGATAGGATTTATGGTCAAGCTGTGATTATTACTAATACTATTAGACTCAGCTATACTGACCATTCTCAGCTCTTAGAGTGATTCAGACTAGATAATACATAGCCAGGTGGATAGGTTTTCTCTATGGAATATAACCTAAACCTGCTTAGATTCATGGACTAGTGATTGCAGAGGAAGGTTATAAAGAAGCAGTCCACTGCAATGTAATTATATTCTTTGAATAATGGTGACTTTGACTCAATGAGCCACAAACTAATGACTAAAGCTGTTCAGCATTGCAATTCTGATAAAGAGTATTCAATGTTTGCGAATAAAGCATTAGTTGGGACTAGAATTGGGGCTATGATGTTGGTGATGACTATGTCAGTGGTGACCACCATGACCCTTAGTAATATGGGCCGATATATATAAAAGTGAATGTCTATGTGTTCTAAAAAGAATCTGACAAAAGAGTCTTAAAATGGTGGACAATATGACATTGGTTGGGACTATAATTGGGACTTTGATGTCGGAGATGACCACTATGTTGCCCAGTGGTGTCCACCATGACCCTAAAGGCCGTATCACACTATGAAGCATGGCGCCAGCGTGTGCGTAACATGTTGAAATAAATTTCAAATCAAAATAGATCGTCATACGCCAAACTTTTTGCGCTGCAAAAAAACACAGTGCAAGGGATAAAAATGGGCATACACACAACGTACACACAACGTACAAATAATGTATGTAACGTATGCAGAACGTATCTCTGACCTATTGAGAATGTATATGTGCCTCACAAAACGTTCGCAAAACCTTTGCATATGCTGACGGTATGCTGACCAATGTTACGTATGTTACTCCATCGCTAGAAGTATGGCGTATACGTTAAGTACATTGGAGATATGGCCGGCTTATGTTTGAAGTACATTTGGAGTATGTTATGCATCCGTTGGCAGTACGCGGACTGTACTTTCCCAACAGGCTGAACGCACGGCTAACATGCAGCAACATATTCCAACATATCCCTAACGTACTCCCAATGTATGCCAACGTATCCCAAATGTACATGCAGCATACATTCAATGTATGAGGCACACATCGACATACGTTGATAATTTTGAACATGCACAACAATTTGTGAGTGGCTCAACGCAGGCCGACATAAGACGACCTATGACGCCATATCCCGAGCGTACCCGACATATGCCCAACGTATATGTAACATATGATGCCATAGGCCGACGTGTTGGTCGAAAATCGCATACATTGGCATACGCTAAGGCCATGAGTCGTAGTGTGACATCCCCTTTAGTTATAATATGGACGGAAGGCACACGTAGCCCACCATCGGAGCAAGCTCTGATTAAGTGCGTGTTGCGCAGCCATTAAGTTTGCTGTGAACAAATTTGTCTATGTTTGTGTAGCCAAAACACACACTAACCCCCTGCGCATACCGTACAGTGTTTACAGCTGTTGGTCACCTCTCGGGTCACGTGGGTTCACGAGAGGTGATGACGTGGCACAAGAAATAAAGGCAGTTACCCCCCCCCCACACACACAAAAACCCACAACAAAAAACCAAAACCTAAAGAATCACACATACCCAAAAAAAAAAAACCACAACAAACAAAAAAACAGCAAACAAACCCACTGAAATGCTGGGAAAGGATTGACAAGTCAGAACCTGATTTCAACTCTCACTCACCTCTCGCGAGAAGTCCCGCCGCGTACAGGCAGAATGCCACGAGGGCATGGGTCCGCCGCATGCTGGGTCCGCCGCCCGCCCCCGCCCTGCCGCAACCGCCGCTACACGCACCGAGCTGCTCGCCCCCCGAGCAGTGAATGAATGAGCGAGTGACTGACTGACGAGCAGCTGCAACGCACGGCGCGGTGTCGGGCCAGAGAGCACGGGGCGGGCGGGAGTGGGGAGGGCAGGGGTGGGGGTGGGAGGGCGGAGAGTGATGGGCGGAGAGGGGTGCTGGGTGTGTCCGTCCAACCATCGCCGCTATACACCAGCACCACCATAAAGCGTGCATTCCCTACACACGGTATGCGGCATTCGAATGCGAATGCGAATAAAAATCGAAATGCATGTAAGTGTACGGGGGTGCTTCCATCCGAATGTGAATGCGAATGCAAATGCAAATGCGAATGTGAATGCAAATGCGAATGCGAATGCGGCACCTGAATCGGTCCATGTAGCCATCGGTGCGGTATGCGAATGTGAATGCTGCTGCGTTTGCCATAGAAACCAATACTGTTCCTTCACAAATTAGGACGAAATACCCCAACAAATGTTGCGGGGACGCTGCATATATGACATTTGCAAGCCGCATGCCGCATGCCGCATACCGCATATAAGGAATCTTAGCTTTACATTAACACTATAACAGACCAACGCAGCATATATATATATTTATATATATATATATATATATACCAACGCAGTTCACCACAATATATATACATATACATATGTATACACATATATACACATATATATACACATATAATGATATATATATACATAGATATGTATATATATATATATATATATATATATATGAAGAGTTCAGGCGCAAATCCCTGTAAACGCCATTCCAAAAATTGACTTTATTTATTTAAATTTACCTGAAGGTAATTTTAATTCTCACTAATTCCACAAGAATGAGAAATGGTGGAGAATTGGTATGGAGTAGTGAAGACAACAATAGGAATGTAAAAATATAACCTTTTGATGGTTGAACTCCAATGTTTATGTCAATATTTAGATTGTCGTTTACCTGGCTTTGCACCCGAATTCTTCATTTATATGTGGATATGTAAAGGCGCATAAATATGTGCGTGTATAAATGTTGCCATGCTTTGTCTAGGATAGAGAGATGACAGAGAGACTTCCGCTTGTTTGATCTGAGTGCAATTACTCTGAAGGGAGAAGGGGGAGTGGAGTGAATTGGCAGTGTCTTTTTGCTATGTTGTTTTATTTGAGCCCGCTAACACTTTGGCAATTCTACATATCTAATTTAGAAGTTAGATGCTGGTGCACTTATTAAACATTTGTCGTCACGTATAAAGGGATACTGAGTCAATTAATAGAACCTGTTACTGCAGAAGCCTATGGTGATAGAGTTTTGGCAAGCTTGCCAAAATTAATTTAGCATGTTTCCATTTCAAATAGCTCAAAAGTTAGCGATTTAAAATAAAAGTTACTTCACACTAAAGTAAGGTATATTATAATGAACAACCTAGTAATATGTTTATCTCAGAAAATGAGAGATACTCAAAACCACCGGACTATGCAACTTTAATATATGCATATATATCTATATATATATATATATATATATATATATATATATATATATGCAAAGATAGCTACCAGCGATAAAGTAAACCTCGTTCTTCGTTTACAATTTTTCACTCCCTCCGTCAATATATATATATAAAATTATATATAATTATAGCTACTTTGTTGTGCGAGTACAAAGGCGAATTATTATTACTATTCTATTTGTTACCCCCTCCCATGTGACCAGTGGCGCGACCACCGCCAGCTTTCCTAACTAAGGATGCTGAACACTGTCATTCGCGCCCAGAGAATAAACTTCTTCCTTTCCTTCCTTCTTTGTACTGTCGCTGGCCTTTATAAATATATACATACTTTCAGATAATCGTCGAAATTGCGTGTTTAATACCTAATACACACAGGAGCACACTCCACTTCATTAACAAATCACCAGCCAGCTCAAAGTGTGTTTGACTAAAACTCCCCCTGTCCCTTTCACCCCAAACCCGTCCAGCTGGGTTGACTTATATCTGTCAGGAGGAGAGACTCAGTACCCCCCCCCCCCCTCACCTCCCACACACATCATCATCATCATGCTGTCGGTCGCAATGCGACAAAGACTGCTTTTATTTCTTAAGCACCGCTATTTTATGTGGTTGTGCATTTCATAAAAGCTGTGACCATGACATTAAAAATATGAATGTCATGGTCACATATATATACAAATATACATATAAACACTTACATGCATTGCTCTTGGGGAGCAAATAGAGGTCTCACACCGGCAAGAACACGTCAAGACAGGTGCAAACTATTTGTCCCTGCAGTGGCTGGTCGGGAGATGTTGGGAGTTGCATTCATCACGTCCCTTAATGCTGCCACGGAAGTGTGGTTTGCTGTTAGGGTTTGCTCCCTTAGCCTTTGGTTCTATCAAGAACCTGTGCACCACAAGGCAGTCTATAACTTTGCAAGGCAGGGGCGTCAAACTCCCTGAGGTATTTTAGCAGGTAGGTACTGCAATACCAGCATACACACACACTGCTTTACCCTCCCCTCCCTTCTTCAGTGCACGCGCGAATCTGCAGAGAATTCCCCCTGGAAACTTGACAGATATCGTGACTCAAATGTGTGCCTCCGTCGCCTCACTCGGTAACCCTCTTGCTATTACATGTATATGGCTGGCTACAAAAAGCTGAATATATCATAGCACACCGATGACCGGAAATATATGTGTCATCATTTACAAACCTACTACAAAGACCCTATAATACTAAGACAACTCACTCAGCCTGTACTGTGTAATCAAAATGATCAAACCCACCACTTGGTGCGCTGGCTGTTCTCTTGGTTAAACAGGTGCTATATTATATGTATAAATGTATATATGAATTTGAAAGATGTGTGATGATGGCAATGCTGATGATGATGCTGACGATGATGTGTATTTGTTCATAGCAATTTCATATTGATGCGTATTCATACTTACCTATCTCATGTATCATATAATTGTATGTGTTTATATGTGAAACACCAACCAGCAGCTGGGCTGATCAAACTCACCACAAGGTGGCACTCCGAAATTTAGATTACCATGGGAGAGATAGGGAGTGAGCCGTCTTAGTATTATAGGGTCTTTGCCTACTCATAATTCCCCATACCATTCCGCTACATTTTATGTGTCTTTATATGCACTGCACATCAACATGCAGACCGAAATAATGTGAAAACACTGTGGATTAAAATAAGGTCAGTAAGTTTTAAAAAAAGACTTTCTATATACATGTAATAACAATTAAACCCTTCAGCACCTTCAACCAAAACGCGTCCTTTGGCGGGAATGGTCGGCGATCCGCTAGCCACACTCGCCCTACGGCTTCAGGCCGGGCGTTTAGCTGAAGCTTTGCCTAACCAGCATTGACACCACCAGACACCGCCTTGTGCCAATCAATCAATCGATCTCGTTGCGCACTGCATGCGCAGTGAAGCGAACGCAGCCTGCGACGCTGCGAAAAAGGTGTGCACTGGAGGAGGCGCCATTAAAACAAATTAATAAATTAACCTTAGAAGAACATATCTCTCTCTGTTCTAGGATTGGCTCCACTAGATGAGGGGCAATGCCAGAGCCATATGTCTCTTATCTTGATTCATCTTCTATATAGTGGCGTTCTCTGTGGCAGAGTGGTTAGAGTGTCTGACTTTTTTCTAGGTCAGACTCCTAATCTGAGGGTCGGTGGTTCGATTCCCTATGCCCCCAGCTGTGCCAATTTGGATTTCCACCGCTGTGTATAACTTACAGCGTCATCAAAGGCTGGTTGCTCTCATACCATGTCTCTGTGGTGTGGGAGGTTAAAAATCCCTTGGGTCGGTAAAAGTGTAGGCTTGGGCTTTCTCTCGACCAGCAGTGGAGTGGGGAAGACCAGTCGTCTGTGACTGGGATTTCCCCTGCTTGGGACAACTAATGTAACAAAAAAAAACAAAAAACAAAAAAATGATAGACAAATAAGTGTTCACACTTCCTGTCTACCATATCGCTATATCGCTATATACACATACGGACGCGGTGCCCGAATCGGTAGAGCGCATGCTTCCCGTGCGGAAGGTCAGGAGTTTGCTTTGTGATTGGCTCAAACAGATCACGTACAAAATTGATACTTGTCGCTACCTAGCTTGGCCCATGGCATTACTAGGAGAGGGCAAGAACTGGTTAGCTCAGTATCAGGATAATGTGAATGAGTGGGAAATCAGGTCATGGTTCCAGCAGCCTGATCTCCCAGTGGGGGAGCACACTAAATTCATCATGAGCGCACACTGTTACTAATACTAGTCGGTACCCGTCTTAACATGACCTGAGATGTTGCCAGTATGTAAATCTCCAACATACAAACATGTATATACATCTATAGTGAGGTGCACTCATCTCCCCAGATGAAATACCACATACACAGGTAGATGAGAGTAGTCAAATTGCAGCAGACAGCTTATGGTTAGGATGCTAGTCCTGGAATGGCAGACATGTGGGTTCGAGTACCGGATCTAGGGTGTAATATTTCCTATTCATTTGTAACCCCCCTACCACGACTTTAACAGCTTACGAGTTTTTATAATGAGTTAGAGCGTGTTGGTAGATCGTGGGATCGTAGGTTCGAACCCTGGTCGAATCAAGCCAATGACTTAAGAATTTATACTTGTCGCTTCCTAGCAACAACTTAAAATAGACATAACCCGCACTGTACAAGGATAGAGGTATGGGGAAGACCAATGGTCCGCCATTGAAATTTTACCAGCTTAAGCAACTAATGTACAAAAAAACGAGAAGGAAATAAGGCTTTATCCAATAAACGATTGACTTTAGTGTTATTCCCCTCTCCATTTCATGCTATATAATATCATTTAATGTAATGCCAATATTCATGGTAATCCCTCATTGTTGACTTTTCAATAACCGCATTGGGTTTAATCAATGTTTTTCCTTTTTATTGGTTCAAATGTTTTTATTCCTCTGAATTAAATATGTTGACAGTGCCAATAGAACAAACCTGGGCCGAGCTCCGTCGCAAGGTAAAAAAGCCAATATGATAAAGTAATATGTCATAGTTGATCAGTCCATATGTATTTAATAAATCACTCTACTCTGTGTCACACATCCGGAAGAGTTTGTGACCCCTGACACTGAGAACATATTATTTTCTCATAAATCAACCTACATTTAGAGCAATACAATATTAAAAATCGGATAATGCTCAATGATAAGCACCGTTAAGTTCCCCGTGCCCCCAGCTCTGCCAATTTGGATTTCCACCGCTGTGTATAACTTACAGCGTCATCAAAGGCCGGTTGCTCTCATACCTTGTTTATGTGGTGTGGGAGGTTAACAATCCCTTGGGTCGGTAAAAGTGTAGGCTCGAGCTTTCTATCGACCAGCAGTGGAATGAGGAAGACCAGTCGTCTATGACTGAAATTTCCCCTGCTTAAACAACTAATGGACCAAAAAAAAAAAAAAAAAATCAACTGACCTTACACCCCACCCCCTCCTCCATGTCATACACAGAGTTGCCAAGTCTCCTGAGATGACAGGAGATCTCCCTGAAATATAGCAAAATAAGCCCTGCCCTGTCTCCCGATCTCCCGCTTTTAATTTGTAAGCTCAGATCAAAGAATCATTTTAGCTTGTTCAACAAAATATTTTTTACGCATATTTTTCACCAAAATTCCCCAGCGATTTCACGCTATTTACAGTTTGCGTATTAAGGATATCTCCCTACTTAGCGTTACCCTCTTATCTACTTGGCACCCCTGCATGCATGTCACGCTCGCTGGTACTTTCACCCACCCACCGACCGGGCGCGGTGGCCGAGTCGGTAAAGCGTGTGCCTCGCGTGCGGGAGATCTCGCATTTGATTCTACGTCGAGTCAAACCAATGACTGCTACAATTGCTACTTGTCGCTATCAATCCTGGCGCTCGGCATTAATAGGATAGGGCAAGGACTGGTTAGCTCAGTGTCAGGATAATGTGTCTGAGTTGGATATCAGATCATGGTGCCACCAGCCTGATTTCCCAGTGGGGCAGCACTATAAAGTCACCATGAATGTGCACTGTCACCATGAGTGCGCGCTGTCACATATGACCATAGATGTTGCCAGGACGTAAACTCCAACAACCAACCAACCCACCCACCCACTTCATCGTGACGTACTGTGTGCAAGTCCCCTTCAATTCCGACAGAGTCAAGTAGAGGCTGCGCGCCGCCGAGTGCGCATGCGCGGCTTACAGAGTGAGCTCATTGATTGGTGCCTTAGCCGACTAGCTGCACAGCCAGTTAGTTACTCCGATGGGATTTTCCCAATTGGCACGCAATGGGTTGGTTGGCTGGTTGTTGGAGTTTTACATTCTGGCAACATCTAAGGTCATATCTGGATGGGTACCAACTTGTGATAGTGACTTTATAATGCTGGTTAGCACAGTATCAGGATAATGTGACTGGGATATCTGTTATGGTGCGGGTGACCTGGTGTCCCAGTGGGGCAGCACTGTAAAGTCCACAACAGTGGCCACTGTTACAAGTCGGTACCCGTCCTGATATGGCCTTAGGAGCTTAAGCACCTTAGGATTTCCTGGGATTATTCGATTGCATACAGACTGGTTTTGACGCTTACATCAATTATTACAATCTTGAAGGATTGATCGCAAATACATTTTTATGACTTCCTTTAGACGAATCGTGGAGGAGAGGGGAAGGCGGCGGGGTTTGCGGTGTAAATATAATTGTGCAGGCGGCCTGGTCTCCCAGTGGTGCAGCACTATAAAGTCACCATGAGTATGCACTGTCACAAGTCAGTGTCCGCACTCAGATGTTGCCAAGACGTAAAACTCCAATAACCAACCATGCATGTCAATGGAGGCATTCGACTGGGACCTTTCCATCTGCAAAATTTAGGCTCCACCCACCTGCGCAGTGAACTAGGTTTTGAATGCAAAGAGGACCAGTCAAATGGCTTCAATGGTTTCAGCCAATCAGAGCTGTTCTCTTCCATTGCAAATGGCTGCCCTGTATGGGGGTGGCCATTTGCAATCGAAAAGAAACAATCAGAGCTGTTAATTTCCCTTGCAAATGGCTGGCCCCATAGAGGGAAGCCATTTGCAATCGAAAAGAACAGCTCTGATTGGCTGAAGCAACTGAATCTTTCAACCTTTCCATACCATCTTGAAATACACCATGTGACCTTATGAATGGAGCCACAAGACAGATTTGAATCATACATATAGAAACCCACTTCTAGTCCCAGTCGAATAGGAATTTGTAAAGAAATGTTTTGATGTGCATATAGAAAGCCCAGTCGAATATGTACAATAACATGGCTGGCTTTCGGTAGCGCATTACTGGTCCCTCGAGGTAACCCTCGGTTGTTAGAAAAACAAATAAAACACCATAAAACCCAACCGCCTATCACACACATGAGGGCCTGCTGGAAGGACACTATGACGGCAGGTGTCTGTGAGTAAAGATTGTTGGTCGGTTATTGGAGTTTTACATCCTGGCAACATCTAAATTGATATTAGGAAGGGTACTTACTTGTGACAGTGCACACTCATGACAACTTTATAGTGCTGCCCCACTGGGAAATCAGGCCACCTACACCATGGCCCAATATCCCACCCAGTCACATTATCCTGACACTGAACTAACCAGTCCAAACCCTATCCTATGAATGCTGAGCGCCAGGCTAGGAAGCGACAAGTATCAATTTTATAAGTCATTGTTTTGCCTCGACTGGGAATCGATCTCCCGATCTTCCGCACGGGAAGCCTGCGCTCTGCCTGATTCAGCCACCGCATCCGTTGTGTGAGTAAAGAAGATGACCACATGAAGCAGAGGCAGCCGCGGGGCGGTGTGGGTGTGTTGAATTGAGATAAGGTGGAAGGGAGGCGCCATAGGACTATACCAGAGTGTAAGGCTTTGTGGGCACTCACGACCATGATATGTGGTGCCGGCAGCACTATCAGAGAAGTTAAGACGGAAAGCAGACGTGACCTAGTTATGAAACATGTGACCTACTTATGCATCACGCCAGGGAATACTCGACCACTAAAATGTGGGTTTCTTACACATAAGCCCTGTTCACACACAGGCTTTAAGTTGCCTCAACTAGTTCGCCTTGTCTAGTTTGACTCATATTGGTCGTGTGGACGCTACGCTGAAGTGAATTAGGGCTAAGTTGCCTCATTTAGTTCGCCTCAAGTAGACCGCCTAGCAAGGTAGTCTAGATGAAGCGAACTAGCTTAAGTCGGCCCATCTTGCTTGTGTGGATGGCAGCGGTTTACTTGAGGCGGCTTAAGCACGTCACACGCATGCGCAGTCGAGACCTGAGTTTGTTGATTTTCCGGTCGATCAAAAGCGCATATTATATAATTTGGTCTATGAAACTGCTAGCTGTGCACAGATATTTTTTTCATCATTTATTTTTAGGTTTTCACTGCCCAGCAGAAGTTTTGATCATTGCAAAACAATACGATTCAGTCGATACATATCTAGGTCGAACCCACACTCTCTCGTGGCGACGTCGACTAATCAAAACTGGCGCTGGTTAGTATGGACTTGCTCATGCGCAGATATCGATTTCTGCCTTAAACTGCCCCAAGTACTGCATGTGTGGACAGGACTCACTTTCACGCCTAGTTCGCCTCATCTAGTTCGCCTTATCTAGTTTGGCCTAAAGTTGTGTGTGTGAACAAGGCTATAGACTGTATGCTGCTTTTCATGATATAGGTGACCTGAATTGTGACAGTGCGCACTCATGGCAACCTCATAGTGCTGCCCCACTGCGAAATCAGGCCACCAGCCCTATGACCCAATATCCCACTTAGTCATGTTATCCTGACACTGATCTAGCCAGCCAGCCCTAGCCCTATCCTATCAATATCGAGCGCCCGGCCAGGAAGCAACTTGTGTCAATTTTATAAGTCATTGGTTTGTCCCCACCAGGAACCAAACTCCCGATTTCCCGCACTCGAGGCTAGCGCTCTACCGATTCGTCCACCGCGCCCTGTAAATACATAGAGTATAGCGGAAAGGGGAGTTTGGTCTGAAGTAACAGTTATTTGAAAGTCACACACTACCCCGCGGAGGAGTGTTTTTGTTTTTGCGGAGTTTTCAGTCGCATTGGTGCGCTGAAGGCTGCAAATCTGCAGGACTGTATGGGCACCGCTGAAAAGGGTCCCATGTGGTCGGGAGTTGGCTTCCGATGGGTAGTAGTCAGAGAATTTGGGGGGGGGAGGGGGGAAGTGGGGGGGGAGGGGGGAAGTGGGGGGAGGGGGTGGGGGGAAGCGGGAGGGGGGAGGGGGATGCGTGTGGGGAGCGGGAAGGGGGAAGGGGGAAGTGGGAGGGGGGTAGGAAGGAAAAAGGCAGCCTAAGAGCCCTAGACCATACCAGGGCGTGCACCGGCTTGTCACAGCGCACACTCATGGTGACTTTATAGTGTTGCCCCACTGAGAAATCAGACTGCCGGCACCATGACCTGATGTCCCACCCAGTCACATTATCCTGACACTCGGAGGAGTGTTCTGCAACTCTAGCATAGGACAGCACTGCCACCTAGTAGCGGAGACACGACAGTATTCAGTGTGTGCGATTCAGAGTAACTGCTACGTTAGGTGCTTCCATCTGGTGTGAAAGCCGGTAACTACCAACGAAGGCCACACTGTAAAGTCGACGGCTGGCAGTTTGAGTGGTGTAGATAGGCTAATAGGAAATCACTACAGGCAAGGAAGGAAAGTAGATATAGAGTGAAAGGTAGGAGAGTTAGACTCCTTCATTTATTGTATATATAATTTCAGGAAACAAGATGGTGGTGATCACATGATGAAGTCTTCCAATCACTAACAGGCATTCTTCTATCCACCAATGAGGGTTCAATATCTTTGTAACCATGGCATGGTTAGGTCTGGCTACAGTGCCCTGTTATGTCTGGTGTGCAGTGATCCATAAATAACACTTGGAGGGGAGGGGGTATGTGAGGAGAGTTCCAAAGACTCTCTCACAAGTCAAGAAGTGACCTTCTCTCAGGTCAAGAAGTGACCCTCTCTATCTATATTGATAGACAATTTCTATCTTTAATTAGTAATTCATCACCAACTCCACATATACATTATATTCCTTTGGTTTTACATACCATCTACCATTATATAGACCATTTGCAATTTATTATATAGTAGTTCTCCATATCCCATATCTCAAATATCGGAAAATTTTACAAGACGTTTTTCGGATCAAGGGGGAGCCTCCCCCTGAATGTATTGGATATCTGTCCCCACTGACATTAAAACACACTTTATTTACTATAATACTATCATTTAGAATTTTATTTAGCTTGACCAGAAACTATTATGATTGTGAGTTTACAAAATTCATGAGTGTCCATTGACACACAATTGATTGTATGCTTTTACATGTAGGGGCGATGGTTTGAACAAAAACAAACATTTCTCGCCGTGAACTGCTGCTGACAGGGCGTAAAGCAACCACCAATCAATCAATCAAACCAACGAAGGCATATGATATATACATAATATGTAATGATATAGTCGTTTCTATGCTTTGTAAGTGAACGGTGTCTTGTCCCAATTCGATCAAGGATGTGAGCTACTCGCATTCTACATAGTTTTATATCTGGAGTAAACATATATAAATATATATATATGTGTGTATTACTTAGAGAAACAGTGAAACTAAAAATATACCTTAGTATTGTCGTGGGCGTGATAAAAAGGGGAAATATTGCATTTATAGCAGGATTCGAACCCACACTTCTTTCACTCCTGGCCTAGTCTTCTAACCATTACACTACCTGATCACACCACCCTATCCATCCATACCTACCTGACTACGTGGCTCCTTACGTGAGAAGTAAATGCACACTACTACTGTCCTTAGATGTTAAATGGTTTTAAGATAAAAGATGGCAGGAGCGCAATCAAAGGCTACGACCCACGATGCCACTTTTCTTTTCAAGATCGAACCACTGATCTTCCGATCGCAAATACTTACACTTAGTTACTATCAATTTACCCTTTCTGTGGAGCATTTATATTGAGATGCTGCCCACACCATTAGTTATCGCCAATGCCACCAGAGGGCAGGTTGATGATGGTAATCCTGTAGGAGACCTTTTCCGTAGAGCATGCTGCACGGTGAGCTGCTACCCACAATATTAGTTCTTGTCACTGCCGTCAGAGGGCTGGTCAGTGATGAGCATTATATAATCGTTGATAAAGTAGGGGGAAATTCAATCGTTGACAATTGATCTTCCTAATTATACAAGTATTGTCCCTATCCTCGTAATGCAGAGCAGCAGGCTAGGTAGTGATATCCTATCGGTTTTTGAGCCCATGGTTTGACTCAGCTAGGGTTCGAAGCCATGTTTTAAAATTACTTTTGGCATGCACACCGAAATGCAGGGACACCATAGGTTTCAGGAGTAGCATGTTCTTTTAAATTGACTCAACATGCCCTTTTATACAGTGTACATTTTTATTCAGGGAGTGGGGTTTTAAAGCACCAAAGTTGGATCGATGGCATCTAATCAAAGTGGTTTTGGTTAAAAAATAGTACGCATTCATTAAATTATGTACCTTTGGTATATAGTAAAACCACATTAGGATGCGATCGCTAGGGTCCATCAAATATCATCGCAAAAACAGCAGGGTTGCGCTAAATCAGGGTTCAGTTTAATGAATTTACCTTTGAAATAAGAAATTCTGGGTACAAAGAATCATCACTTTATATCAGAATTCGCGTTAAATCAGGGCATGTTATAACTGGGGTTCACTGCATTACTGACTGAGTGGGATATTCCCTCATGGTTCCAGCAATACAACATCTTAGTGTATGGCACCGGTTTTATGCACTATCCCTTTTGAATAGCGCAATTATATTCCCTTATATGTTGATAGAAATTAAACTCCAATTACGCAATCGTATTTATACATATCTATGAGTTCTGAAACCTATTTGTTGTTGTACTGTTGTTGTCCAATGGCTTCGACTTTCTGCCATATTTAGATAAATATATTAGTCTGATCATTATAATCTAGTTTCCTTTAGGTTTAAGAAACAGTTAGTGGAATTGGCTAACTTTTGAGATATTTGAAATGAAAACGTGCTGAAGTACTTTTGACATGGACAGTGAAATGTTGGACATACACAATAGGCTTCAACAATATCAAGTTCTATTAAATCGTCTTGGTATTCCTAGAAGCAAAGACCGGGCGCGGTGGCCGAATCGGTAGAGCACAGGCCTCACATGCGGGAGATCGGGAGTTCGCGAGTTCGGTTCCCGGTCGAGTCAAACCCAATGACTTAAAAATTGATACTTGTCGCTTCCTAGCCTGCTGCTCGGCATTATTAGGATAGGGCAAGGGCTGGTTAGCTCGGTGTCAGAATAATGTGACTGAGTGGGATATTGGGTCATGGTGCCGGTGGCCTTATTTCCCAGTGGGGCAGCACTATAAAATGACCATGAGTGCATACTGTCACAAGTCGGTACCTGTCCTGATATGACCTTAGATGTTGCTAGGACGTACAACAACAACAAACAAACAAACCTAGAAGCAAATGCCTAATAAGTGCACTAGTATCGGAATTAAATATGAGTAAGTATATTCTCTCCCAAAGGTATATCTCCAGTTACCTTAAACAAAAAAAAAGAAGACAAATCCTCTGGTGCCACTGACAATCGGGCACGACTGTTAGTGACGAGGAAGCCCGATGGCGGCGCCACCAGTCACATGGGTTGCGTCAACAGGTCAAGGACGCATTGAAGAGAATAATAACATAATTATATACAATAAAAATTATTCACGTCCGTGCCTTTATACTCACATAATGCACTATGCATTACATATGTATATATACAGTATAACCCCATTAAACCAAGCTCGGCTAAACCAAACGATCGGTTAATCCAAACTTTTTTTGGTGGCCCAGCAAAATACTACCATTTATCATATTAAAAAAGTTGGTTACAACAAAGTTTGGATTAACCAAACGTTTGGTTTAGCCGAGCTTGTTTTAACGGGGTTATACTATATATACATAAAAAACAATATTCACAGGGTCCACATACATTGTATATTACATTCATAATGCACCCACGTTTTTGCCAAAGCCAAGTCAAAGCCAAAGCTCGGTTAAACCAATTGTAAAAATATACGGATTTTCGGTTTAAGAATTATATATTAGCAGCGAGCATCTTTATTCTTGAATGACAGTGTGGGGACAATGTTATGTAAACTAAG
Source organism: Branchipolynoe longqiensis (assembly GCA_030323885.1). NCBI lineage: Eukaryota > Metazoa > Annelida > Polychaeta > Phyllodocida > Polynoidae > Branchipolynoe > Branchipolynoe longqiensis. Next base: position 38,796,174 of record CM059196.1, on the reverse strand, counting down.
AAGCAAGGATGCCATACTCATAGTATGACATGATATAGCATAGGGAAAGATATGTCCTGAATGCTGCCTAGGATTAGGGAGGAGCTGTGTATATAAGAACCAGTTCAGGGTGTTCTAGGGGAAGCTGCCCAAGGGGTGGAAATTTCCTATGTGTAGTTCTAGGCATGTACCATCACCAAGGAGGGACGTGCTTGGTCTATATATATGGATATATATATATGAATGTAACTGTATACAACTGCTGGTTCACCCCTGTGTCCATAAGGAAGGCCCAGCCTCAGCCTTATTTGCATATACACTCAGGGTGGCACCTGCAGCTGAGTAGGGTGGTAGCTGCCTCCACTGGGGGGGTTGGCTCCCACCCCCAGCTGTGGGGTCACCTGAGTGGCTGACGCTGGGACTGCCCAGTCACCTACACTGCCTTGACTAACTGACCACACTAAATATGGGAGATGCACCGCATTTATGTAAATGAAGGATCGATGCTCCAGGCATCCTGAACACCGGCACTCTAGTCCTGGCTCTTGAGTGAAGCAGACATACTTTTGAGCAGGAACCCCAGACACTCTGTCTGATGCTACCTAAATTCACATATTCCAATTGAGTGTATCCACAGCCATAGGACTCCTGTCCCATGGGCTGTGGGCACTGCTTTCAGTATACAGGCTAAGTGGTAATGAGAACTAGTGTGGACAGAAGGTGAGGAGTGAGGGTGCTAGGTCACACATAGGGGAATGGACAGTAGTTGCTGCTCAATAAAGCACAACTTATTCACTGTTCATTTGTGTGTCTAGTTTTCCTTCCTCTTTTCAGTACTGATTCATGAGTTGGTTTGATTAGGCTAATGGCATCACAAGTGATATGAAGGGGAGAGTTTTGTAGTCTCATGGGGTGCGCACAGCGGCCGAGCAGATCCGTGTTTCTATAATTGGCGACCATGACGAAGACCTGAGACGCGAACCACACACAGACGCGGTGAGAAGAGGGCGATGAACTGCTGCGGGAGGGGCGCGAGAAGTGCTGCGATGAGTGCCGCGACCGACACGACACACACCACCGAGGGGCAGGTAGGGTCCGGGTTACTAAGAGTGCTTGTCCGGAGTGCGGGAAGTCGACACGGGTGTGACACGGTGTGCTATTGTGTGAATGTGGCTATATGTGATATATGTATGTAACCGGGGCAACACAACCACACGGCATGCACACCGCCCGCAGTCATACAATACACTAAACAGAAGAATTGAAAGTGTGAGATGCATGGGTTCTGTGCAGAGGTATGCATGCAGGAGATGGAATGGGAGTACGAGTATGAGGATGAAGGGTTCTGTGATGAATGCATCGTGTGGCCTGAGCCGCCGCCACCAATAGACCTACCCATACCTGTACAGGAGGAGGAAGACGAATTAGAGGAACAACTAAATTGGGATTGGGAACATTCAGATGAGGGAAAAGAGTTAGAAGAGGAACATCAGCAGGTGCAGCGGTCAGTAAGGGCATGGGAGAATGACAAGGAAGAGTTCGAGAGAGTATGGGAACAGGAGGCATTAGACCGCGTGAGGGTGAGAGAATGGGTAGTAAAAATACAGTGGGATAGGATCAATTTGTTAGAGGAAGAATACCTGGAGATAGTAGCAAGGATTAAGGCAGATAGGGAGAAGAAAATGGAGAGAGAAGAGAGATATAGGCAGGAGTAGCGAGAAATGGCTGAGTGGATCTGTGTGGAGGAGTATCTGGGAATTAAAGTGGGCATTAATCCGTGGGAGGGACCATTTATACTAGACTACGGAGCTGACGAGGGGTTCGAGGACGAAACAGAAGAAGCACAAATTGTAGCTCCAGTCCCACTTCCGGACTCGGATACAGACTCGGATATAGACTCAGAAACAGAGGACGAGAGAGAGGTGGACTCAGACTTAGAACAGAGATACGAGGAAATGCGGGAAGAAGAGGGCTCCCACCCCAGCTGTGGGGTCACCTGAGTGGCTGACGCTGGGACTGCCCAGTCACCTACACTGCCTTGACTAACTGACCACACTAAATATGGGAGATGCACCGCATTTATTAAAAGAAAGGATCGATTTGTGTACGCATCCTGAACACGCACTCTGCAATAGTTCTTGAGTGAAGCAGACATACTTTATGAGCAGAACCCCAGAACACTCTGTCTGATGCTACCTAAATTCACATATTCCAATTGAGTGTAGCCACAGCCATAGGACTCCTGTCCCATGGGCTGTGGGCACTGCTTTCAGTATACAGGCTAAGTGGTAATGAGAACTAGTGTGGACAGAAGGTGAGGAGTGAGGGTGCTAGGTCACATGTAGGGGAATGGACAGTAGTTGTTGCTCCAATAAAGCACAACTTATTCACTGTTCATTTGTGTGTCTAGTTTTCCTTCCTCTTTTCAGTACTGATTCATGAGTTGGTTTGATTAGGCTAATGGCATCACAAGTGATATGAAGGGGAGAGTTTTGTAGTCTCATGGGGTGCTCACAGCGGCCGAGCAGATCCGTGTTTCTATACAATGATCGCTAAATCCAAACTATTTCTTTGGTCCCTTCAAGTTTGGTTTAACAGGGTTATACTGTATATCCAGATCTTATTACTCGCGATAACCGTCTTATTTCTATCCATATACATGATCAACTATAGGTTAATTGTTTTGGTTTTAGAAAATGCTATGCTTTCATAGAGTTATATAACCAGTGATAACGTTAATGTACTGAGTTTTCATGAAGCTTCACATAAAGGTTACACACAAATGTTGAAGACTGCACAACAAGGCAATGTACTGTGAAAACTAGCAGGGCTTGTATGTCTGTGTGAGTGTGTGAGCGTGTGTGAGGGTGTGTGAGCGTGTGTGAGGTTGTGTGTGGGTGTGTGAGTGTGGGTGTGTGGGGGGTAGAGGCAGTTGTTTGTGCCGGTGGAAGGCCCGGGCCCGTGGGATTGCGTAGATTACCAAGATTCGTATCCCAAAACGGTGTCATCTCAAGGTCACAATAACATGACCTTGCTGGGAATTCACGAACAGCTTTCCTTCCCATCCATACGACCGAACGAAAGAAATACCCAACGAAAAGAGAACAATAGCATCTGAAGAAAACACCATATGAATGAATGCTAACTAAACAACAATTGTCTACAAAATAGTGATTGAATGATAGTGAAGTCGCGCCATCTCGAAAAGAAAAGGTTGTAGTCATAGTGCCAAATGAGACTATGAGTATACTTCATTTTAAAAGTCAGTTAATTTTAAGTAAATCCCATTTTTATATGGCTTACCCATTATGAATGAATGCTAACTAAACAACAATTGTCTACAAAATAGTGATTGAATGATAGTGAAGTCGCGCCATCTCGAAAAGAAAAGGTTGTAGTCATAGTGCCAAATGAGACTATGAGTATACTTCATTTTAAAAGTCAGTTAATTTTAAGTAAATCCCATTTTTATATGGCTTAAAATGGTATAATTTCAGAATATGCATGTTGTATATTGATATATTATCAGTATCTAATTTGATACATCAGTAGCTAATTTGGATTTCGAGGTCCAAATCTAGATACGTGATTTTGCTTTCGAAAAATGTATGGTTTTATTGGACTATGCAACTTTAAGTTTGATATTTTTATCAAAGTTCTCTCGGAGTTACTGCAAAATAGAAATTTAGAAAAGTAGTCTGTTTATGTGCTGGAAAAAAACACATTCGAGGAAAGGGTTTGAGCTACGCATAGGTCGTCTTCCTTCCAGTCAAAACACATGTGTTAGCCATGAATGGTTTATGTGATATCTGGCAAGGGAAACTCAATCCTGCCATCCTTCTGCACCACTCTATGGTGGATTTTCCATGGAATGTACAATACTATATAGAAGATCGTTGTTTGCATGGTTTTTTAAAAGGGTTTCCTTAGGTAACATAATTGTATTCATCTCAATACAATTTTTCTTCGTAGGTTTCCAGCCGTGCTTAATTTCAGTCATTTACACTATTTAATTAGAAGAACAATTTTGCGATAATAAAAAGAGTATTATTACATTTAACAAATTAAGTGGTTGCATTGTATCTATTTGTTTGTTTGTTGTTGTTTTACGTCCTAGCAACATCTAAGGTCATATCAGGACGGGTACCGACTTGTGACAGTGCGCACTCATGGCGACTTTATAGTGCTGTCCCACTGGGAAACCAGGCCACTGCACCATGATGTGGTATACCACTCAGTCACATTATCCTGACACTAAGGACACCAGCCCTTGCCCTGTCCTAATAATGGCGAGTGCCTGGCTAGGAAGCGACAAGTATCAATTTTTAAGTCATTGGTTTGACTCGACCAGGGTTCGAACCCACGACCCCACGATCTACCAGCATGGGAGACGGACGCTCTAACTTATTCGGCCATTCCGTCTGGTCCAATGTATCTACTCAGGATTATGCATTCAGTGTATACATTTAATAGGACTCTATGTCAATACAGTCTGGGTTTAGGTATACATGTAGTTTAGCTAAGTCAGTGGTAACGATGTATCTCAGGATAATCTAACTGAGAGTGATCGGATCATGGTGTAAGTCTCCATCCTTATATGACCTTATATGTTTTAAGGATGTAAGCCCCCAAAAAACAAACATATTTTAATGTACGTTTCAGCCAAACCAATCAGACAGTGAGAGGGTCTTAAAAAGCCATCCTTGCAAAATAGACAGGACATAAATATTTCCATGTGCTGGCTTCAAGCACATCTGTTGATCAGGTCACCATATGGTTGGAGCTACTCGGGAGGAAGGGGTGTTATGCATGTACTAAGACACAACACGCCGGGAGCCAGTGGGCCGGCACCAGTGAACGGACAACTAGCTGGCCCAAGTAGCTCTGAATATGTAGTGGACGCCATACAGCACTGCGAAACCACACAACAGACACCATGGGTGACGGGACAACAGAAGCATCCGCCTGGCAGATGGGGACGCGAGCACCAAAACAAAAACACTGGCATACATACTGATTGTGGTTGGTGTGGATACTCCCACAGGTGCGACCGTGATGCGTGTCCCGCCATGTTCTGGATGCAAGAAGATCACCCACTTTGCAAGAGTGTGCCATAGCAAGACGACGACCATAAACATAATTATGTTCGATGACGATGACGGCAAGGAGGAGTGGCAGCCCGAGCAGCCGGAGGAGGACTTGTCCATAGGAGCAATATCAACTCACGACAACAAATCAGCTGACTTGTGGTTCGCCGACATTCCGATCAGGACAATGGATGTCAACTTTAAGTTTGACACTGGTTCCGAGGCGAACATCATTCCTAAGGATGTGTTCAAGAAACAAGGCTGAGTTGACCAAACCCAGATGTCGTTTGGTCACATACTCAGGACAGAGAATCAACCTGAGAGGCGAAACCACACTTCAGGTACGGGATCAGTGGCTGCATTTCCACGCTATCGACAGTGGATGTCCCATCCTTCGCAAGGATGCATGCGTTCGGTTGCGCATCCCATCACATATCGACAGCATCAGATCGGAGGACGGCGGAGACAGCAATGAAGCATGTCAAATGGTAAAACCATTTGACGATGTATTCATAGGTTTAGGAACTATGTAAGCAGAGGCTAAAATCCATGTAGCTAACAATGTTCAACCTGTAGTCGATCCTCCTAGAAGAATTCCTCATGCTATCGAAACTAAAGTGCATGAGGAATTGGACAGAATGATCAAGTTAGGAGAAATAGTAGAGGAAACTGAACCTACCCCATGGGTCAATTCTATTACGATTGTCAAGAAACAAGACATAACTTGGGTATGTTTGGATCCTACCAAACTAAATAAGGCTATAAAGCGGGGACCATATCCCATGAGAACTATAGATGAGGTTGTTTCAAAACTAGAAGGGTCAAAATACTTTTCGGTCATTTACGATAAAAGTGGCTATTGGCAGATCCAACTCGACACCGAGAGCTCAAAATTGTGCACGTTCAATACCCCATGACGGATGTTCAGGTATACAAGGTTACCATTCGGCATTAAGATGGCGGGTGACATATTCGTCTATGAAATGAACCATATGCTGCATGATTTAAAGGGTGTAAATGTTATGTGTATTATAATGGATTATAATAATATAATGTAACGTAGCAGAATCCAAGGTTATATTGTATATATATTGTTTATTACTGAGCATTCGATATTAAATGTATTCAAAGTCGCGCACCCACCTTGAGCAGGTGTGCGCGAATGGGGCGCCACCTGCGTCGCGCAATTGTACTAATATGTGACCGTATGTCTGTCACTTCGTCTGTAATTTTATTGATAAATCCAGCATATGTCAGACCAGCGTAGAGTACATTGGTCATGTTATTTCAGGAAAAGGGATCAAACCCAACAATGAGAGAGTCCAAGCAATCACTGATATGCCCACCCCCACTAACAAACAAGCAGTACAGCGATTCTTAGGCATGATAGCATACGTCGCAAAATTCCTCCCTAACCTAGCAGAAATAACAAAACCGCCGCACATACTAACAAACAAAGAAACGGCATGTCACTGGCAAGCTGAACAGCAAAATGCATTTGACAAATTAAAGCACATGATAACGCATGCACCGGTTCTTTGTTTCTACGACGTAACAGAAGAAATCACCCTTCAGGTGGACACTTCCAAATATGGTCTATGAGCTGCCCTCCTATAAGAAGGCCATCGCATAGCTATGGCCTCGAAAGCTCTCAATGACACACAAAGTAGCTATGCAGTGCTAGAGAAAGAGCTACTGGCCATATGTTTCAGGTGTACAAAATTTCATAATTAGATATTTGGAAAAAAGCTGCGCATAGAAATGGACCACAAACCACTAGTTTCAATCGTGAATAAGCCATTGTATCAACTTTCGGAATTAGTACACAATAAAAGGGTGTAACATATTTGTTACAGATGCGTTATCAAGAGACCACAGCGACACAACTGATCCAAGCGAGCTGTTCGATAAAGAGAGCACCGTCACAGCAATAGAGATACTCCAGGAGTGCATACAAGAAATTTCCATTGAAACAAAAAATGACACGGTCTTGAAAGAAGTAGTAAAATTAGTCGAAAATGGTTGGCCAGAAGACAAGAATTTAATACCTAAATGCACGACACCATTTCACACATTTTGACATGAGATAACTAAATGTGATAACATACTGTTAAAAGGCAACATGCTAATCATATTGAAACAAGTACAAAAAACAATACTAACAAAATTACACGAAACACATCAAGGCATAATCAAAAGTAAGAGGTTAGCTAGGGAACATGTTTTCTGGCCAGGAATGCAAACACAGTTAGAAGACATAATAACAAGATGCAGTCTATGTCAACAATATCAAAACAAACAGCACAGTGAACCCCTACAGTCAGACAAAATACCATGCTTACCATTCAGCAAAATAGGTGCCAACTTATTTCAAATAGGTAATCAGGACTATTTGCTGATAGTGGATTACTTTCCGAAATACCCAGAGGTAATTGAAATACAAATGACAACAAGCAAAGCAGTAATATTAGCCATGAAACAGACATTCAGCAGGCATGGCATTACAATTTATTTTTGCAAAATTTCTGAAATATGCCTTTGTCAGAACTAAACGCATCACACATCACAGAACTAAACGCATTGATGAGTAAAAAATTGTGGTCAGAATTACCAAGATTAACAGTACAGCTAAAAACAGAGGTAAAAAAGGTAAAAGAGAGACAGATTATATCTAACACGCAGGAAAACAGCACAAACAAGTAAAAATCTGAGAACATGTTCGCTACATCACACACAAAGGGGAATGGGTCGCAGGGGTCATAACTAAAACAATTGATGAAAATACACGAAACTACGAAATAAGAAATAGAAACAATCTCACACTGAAAAGAAACCGAAAAAATATATTTCCAACCAAACATGAAACAATCGAAATCCAACAGACAGACCCAGCTCCAGCAGGCAACCAACTGAAACGACCAGATAAGCGAGATAAGGCACAAAATAACTATGTAACCCGACACAGCTGAGAAGTAAAACCTGTGAGTAGACTGGGTTATCAGTAGAAGGCGACAAACCCAATAGGCATGTCAGCAAAGCTGTCAAATTATGCTAATGAGCTACTTGAAGGAAAATTCATGGCAATTAAAATAATCAAAGCATTGTATTTTAAGCTATGTAATCAGCATGACAGGCTGAAAACGAGATAGCAGTAGCCGTTCCCATGGTAAATTGTGTTAGTGTGTTAGCATTAAGTCATATTGTATAACATATGTTATAAACTTTCCTGTGTCTTAATATATGTTACAGTGTAAAACGGACAATAAATATATTCACGCTACGTGTTGCTGTGAATTGTTCCAGAAGCACAGGTAGAATGCACGTAATAGCTGAACAGGTCCCGTATGCATGAATTGGAGTTAGGCTTAGCCGGAGCTAGGAGCTAGCTCTGGGATAGCTATCTGCGGCTAGGAGGGCCTTGGTTAATTAGGTCAAGTGTTATGCACCAATGTACTAGCCGGGGCGGATAGCTAACCGTGAAATTATTTATAGATTTGGGAAATCCCTTGAGTCGACAATATGAATAACGCCACCAATGCGGCGGCGGTGTTATTATCGGTTCGAATTTAGGGTTAAATTGATCAAATTTCACTTATGGCATACGTAATTCTGTTAAATATGACAGCATTGAATAGATTTGGGCTTAATATATTGCTGCCGATTCAGCGGCGGCGGCGGCGGCGGCGGTGGCGGCGGTGGCAGTGGCCATGTTTAGTTGACGTTTGACAGTATGGATATCGACGTCGCTGCGGTGGCGCCGATTTGTTTACTTTACATTCGTCGATTAGACAATATGAATAACGCCGCCAATGCGGTGGCGGCGTTAATATCAGTTCGAACTTAGGGTTAAATTGATCAAATTTCACTTATGGCATACGTAATTCTGTTAAATATGACAGCATTGAATAGATTGAGAGCCACACACGCACACTAACCGGCATGGCTAGCAGTTAAACCTGACTTGAAATCAGGGTAGCTTAGCCTAGGCTACGGTTGGCAGTTAGCGCTGGCACCGGCTCATGCATGCGGATTTTCCAACTTTAGCCAGGTGGAGCTACCCTAGCCGCGGTTAGAGCCCTAACTCCGATTCATGCATACGGGCCCAGGTGAATTGGACCAAGAGATATGCATGCTCATATCTGCCATGTTAAAAACATAACCGAGACAAATATATATAGGTCATCCATTGTGTTAATACTGGACACTTTTATTGAAAGGGAGATAAGACTCGGCGTGTGTGCCATGAAAGCCAGACACTGACATGAAACTGAAATTGGACATCAACGATGTTACCCCATGTCTATTTTTATAGCATTGTTTTATTTCGCTACTTTCCATGTTGTTCTTTTATTGTTTGAAAGGAAGATGTTATGTATGTACTAAGACATGACATGCCAGGAGCCAGTGGGCCGGTGCCGCAGTTTCCGCCGTTCGCCAGTTTCCACGGTATGTATCGCTTCTGTGCATGCATCAAAATTGAACAGCATCATCAGTAACCTTATAAATTTAATATAATGTTTTTGGTAAAGATGTTTTCTATATGTGTACCAAGCGATTTGTTTCTAGGTCGTGTGGTTTTAGAGATATTTCACTTTTTCTGTATTTTCTGTATGAAGATTGCTCGCAACCATTGACAATGCCTTGAGTTTGATGGTACGCGCAGTGCAAAACATTAGTTTTATTCAAAATTAATAGAAATCAAGAACCATAACCTTATAAATGTAATATAATCTTTTTGGTAAAGATGTTTTCTATATGTGTACCAAGCGATTTCTTAGAGATATTTCACTTTTTCTGTATGAAGATTGCTCACGGCCATTGACAATGCATTTGAGTGTATGCGTACCGTGGAAACTGGCAAATGGCAGAAACTGCAACACCGCGACCAGCGAAGGGCAACCAGCACAGACTGGGAGGCACTGTAATAAATTCATTAAGCAACTGGACGTCAATTTGTGTAGTCGGTTCTTAATCACATCATTACAGGGGGGTGCGGGGGTGTGAGGGGGTGGGGGTGGCGAGGTTGTTGGGTGTCGGAGTTTTACGTCCTGGAAACATCTAAGGGCTCATGGTGACTTTAAAGTGCTGCCCCACTGGGAAATCAGGCTGCTGGCACCATGACCCTATGTCCCACTCAGTCACGTTATCCTGACACTGAGCTAACCAGTCCTTGTCCTATCCTATTGATGCAGAGTTCCAGGCCAGGAAGCAACAAGTATCAATTTTTAAGTCATTGGTTTGACTCGACCAGGGTTCAAACCCATGGGTTTGAATCCAGCAATCTGCCAAAAAGAGAGACGGACGCTCAACTCATTCAGCCATGTCGTCTTGTACCAACTTTCAGATAACCAATCAGGCACGTTGAAATGGTCTTAAAAACAAGGGTAGCCACAAGACTATTACTGTCTAGCGACAAAAAAAAGTCATTAGACTTAACCGTTATGGGAAGCATAAATACACCCATCACAAAAAGAAAAGAAAAGAAAAAAACCACCCTTGAAAACTAGACAGGACATAAATATTTCGATGCGCTGGCTTCAAGCACATCTGTTGATCACGTCACCATATGGTTGGAGCTACTCGTGTGGGATGGAAGAAGGAGTGCAGCAGGGTGGGGGGTGGGGGGGGGGGGGGTGAAGGGGTAGGGGTGGCGAGAGTCCGATGCGCATGGTCACTGCGTCACGTGACAGAGGCGGAGAGTGTGCCGGGAGAATGTGACACGGCGCACAGCGTTCAGTAGCTGCGGAGACGCCATGACGCGACTTTCTGTCACGTGTGCGCTGGTAGTGTGCGCATTGAGTACGGCGCATGCGCACCCCTGCCCGGTGAGGAGGAGGGTGGCCGACGAAAGGGACACAATGGTGAGCCCGCGTATGGAATTGTTGTCAAATCGGGTGAGAGGATGAGGGAGGTGGACAGGGTGGGTGTGTGAGTGAGTGAGAGAGAGAGAGAGGAAATGGTGTAGGGGAGGGAGTGAGGGAGTGATATGGTGAGGAGGGGAGGGAAGGGGACTGTGGATCAGTGAGTGGGTGGGTATGTGGGAGAGGAGGGATAGAGTGAATGGGTGAAGAGGGGAGGAGGGGAGGGAAGGGGAGGGTTGATCAGTGAGTGGGTATATGAGAGGGGAAGTGGGTGGGGGGAGGGAGTGAGGGAGGGAGGGAGTGAATAGGTGAGGGGGTGAGAAAGGAGGGGGAGTATGGATCAGTGAGGGTAGGGAATGGTGAGAGAGGAACGGGGTGGGTGAGGGTAGGAGTGAGGGATTGAGGGAGGCAGGGAGTCAGGAGTCAGGGAGTTCAGGGATCAGGGTGGGAGTCAGGGAGCAGAGTCAGGAGTCAGGAGTCAGGGAGTCAGGGAGTCAGGGAGTGAAGGGGGGAGTAAATGGGCGATGGGGAGGGGGGAGTGTGGAGAGAGGAAGGGGTGGAGGGGAGGGAGTGAGAAGTGAGGGATGAATATGGGTCAGGGGGTGAGGAGAGGAATGAGCGGGAGTGTGGATCACTGAGTGGGTATATGACAGAGGAAGGGGTGGGAAAGGGTGTGAGCGAGTGAATTGGTGAGGGGATGAAGAGCGGAGGGGGGGGGGGAAGTGGAGTTTGGGTCACTGAGTGTGTATAACTATAAGAGAGAGGAAGAGGGTGGGGAGGGAGGGAGTGAATGAATGGGTGAGGGGATGAGGAGGGGAGGGAGGGGTCGTGTGGATCAGAGAGTGCGTATATGAGAGACGGGGTTGGGTCGGGAGGGAGGGGGGCGTCCTATATACATGATTTCTATTCCCAACCTGCTCTCCGATGAAAATAGTGAAAGTTACAGTTGCATAGTCCGATGGTTTTGAATTTCTGTATTTTTTTCTGAGATAAATATATTAGACCGATCACTAGTATCTACTTTACATTAGTTCAAAGTTACTTTTATTTTAAATGGTAAACTTTTGAGATATTTTGAGTGCAAACATGGAAAATTAGTTTTGGCAAGCTTGCCAAAACTCTGACACCATAGACTTCTGCAGTAACAGGTTCTGTTAAATTGACTTAGTATTGCCTGCTATGCAGAAACAAACGCTTAATATTAAGTGCATCACTATCTAAGTTAGATATGTAAAATCAAATCTAGATAATTGGTTTTGTTTTGAAAATTTGATATTTGATCGGACTATGCAGCTTTAATATGTTGGGTAAGCAGCTCAATGCGCATGCTCTTGTAAGTTGTAGAAGACGCCTCATAGAGGATTTCCATCAGCAACCTGCCTCTGATGATAATAGTGAAAACTAGTACATGCTCCATGGAAAATATCTTATAGATGATTTCCATTACCAACCTGCCCTCTGATGATAATGGCAAGAACTACTGTAAAGGGTAGCTGTAGTGTAGCTCATTGCACATGTGATACATAAATAGGTCTGTACCAGATGGGATGGACGAATAAGTTAAACGTCTGTCTCCCCATTTTGATAGATCATGGGATTTGAGCCCATGGATGTTCCCCCTGGTCAAGTCAAACCAATGACTTAAATATTGATGCATGTCACTTCCTAGCCAGGGTCTCGGAATTATTAAGATAGGGTAAGGACTGG
>CM059196.1:38454534-38783040 GCA_030323885.1 Branchipolynoe longqiensis | reverse complement strand
TTATAGCTGGCGCACGCCTCCCGTTTATGATTCGCGTGCTCAAACTGACTACGACTCGTGACCTGTTTACGACCTAAAACTGGCCGATTCATTTTTCTTATAAGATTCCAGTTTTAAGCCCTAAAACTGAGTTTTAAGTCGCGAATCGCAAGGCTCTGGTGTGTGCGGGGGTCGCACACCTAACGACTAAAACCCAGTTTTATGCGCGAAACGGGCAGGTTTAGGTCGTAAACGGTGAGGTCGACCTTGACCTTCGCTTCGTGTCTCAGCTTCACGGGGACAACGCTCCGTTCGACGGCCCGGGCGGGACGCTGGCGCATGCGTTCTTCCCTCCGACCACCACGTGGTTCCCAGCCATTTCCGGCGACACACATTTCGACGACGCTGAGACGTGGATCGAGGTGAACAGCCGGGCAGGTTGGCGCTTTGCATTTGGGATTACATTCTTTTTATATTTTGTTTATTCATCTGACTAGTTCTCTTCTCAGGGATGGGGTACTTGTGTTCACACCGGTTCTGCATTGTAGATATGCATATATATATATATATATCTGATCATGGTGTAAAATATTCCGATATTCCACAAGGGGGGAATGCAAATGTTCTAGTACTGATCGGTGTACGTGACAAGGCACATGTATATATATATATATATATATATATATATATATGTATGGGTTGGTGGTGCCTGAGTGGGATGTAAAAAGACATAGTGGTGCTTGCAGGTCTGGGTATGATGGCACTCAGGGCCTACCCCTCTGCTGGGGTAGGGGTCACCACACTCAAGAGGTCAATGTTGGTGGTGGCCATGAGGCCATACAGCTACTGGTGCTGGGCAGACGACTAGTATCCATGGAGACCAGGAATGCTGGATTCCTATTGGTGGGACCAGGAATGCTCGATTCCCATCGGTGGAAGGAGGTGGTATGATACCCTACAATGAACCCATGTAACTATATCAACAATAAACCAGAGGGCTGGACTCTCTCTTCTTCTATTATACTTTACTCTCTTCCTCTCTCTTTGTCTGTATTGTTTTCCTCATAGCCTACGTGCACAGGCACATATCCGAACATTAGATTCTACAATGGTATATATATATATATAGATATATATATATATATATATATGCATATATGTGTAGGTGTATACATGTGTAGCTGTACACAAATTATAAAAGAATATATATACATGTATACCGGACCTGGTTGCCGAATGAGTACAGCGCAGGCTTCCCGTGCAGAAGGTCGGAGGTTCGAATCATAACAGAGTCAAACCAATGACTTAGCAAATTGATACTTCTTGCTACCTAGCCTGGCACTCGGCATTAATAGGATAGGACAAGGACTGGTTATCAGGATAATGTGACTGTATCGGATATTATGTCATGGTGCCAGTGGCCTGGTGTCCATATGTAGCAGCACTATAAAGTTGGCGTGAGTGTGCACTGTCAAAAGTCGGTACCCGTCCTGATACTACCTTAGATGTTGGTTGGATGTAAAACAACAATGAAACAAAACATATATATATACGTAGATAATTTGCACACAGGCCAGATATAAAGTTGAAATATAGAACAATGTATCACCTTCAACACAAACACATCCGTATAGAGTAGACTAGTTAGCATAAGGTTCCGACTTTGCGTGCGGGAGGTCGTGTGTTCGATCCTGGACTAAATCAAACAGAATACCGTCGTCATTTTTATCCTTGCCAAGATAGGGCAAGAACCGATTGGATATTGAATCATTGTGTTGGCACCATGGCACCATGACACCCTAGTGGGGAAGTGCTATAAAGTCACCATGTGTGTACGCTGTTATAAATCTGTACCCGTCCTGATATGACCTCAGATGTTGATAGGACCTAAAGCTCCAAACACTCACTCTGAGCTACCTATCAGTTCGTGGATGTACAATCGCCACGGTTCGCTAGTGATATACACTCATGCTGTCCGTCATTGTTACTAGGTGGTTACTGGCGAATTTAGTCAGATCATTTGATTGTTGTTGTACGGGGGTGGGGGGGGGAGGGTCAAATTCACAACGTGCAGGCTGTAATCTTGATGACTTTTCATAGTCGAGTAGTGTACGATACTCTATTATTATTATTCAGCACTAGTCAGTCTACATTGTTTGCAACGTTCACTTTGCGTTTGATTCAGTGGGAATGCCACACCACCCTCCTCCCCTGCCCACTGTGCTTTGGACTCGTCTTCAAGTGGATGGACGAGTTTATCTCTCTCTCCATGTTATTGGCGTTTCACACTTTCACATTTTCACTCCATCACCCGCATCACGCCGCCTTCCCTTCCCTTTCCAGTTTTCTGGTGACTTACAAACTTTCCACCCACCCACCCTACTCTTTTGCATTTTACTTCTTAGGGCTGAGTCCAAATGCTACCTGTTTGTAAATAAAACTTCTTTTTTTTCCACCTCCACTTCCCGGGCTCTATTGTTTGTTTCTTGTAGCTGAATCAGTCGGACCTTGTTTAATCTGACCATCTCGCTATTGGACTAAAAAAGCACAACCCAAACAAACACGATGCTTTTGAGTTCCTGTAGATCTTTCTGAGATAAATACATTAAATTGATTATTATAACTTTTATTTGAAGTAACTTTTATTTTAAATAGCTGCGTTTTGAAATATTTGGAGTGCAAACATGTCAAATTAGTTTCGGCAAGCACACCAAAACTCTGACACCATAGGTTTCAGCAGTAACAGCTTATATTAAACTCTCTAAGTATACCCTTCCATATGGCACCAAATTCTTAATAAGTGCATCAGTATCTAAGTTAGATATGCAGAATCGGTTGTACACAATTGCTTTGGTTTTGAAAATTTGATGCTTCATCGGACAATGCATCTATGGTAGACTACGATGTCCACCATTCATTGCACGATCTTTCACTCGTCACACACACATGGAAGAATGCCAAGATTTGGAGACAGTATGCTTCCACTGGTTTATTACCAAAACCTATCCGCTCTGTGCAGCGCCAACAGTCAAGTGACCCACCCCCTAACTCGCTAGTTCCCATGTCGCCTCTACAGGTGGGTGGGTGGGGGTGCTAACTACACACAGTAGAGGGCATCCCAGTTGGGGCCCTGCCTGGTGGCTAGCGTGCCACCACCTAGCACAGTTCAGTGTAACTGCATAGGTCTGCGGCATAGTGTCTGCTGCCACCGCATGGTAGTGGAGCTCATGTACAGACTACTACACATCTGTACATAGATGTAGCAGTGATGTAGCCACACAGGCTGTGTGCCTCCAAACTCCAATTTACACTAAGCTTTTTTCTCACCCTGCCCAAAGGGACACCGCTGCTGTGTGTGGCCATCCACGAGATCGGACACAGTCTCGGCGTCCGGCACTCCGAAGACCAGGACTCCATCATGTGGCCCTGGGCCGGGCAGTGTCAACCGGAAGTAGACTTGGGACAGGATGACGTCGCTGCCATACAGCATCTATACGGTATGTATTGCTGCATTTTTAGATTCCGCAAATAGGCCACAATGCATTTGATTTGTCAGGAAGCGACATCTTCCTCCTCCCCTACTCCCCCACACCCCACTGCACCTTGGATTGTATTTTGGGTGTCCACATTTTTTTCTGCCCACCGACCGTTTTGTTATAACTTTGCTATTTTCATATGTTGGATGCTGGGGGTCTCAAAGTTTCTTCTCAGTTACCTGTACTTTCAGTCAGTGTTTTTTCCTTTACCGAATCACAATAAGGGCAGCTGGCTAAAAGAATGTTAGGAAGACGTGAACTGATATGGGGTTTTTTTTGTTTAAAAAAAAGTTTGAATTGTTTTAGTTTAAAGCTAAATATTCAGATAATCTTGAGTTTGTGCCATATTTTCTAAGGATAAATATAGTAGGCTGATCGGAAAATGATACACTTATATATTCAAGAATCAAATCTTTACACCAGGGGTTTATCTCAGTGGAAAATGGCACTGCGATCGGCACAAGTTGAGACCTGTTTTCTACAAAATTATATATACCCTCCATGTATGCCTTATTTTTAATAGGATCCAAAGCGACTTATGTGACGTCATCACAAGAAAGCTCTACAGTAATGACGTCACTAGGGGTAGCGATGACGTCAACGGAGACAATACTGACGACAGTGGTCAACGAAACGACGACAAGCGAAGTTGATTTCACAGAAAGCTTTACATCAGTAACCATGGCAACAAATGCAACTCTAGAAGCCGTGACGTCAGCTTCTGTGGCAACGATGACGGTTGCAGAGCCAACGGCTAGAGAATGTGACGGAAGTGTTGATGCTATTGTGAATACGGATGACGGATACGTCTATGCATTTCGAGGTGGGTATATATATATATATATATATATATATATATTATATATATATATATATATATAAATCATATATATGTTGTATAATGCATTATGTAAATGATAATAAGAAATAGCATAGTTTGTGTATATCATATTTGCCCTTTCCATTATTGCTCAAAGATATTGCAACTGTGCATAGCTGTGGGGCAGCTCCTTATATGTTGCCAGGATGTAAAACCCCAACAAACAAATGTTCCGTTCAAGGTGCCAGTCTGTTTCGTCTCCACGAGGGCGTGGCGTTCGGCTTTCCCCGCCCGATTAGTGACGTGTTCCCCGGGGCACCTCGTCACGTGACCGCCGCCATGACGTCACACAAGCGACACGGCAGGAGACGCGGCCATAAGCGCGGTCGACACCAGTCGGAGACGACCTACCTGTTCAGTGTGAGGATGAGGGCATGTGGCATGCACTATATAGAGAACACTATTTGGTCAACTTACTGGACATCTTTCTCACATCTGATTGGCTGATTTTTGAATGGTTAATAGATACATTTCAGTAAACTGTCAGAACTGCAGTACAATTCATTTTAAAGATACATAGTCCGATGAAAACATCAAATTTTCAAAACCAAAACAATGATCTAGATTTGATTCTAAATATCTACCTTAGATGCTGGTACACATATTAAACATGTGTCATAATGTAGAAGGCAATACTAAGGCAATTTAATAGAACCTGTTACTGCAGACGCCTATGGTGTCAGAGTTTTGGCGTGCTTGCCAAAAATAATTTCACATGTTTGCACTTCAAATATCGCCAAAGTTAGCCATTTAAAATAAAAGTTACTTTAAAATAAGGTAAGGTAGATTATAACGATCAACCTAATATATTTATCTCAGAAAATGACAGAAACCCCAAACCATCGGACTATGCACCTTTAAATTCAATTGAATACCATTTTGTTATCAGGTCCGAGATGCTGGTCTTCTGGTCCTAACAGTCATGGTGCATACATCATTACATGTGCACTATTTATGGATGAACTGAAAAGATTGTATGAACAATATAAACAATAATCGGGAGTGGTAAGGCACTATGCGTTCATACCATCAGATATTTTATTTTGTACATGTGAACTACAGGATAATGTTTGGCTGTACAGTATTCCCTAGATTTGCTGGTAAGGATGGAGTTTCTTGTTTGGAGGCATTAGTACAATGGGTATGACTGGTTGCTAGTGGAATTTGGATTATGTTTGTTTGTTTGCTGTTTGTTTGTTGTTGTTTTACATCCTATCAACATCTAAGGTCATATCAGACGGTACCGACTTGTGACAGTGCGCACTCATGGCGACTTTATAGTGCTGCCCCACTTTGAAACCAGGCCATCGGCACCATGACCTGGTATCCCACTCAGTCATATTATTCTGACACTGAACACACCAGTCCTGGCCCGGTCCTAATAATGCCGAGCGCATGGCTATGAAGCGACAAGTATCAATTTTTAAGTCATTGGTTTGACTCGACCGGGGTTCGAAACCACGACCCCACGATCTACCAGCACGGGAGACGGACGCTCTAACTCATTCGGCCATCCCGTCTGGGATTATGTAGATAATGGTTGCAGAATACATTTGAATTGTTTTGAGTAACTGGCATATACTTCGCACAATGTCAGTCAATGTATAATGAATAACTATGCATCTATACTGCCTTGTGGGCAGTATAGATGCGTCATTAGTATTGGTTAGGTGTTATAGGGTGGAGGTTGTACTTTGGTGGTGTTTTTTAAATTTCTATATTGTGGGGTGATGGTGAGTTAGGATTAGGGTTAGGGTTGCAGGTTAATTGCGGAAAATAACAATTGGAATCAGTAATCATGCAGTGTTTTGTAATTCGCAGGGCGACCAGGTGTGGCGCTACCAGTACGACCGGCGCAGAGATGGTTTCCGGGCGGCCCGTGGCTCCAACCCGGCCAGCATAGCATGGGTGTTCCCCGGGGTCCACGCCTCACACATAGGTGGCGCCACCGTGTCTGCCGACAACGGTGACATCTACCTGTTCAGTGGTGAGTCTGCGGTGGCTTATACATATGTATATATATATGTATATATATATTTATATATATATATATATATATATATATATATATATATATATGTTTGTTTGCTATGTCCTATGTCTTGGCAAAATCTAAGGTCATAACAGGACGGGTACCAATTTGTGACTGTGCGCACTCATGGGGACTTTATAGTGCTGCTCCAGGGGGAAGACCATCCACCAGCACCATTACCTGATAATGCAGTGGAAAATTCCAGACTCATTGTCACATTATCCTGCCACTACCCACAGGTATGCAGGTATAGCAATACCTCAGGGAGTTTGACGCCCCTGCCTTGCAGAGTTCTAAACCACTGCCTTGTGGTACAGGTCCTTGACAGAACCGAAGGCTAAGGGAGCAAACCCTAAACAGAAAACCATGTCACTGTGGCAGCATTATGGGCGGTTGATGTATGGAACTCCCAACATCTCCCGACCAGCCACTGCAGGGACAAATAGATTTGCGCCTGTCTTGACATGTTCTTGCCGGTGTGAAACCTCTATTTGCTCCCCGAGAGAGTGCCGCTGGTAACTTGCAAAAGCCAGCAGCACTTCATCACTTTTGCAGGCAGCTTTCATGAAATGTTAATTCACCTATCTCGGATGCACAATATCAAGTGATGGACGCATTGATGCTGAGATACAGAGGAGGATGGCCAAGGCTAGCGCATCTTTCGGCCGACTACGCCAGAGACTCTGGAACAACCACCATGTGTCCATTCGGGTCAAAGGTAAGATCTACCGCGCAATCGTGCTATCCACCCTACTATACGGAGCTGAGGCCTGGACAGTGTACAGACGGCAGGTGAAAAAGCTGCATGCCTTCATGATGCGACATCTGCGTTCAATCATGAGGCTAACCTGGAAGGACAAAGTGACGAATAAGGAAATACTCGAACGGATGGGGCTGCCCTCTATGGAAGATCTTCTGATCAAAAAGAATCTCCGGTGGACTGGACACCTCATGAGGATGTCATCAGACAGGCTACCAAAGCAGATCCTCTATTCTCAACTGTCTTTTGGCTACAGAAAGAGAGGGCGCCCCCGTCTCCGGTTCAAAGATACCATCAAGAGAAACCTGAAGCTGAGAGACATTAAGACCGACTCATGGACACAACTCTCACAGCAGAGAGCTAAATGGAGAGCGGCAGTCAAGTAATGAAAGCAGTCTTTGTCGCATCGCGACCGACAGCATGATGATGATGACCCACTCCTTGCCCTATACTAATAACGCAGACCACCAGGCTGGGAAGCGACAAGTATCAATTTGATAAGTCATCGGTTTGACTCGACCAGGAATCGAACTCCCGACCTTCCGCACGATAAGCTTGCCCTCTAGCGATTCGGCCACTGCGCCCGGTCCGCATTTGCTTATAAAGTTATATGTCCTGTTCACTGACATGATGCTAAACCAGCAGCAACCATTCAATCAATCAATCAATCCTCAATCAATCCTTATAACATGGACAAATAATACGTGTCGTTGCCGTTTTCTTCCACCTGAATATGGCTCTTTTATATTCAATGACATGGCGTTTAGCCATCAGCAATCAATCAATAAATCATCAATAAATCCTAATAACCTGGATAATTAATAGCGCTTCCCATTGTTGGTGTTATCTCCCACCTGAATATGGCCCCCTCTTTATTCACTGACATGGCGCTAAGCCATTCAGTAACAAATCAATCAATCAATGGACACTTAATACTTATTGTTGTTTGCATTGTCTTCCACCTGAATATGGCCCCTTTATATTTACTGACATGGTGCTAAAAAATAAAATAAATAAAACATTTATATAGCGCCCGATCCAGCAAGCCATTCTCAGGTGCTTTACATAACAAACAAATATACAGGAAAATAAATTTCATGTAGTTAAAAGCAGATTTAAACAAATGTGTCTTAAGACCTTTTAAAAACACCAACAGATTTACAATCTGTGATATATCCTGGTACAGCATTCTACAGTCTCGGGGCAGCAATACTAAAAGCTCAATCCCCAAAGCCTTTGAGTCTGCTTCGAGGAACTGCTAACTGGCTGGAGAGACTGTGGAGCGCAGTGTTCGAACATCTGTTCATATATTCTGGAGCCTGATCATGCAAGGCACGATATACAAGAAGCAGCACCTTGAAATCAATTCTCTTCTCCACAGGGAGCCAGTGTAATAATTTCAGCACAGGAGTGATGTGATCAAATTTCTTTGTACCCGTCAACAACCTGGCAGCCGCATTCATTAAGGCATCAGTAACAAATCAATCAATCCAAAATCAATCTAATAACATGGATAATTAAGACTTGTTGTTGTCGGTGGTGGCGCTCTCTCGCGCGCTGTGCTGTCGTGTTGCTGCCACCAGGGGCGCACTACTGGCGGCACAAGGGCGAGAAGAAGCGGCTGGCGTCGCGCTCCTACCCGCGGCCCTGGGCGCACCACCCGATCTTCTCGCACGTCGGCACCGACCCGGCCAGCACCATCGATGACGCGCTGCTGCACCGCGACCAGAACTACTTCTTCTCAGGCCAGAGCTTCTTCCGCTGGGACCGCGTGAACCGCCGGATGTCTGGCGGGCGGGACACGGCCTACTTCCTGTTCTGGTGCCCGGCGGGCGTCAGGGACCAGTCTCAGCGTCGCGCCGTGTTCGACATGGTTGGCGATTCCTCCCAGGACTTGCAGTAGATGTCAGTCTTAATGCATTTTTCTCGGTGAAAATTGTTGCCAATCACTCGAATAAGACAATGTTTTTTTGATTTGTTGTTGGTAACATTTTGTATTCATCTGAATAGTCTTGGTCTTCTGGCCATGCTTAGCTTTGGCCTTTAACACTATTTAATTACAAGAACAATTTAACGATATTAGGATATTATTATTACATTCTACCTGCAAAAGTACCTGCACCACACACCCTGCATTTAGTATATATGCATTTAATGTATGTGGTGTTTAAGCTAATTTTGTAGTTCATCAGTAGAGTCTGGGTTTATGTATAATCCACATTTAGCTAACGAAGTGGTTGCAATCTATCCAGCTTGTAGCAAGTTTTTAGTGTGTGCATTAGCATGGGGCAGTCAAATTATAGATTTCTTTCTTTCTCTGGAGCCAGGTCATTCTCTTCGCCTCAAGAAAGTAGTTCTCAAAAGAGTACAATTAAGTACTGCCCATTAATGGATTGATCGACTGCGACTGGAAGGGGGTTTAATCGGAGAAGTAGTTTCTGACAAATCATCAGGCAACAATCAACTATGTTTCTTTACCGTAACTACAGTGACCACTCTCATAACTGACCATAGTTCCAAATGATTTATCAAGCGCAATGCTCGATTCCTTTACATGGACTACTTTTCAAACCGCATCTATTTCCTTATCAAGCAGTATTAAACAATAAATACCCATTTGCAAAGAGAAACACAGCTTCTTTAAGCGGTGTCTAACTTTGATATGTAGGAACAAATCTTGCTGAATGCTTTGTTCTTGAAAATGTAATGCTTTCTTCAGACTGCATAGTTTCAATGCATTACTAAGTAATATATTATGCCTCTTCATTGGCCATATTTCAAGAACTATCGTGTTGTTTTCTATTGCCAATGACATGAGATACCTTTGAGAAGAGGCTCAATTTATCTTAATAGATGACTTCTTCTAGTCATTATACATTGATTCACAATGAAGTAAGGCTGAATAGAAATTTACCAAAATGTTGTTTGACTCGACCAGGAATATGGAACCTCCTTCCACCCTGCAAGAAGGTTCTTGAAGGGTATAACTACATATATACCCTACTGGAAGACCACTGGAAGGCCAGCTCACTGGTCACCTGCTATCCCACACAGTCATGTCCCTAATGCTGAGTGTCGGGCTAGTTAGCAACAAGTATCAATTGTTTAAGTAATTGGTTTGACTCTGTTGGGGTTTGAACCCACAACTACCTGGATAGCAAACCAGCCAGCCAGTGCTGTTAACGATTTGGCCACTCTTCCCAGTCACATATTGCATGATATATATATGTATATATATCCATATATATACATATAGTGGCACACTAAATTTTATTTAGCGTTGTACATACAATAAGGGTTGACAACCATATTTGTTTTGGCGATTTAAAAAAAAAGAGATTTGTGCTTTTCCATCCGAAATGAACAAGAGCCGTTGGTACAACCAGCATGTATGTCAAGAGAGCGCGAGTCATAGCAAATAAGCAAAAGGCTGTGCAAATAAAACCAATTTAAACACGCAAAAGTGAGAAGATTTCAGTCGGTGTCCACCGTACAAACAATCTGGCTTCTAGCAGAGACATCACCGCCTCACTCATGCCTCTCAGGCCTTAATCATGAAAAGAATACTTTTCCTGTTTTTGTAGATCATGGGGTTTCCTTCCTAGCAAGGCATTATTAGAATAGGGCAAGGACTGGTTGGCTCAGTGTCAGGATAATGTGATTGAGTGGGATTTTAGGTCAAGGTGCTGGTGGGCTGGTATCACAGTGGAGCAGCACTATAAAGTAACCATCAGTGTGTACTGTCACAAGTAAGTGCCCGTCCGGATAACACCTTAGATGTTGCCAGGACGCAAAACTCCAACAACCAACCATCTAATGGCTGTAGAGGTGCGCAGTCGTGAGCACAGATTGTTGTTTGTTTGATTTTGTCATTGTTGAGTGTTGAATAAAGAGGGGCATAGGAAGATGTAGGTATGCACGCCAAATACAGTATTGTGTTTGAATTGATTTGACCTGATAGGTGGCACTCACCTTGCACCCCGCACTCTACACACTACATCATGCATCCTGAACACTACACCCTGCACTCTGCACCATGTACATTGCAGCCAGCACCCTGCACCCTGCACTCTGCACTTTACACCCTGCACCCCACATACTGCACCTTGCACCCTACACCATGTACACTACACCCTGCACCTTGCACCCTTCACCCTGCACACTACATCCTGCACCTTGCCCCCTGAACCCTGGACTCTACACCCTGCATCCCACACCCTGCACGCTTCACCTTACACCCTGCACCCTGCACCCTACACCCTGCACCCTGCACACCACACTTTGGGCAGTCACACTACGACGTGTTGGACCAACGTTGGACAACGCGTGCCAACGTGTTGGGTTTCTGGGTGAAATTTCGGGACGCGTCGGGACGCGTTACCGGCGCGTTACAAATGTGTTACCGGCGCGTCGGTACACGTCGGTACACATTGAGTGTGAAGCAACACGTCGGCACGCGTCGGCCAGCATCGCAAGTTTTGTGCAAGCACAAAACTTTCGACGCTCGCCGACACGCACCGACGGGTTGCGTAGTGCATTATGGGCGCGTTTGCAGGACGTCGACACGCGTTACCAGTGCATAGCCGGCCCGCTCGTAGCGCATTGAGAAACATTGATCAACATCGTGGAATTTTCCCCCATCTGCGATGGGCCCGTCAATGCGTCATTAACGTTCCATCAATGGGTTTGGGGCGGGGAATTGGCGTTGCTCCAGCGCTTCTCGACGGGTTCAACGTGCTGCTGGCGCGTATGGACATCTTGCTGGCGTGTCTGGATGTGTTGCTGGCGCATGTGAATGTGTTGGTGGCGTGTTGGTGGCGGTGCACCAGCGTTCTGCAGACGTGTTGTCAGCGTCTTGGCTTTGAGTATATAATGCTCTAGATATCCTTCTTTGGCCACTACAGCTTTTCCCACGCATTCAACGCGCTGAGAACGCGCCGGCAACCCGCCCGTAACACGTCCATGACACGTTGACATGCTTCCAACTCTCCAACGTCGTTTAACGTGCTGGCGACACACGGATAACATGCCGATAACACGTCGATAACACCCTAATCAAGCGTGGGAACCCGGCACCGTTTGTTTGAAATTGTTTTTTTTTGTTTTCCACCCGCGCAACACGTTGGCGGTGCGCCAATAACACGCCAGCAACACACTGCCAACACTCTGTGCTCCGTCGAGTTTTCTCAAAACACGCCGAAAAGGTTGGCATTTCTCGACGCGTTGAATAAATTTAGCGCATTGGCGGCACGCCGAAAAACACGCCATAGTGTGACTGCCCCATTACACCGTGCACCCCGCACCTTGCACACTACACCCTGCACCCTGTATCCTGCACCTTGCACCATGTACCCTGCACCCAGTACCCCACACCCCACATCCCGCACCCCACACCCTGCACCCCCGCACCCTGCACCACTTACCCCCGCACCCCGCACCCTACACCCCACACACCGTACCCACACCTCACACCCCACCCTTCGTCCTGCACCTTACACCACACACCCTGTACTCCACCCCTGCGCCCTACACCCCACACCCTGCACCCTACACCCCACACCCCACACACCGTACCCCACACCTCACACCCCACCCCTGCGCCCTGTGCCCTACACCCCACACCCCGTACCCCATCCCAGTGAGACAAGAAAATAAAATAAGTTTATTTAATTTAAGGACGCATGTAGAGCACATTGATTTTATCATCGGCTATTGAACATCAAACATCTGGTCATTCTGACACATTTCTTTGGAGGAAACCTGCTGCCACCATAGAGGCTACTCTTCTCGATAAGCAGCAAGGGCATTTTATATGCACTTTCCCACAGACAGGACAGCACATGCCACAGCCTTTGATGAACCAGTTCTGGACCACTGGTCGGAACAGAAAATAGCCCAAACTGCAAATGGGTCCACGAGAAGAATAGATTGGATGACCGACACCTTCACAGATGGACACAACTGCCTGAGCTTCGTCCCGCTCCCTCGCCAGTGAGAAGGACCGCAGGTGGGAGCACACTTGGAGGGGCATTCCTTATGGTGGAACAATCCACCCATTGCTAACACCCACCACCCACCGGATGTTACGTGGGACTCTGCTGGGTAGCCAAAAGTCACTTCTATTCTGACCTAGGTGAAATAAACTGGGGACGGCCCTCCCCGCAAGGTTTGTTTGTTGTTGTTTTACATCCTAGCAACATCTAGGGTCATATTACCATCTAGGGTCATATCAGGACTGGTACCGACTTGTGACAGTGCACACTGATGGCGACTTTATAGTGCTGCCCCACTGGGATAGCAGGCCGCCAGCACCATGACCCCAGTCCAATATGTGTCTATATATGAGACATATGAGACAATTCTTCATAGTATAATTAGGAATAATGAACTAATTTCCACTAATAAATTTCAAAACCCCACCTCCACACCAATTTTACCTAACAAGGTATATAAGGCAAGAACCAACCCAGTGATCAGTAATTTTTCAAGGTAGTGGGAGGGTAGGGCCCCTGATCACTGGTTTTGGCATCTGCAAGATTTGGAAGAATCTTAGTAATACTTCAACTTTCTGCGTAACTCTAGCATTACTGCATATTCTTGCCTCATCTTATGAATACCAGGAACCAGCGAGCATGGGAGAGACTTTGTAGCTAAATTAGTTCATTATTCCACCCTAAATCTCTATCAATCTCAATTATTAATAAGTATAAGTACATTTCTTTCCATTTCTTCTTTTCCTTATGACTATTCATTCCTCTGTCCAACCATATTTGAGCCAAATTCCCATCGATTTCCAGATGGAAAAGTTCCAGTTAATGTACTAGCCAGGTTCATAGCACATTGCTAAAGGTATCCAAAAGAACTCTTTGAAGAATAGTAGGATCTTCTGTCTTATTGTAGTGCTTAGCAAAGCTAGTAGTATCCTTTCAAGGAGTATTCCTCAAAAGCAAATTATGGTTCATACCCATATACCTAGCAGAGGGTGTGCAGGTAGGTATTGCAATACCTCAGGGAATTTGATGCCCCTGCCCTGCAGAGTTATAAACCACTGCCTTGTGGTACATGTTCTTGACAGAACCGAAGGCTAAGGGAGCAAAGCCTGAACAGAAAACCATGTCACTGTGGCAGCATCAAGGGCGGTTGATGTATGGAACTCCTAACATCTCCCGACCAGCCACTGCAGGGACAAATAGTTTTGCGCCTGTCTGGACATGTTCTTGCCAGTGTGATACCTCTATTTGCTCCCCGAGAGAGTGCCGCTGGTAACTTGCAAAAGCCAGCAGCACTTTAACACTTTTGCAGGCAGCAGTCAAGAAATGTACAACTGCACAAAACACCGTACCGGCTCGGTCATCACCCGGGTTACCAAGGACCGCACTGCTCGATCTCATCTTCCGTCGACAGTGGAAAAGCAGCTAAGAAGAAGAAGAACATATCACTCTCACAGCAGAGAGCTAAATGGAGAGCGACAGTCAAGTAATGAAAGCACTCTTTGTCGCATCAGGACCAACAGCATGATGATGATGATGACCTAGCAGATGATCACCTCTTGTGATATGTCATTAAATCTTTTAATATAAAAACCATTCAGAATCATAGCTGCCAGTGTCCAGCAGGTTAAGGTAGCCCTAGAAATAACCCTTAAAGTGGTAATATAAGAGCAATAATTGGGGTTCACCATCCATTCCCTTGGTTGTATGAGCTAAAAAGTCGCTATGACCCTAACAACACATAAGGGCTTAGAATATTGGTAAGCATAGAATGTGATAGTCCAATCGTTGGCCCAATAGATTATCTTTCCAGAATTCTGTCATGAGTAAGGTAATATATGATTTTCTCTACAACATCCTATCCGCCTTTAAATTTAATATAGTTTGTCCCCTCTGTGAGCCAACCAGTCCTTGCCCTATCCTAATAATCCCGAGCGCCTGACTAGGAAGCGACAAGTATCAATTTTTAAGTCTTTGGTTTTGTAAGGTAGGCGTATACTGCTTGTTACCGGCGGGTACGGGACCCCGGACCGGAACCAGCGCACGGGTGGAGGTCGTAAATAAAGGACTTGATACACAGACGTCGTGGCGTTCAGTCGATCCTTTACATGGTGTCAGATGTGGGGTTCGAACCCACGCCACATTCATGGACCAGTTTGATTCCACCAGGGTTCGAACCCACAAACCCATGGGTTTCGGATCCCCTGATCTCCCAACACACGAGACTCATTCGGCCATTCTGTCTGGTCCCCCTCCCCCAAGGCTTGAAGCATCTATGGTGTTATTCATTGTTCCTGAAGCACACCATAAACTGGTCCATCGCAATAATAATAATATCAATAATAATATTCGAAGCAAAAAATTAAAAACGAGAATATTTGCTATGGCAGCAGAACAAAAAGAAGAAAAAAGAAAACTTGTGAATTATAAAGGGAAGTCAATGTGGATCATTTTCTTAAGAGTGGGAGGAGAATAAATAAGTCTCTTTAAGTGACCGAGAAAACTGGGGAGTGCCATGGTATAAGGTGAGTGGAGAGGGAGGGGGAGGGGAGCGACCTAAGCTCGACCTTATGTAAAGGTCTCATGTAGAGGAGAGTAGATTTAGGAGTCAGTGCCTCAATTTGTATATATGTATATATATATATATATATATATATATATATATATATGTATATATATATATCTATATATATATCCCCCCCCCCCCCCACACACACACTCCCTGTCTGAACGCGCTCACGATTGTGTGGGAAAGTTTATTTCTGGATAAGACACAACTCCAGCCATGAGGCATGAGGGCAAGTGATAGGAGCAGATAATGCACCACGCCCCCTGTAGGACTGTTGGACAGTAGGATAGTAGGACAGTAGGATAGTAGGATAGCAGGACAGCAGGACAGTAAGGCAGCAGGACAGCAGGACAGCAGGATGTTGACAGTTAGCTGCGCGGACATCTGAGGACAGACCAACTTTAATTATGGTAGCTGTAACTTTGCTTTTAATTTCACCTGGAAGTCATTTAGAATGAACTGCAGTTTTACTTTCAGGTGTTTGCTCTCTGAAAGGTCTTTGACAACGAAAGCGGCAACATAACCAGACAGGATGGCCTAATCGGTAAGATAGCTGGCCGGTTTCCGGTGCTGGAAGTCGTGGGTTCGAACTCTGGCCGAGTAAAATCAATGACTTATAAACTTGATAGCTAGCTGTTGTTTCCTAGCATGGCACTCGGTATTAATGGGATAGGGAAAGTACTTGTTTTCTCAGTAACAGGACAGTGTGACTGAGTCGAAAATCGGATCATATTGCCAGCGGTCTGATCCCACAGTGGGGCAGCACTAAAAACAACCATGGGTGTACAGGTCACAAGTTACTATCCATCCTGATATGATATGACCTTGGATGTTGCCAGGAAGTAAAAACTCAACAAACGAAAGCAGTATTTGTGCAAATATATATATATATATATATATACATGTATATGTGTAAATACATATATATACATATATGTATATAAATATACATATATATGTATATATATTCATAATTATGTCTTTTGCTAAACATTTATTCTGAGCGTTGAGGCATGGATATTTGTTGTAACTTGTAAATATATAATGTGGAGAGAGAAACTTATATGAGTTCTTACGTTTGTATAATTTACGAAGGCGGAGTCATTATGTGATAGTGGTAGTCTTTAATCAGTGAAGGACAAAGGCGGTCGGTACAATATCAGGTGGTGCTTCAGAGAGGTTACCAGATCGTCATTAGGTCAAATCTCGATGTTATGAGTTTGTGTTATTGTCCCGGGTCAGAGGTCAGCTGGTGGGCGGGACCCGAACCCTCAACCCTACCGGTGTTAGTCTTCTTCAAAGGTGTGGGTGGGCAGGGGAAATTCGGATCAGTGTTCCGTTGACTGCTGGAGGAACGGTTGTGATGGTTTGAACCCGGGAGGGGGTGGTCACATGGCTTTGGCGTGGGTGGGGGAGGGTCGGGTCACGCCGGGTGCCCCTGGAGGTGATGGTGGAGTTGCTCGGGGAGAACCGCTAGGTGGCAGGGGAGGGCAGGATGGGTGGGGCTCTCGGTTAGGTGGCACCACCAGTGTGTCGTGGTGTCTGGTTCTCCGCCCCGTAAATTACACATGTTACGGATAACATGCACAATTTACGAAGGCGGAGTCATTATGTGATAGTGGTAGTCTTTAATCAGTGAAGGACAAAGGGGGTCAACCAATCACTGGAGGGGTCGGGTGCCGACCGCCAGGAGCCCCTTCGGAACATAATGGTATACTGCTGCCGAGGTCCATGACCCGAGCTGCATAATCTCCGAGATCGTGCTGCCCGCCGCGGCACAGGCTTGGGCCCCGCCCCTTCGTAGGCTGTGCAGCGTGTAGTCCTAGGGCGCCCCCACTCCGATCGCTGCCAGCCCCATGCGGAGGGCGGCCAGCAGGACCGCAGGCCGGAGTGGGGTTCCAGGGGCCACGAGGAAGGCTGGTTCACTGGGGTATGGCTGGCGGTGCGCGAAGTAGTGGTCCCACGCCGCGACCGGGCAGCATGGGGACCCCGGCAGTCACTGAATGTTGATGTAGTATGCCTGGTCCGTTCTCCACCTTGTCTTTGTGGTTCGGACCAGTACCGTTAGCCCCCTTGGTGTTGTGGTGATGTCTGCACGCCTGAGGTAGTGGCGTGGGTCGTCGCTGGAGGTGGTTGCGAGGAGGGTGCCCTGTCGTAGTAGCATTGCGTACCCCAGTAGTAGCGCGGCCAGGAGCACTGCAGCCGTGGGCCCGGCTGCGGCCAGGTATTGGGCCAGTGCCCTGACCTGCTGTGGGGTGAGGGGTGGGGCCAGTCTGGGGGTGTGGTTCGACAGACGTGCCACGCCCCTCTTCATCAGTGAGACCGGGTAGGTATCAAACGGCGCCGGGGAGCCTCCGAACATGAGGACCCAGGTCCGAGCTCCGCTGATGTAATTCATGGTCGCCCCCGGGGAGGTGAGTGTCTCTTTTAAGTGGAGTATGTAGGCGAGGATGTTGTACTGCGTCGGTGCCAGCGGGTCAGTGCGTTGCCTGGATGTGAACTGTATGTACTTCCTCACCTGAGCGGCCTTGTTTTTCCATGTCCCGCTCGCCAAGCCGGCGCAGTACACCTGGAGTATTCTTCTGTGTGTTCGGTCCGGGTAGCCTGGGAACAGAGGAGCAATTTAGTGCGATGTTCCCAGGCTATCCTACAGTCCATGCGTGAATACATTGTCAAATGAGACCTCAATTTCAGTAATCCCCATGTCACTAGTGAGGCGACCTGCCCTGGCTCTGGCATTTGCGTCGAAGGCTCGTCTGCTAAGGGCGTCGGCGAGGACTAGGTCCTTGCCGGGTTTGTGGCAGATTCCTATGTCGCACCCGTTGGTGGCCGCGAATAGCCAGATCTCTCTAGCGCAGGCTGTGAGTGTGGCGTCCCTTCCGGTACCGGACTCAAGGACCTGCTGGCTGGCAGAGTTGTCTGTGTTTATGATGATCCTCTGGGTGAGGGGGGGCCAGGGCCCTCATGGCGAAGACAAGGTTTATCGCCTCCAAGTGGGCAATGTTGGTGTGTTTGGTCCTGAGGCTGTCGGGGTATGGCTTCCCGTAGTAGTGGCTGTGGGAGAAGGCACCCCCTGCGACTGGAGAGGAGTCGCATTCGATGGTCCAGGGGGTCTTAGGGTCTGTCTTCAGGAGGACTAGGCCGTTTGACCTGGTCGCGAACTCGAGGAACCAGGTTATGTCGGCTCTGAGTTCGTCGGGGACGGGGTGGTGTCCGGTGTTGGGGGTCTGTCGTCGGGACTCGAATATCCTGGACATGAAACTCCGGGCCGGCACCACACACTTCGCTATGTGTTGTAGCCTGCCGACCAGGCGCTGGATGTACCTCCTGGTGGCGGTCTTTTTGTGTGTCCAGGTTTTGCACTCAGCGAGCGCGTCGTCTAGCTTGCTTCGGGGGATGGTAACCCTCATGTCGTCCGCGGATATGTGATAGCCGAGCCACTCGACTGATTTTGCCGGTGGATGGCACTTGGTGGGTGAGAGTTCGAGTCCGAGGGTACGAGCGAGGTTGAGGATATCCCTGTATGCTGCGTCTGCCTCACTGCGGTTGGGGGCCATGCCCACAAAGTCATCGAGGTAACAGTGGACGTGGTGGCCCTTTTTTCTGAGCAGATACACGACAGCGTTTGTGGTCCTAGCACAGGCCATGGAGGAGGTGCGGCATCCAAAGGGGGGTGCTATGTCCGTGTAGTGTTCGCCGTCGAGGGTTATGCCCAGGAGTGGTGTGGAGAGTGGGCAGGTGCGGAGCTGGCGGTATGCACGGGCGAGGTCAGCACACCAGAGGAAGCAGCCCGAGCCGAGGCGGGCCACCTCGTCCGCCGCGTCCATCACGTTAGGGAGGGTGTACGCCCTGGGATTACCCTGGTAGTATCCCCGGAGGATACCATCATTGACGCTGGCACCGTGTGGCCAGCTGAGGTCCACGATGATGCGCCTGCTGGTGGAGTTCCTCTTGGGCTGCGTCATCATGGGGCTCGTCTGTGACCATGGGTAGAAGGAGTGGCTGGTGAAGGGGCCCAGCATGGCGCCATGACTTCTCTCGGTGGCGACGAATTGTCGTATGGCGTCAAGCTGAACTGGGTCTTGTGTGTGGTTTGTGGTTGAACTCTTGGGTGGGTATGGTGCCGTGTAGTCAGCAGGCCAGCCGTACTCGAGGAACTCCACGAGCTGGGTGTCATGGTAGTTGGCGAGTAGCTGTCTCCAGGCATTATTGATGTTGAGTCCGGAGGGGACCGGTACCCTAGAACTGATGTAGTTGGGCAGGGCAGTGGCTCTGACCTTCTGGTAGATGGCTAGGTAGCCGGTGTGGTCGCCCCATAGGTGTGTGTGTGGGCGTGGCCATAGGTTGTCGAGTATGGGCCTGTACTCCACTGGGGTGATGGGTGGGCGTGGCGGTGGCCAGGTGTTGACGTCGGTGGTGGTGTCTGGATCCTGTGTGTCATCGTCTCCGTTCCCCCTGGGGCCCTTCGGGGGCGGCGTTGCTGGGTATGTGTTGTGTGCTGTGTGTGAAGGCGCCGCAGTCTGGGGGGTGTGCTCCGCCGTGGCTGCCGGTGTGGGCGGCCCCATCCCATGTTGTTGTTGCGGCGGTGTCATGGCCGACGGCATGGGCGCCGCCATCTTTGGCTCCGTGTTTGTTGTCACTGCTGGTGGCGCCGTCTGGTGTAGCGTGAGCGAAGCGGTCGGCCCGGGGGGCGGCTCCGCGCAGCGGCCATTTTGTTTCGCCCGGGCCGGTGGCACCACCTGTGGGGTCGTGTTGGAAGTCATTATCGTTACGTGTGGTTTTCTCACCGTTGGGGTGGGCGTGGTCCTCGATGGGGTCACAAGTGTCAGTGTTTACATGTTCGTTTGCGTGGGGTTGTATGTCCGTGCTACGCCTCCTACTTTTCTCCGCACACTCGGCCGCCTGCTCGCTCCACCGTTTTAGTATGCGGCGAGCCTGTGCAGTGATCTCTGCAAGGGAGCGACAGCCGGTCACGCATTCACGGTTTGCGGTGCATGTTCCACAGTCCAGATCCCTGCATGCTGTGTGGGCTCTGGTGAAGCTGCTGTGTCCTGCCTGGGGCTCCTCGCCAAGCTCCTCGTATGTGTGAGGGTTGCTACGCGGGGAGCCGCCTATCAAAAACCCTGGGTCTGTTGTGCTGGCGCTGCAGTTGTCTGTGTGGCTTTCTTTTCCATGAATCGCTTCTTGTTCATACACGCTTTCTCCTTGTGCATATTTGCTCGGTGGTATTTATTAGCGCACCAGGCGCAGACATGCGCCTTCCTATCGGGCATTTGTCCGTGCGTCGCCGAGAAGCCACAGTCGTTCCCCCAGTTCCATGGGTGGCACGGCTTCCCGTTCGAGTCTCGGTTGAACTCCTGACGTGTCTCGGTGGGGCCGGTGGAGCCGGTGTAGCAGGAAATCGCAAACCCTGTAAATCGCAAACCCCCACTTGTGATTTCCTATGGGCATGGGGGGTTTGCGATTTCCTAGGAAATCGCATATCCCCCCTGGAGATCGCAAACCCCCCATTCTGAGTGTTAGCCTTACCATGATCTGGTAAGGCTAACACTGGCACTGACACTCAGAATATCCCAACTTTCACTATTATCTCTGTTTTTAATACTTTCAGATAAAATTGCTCTTAGGTTAAATTAAATACCTCAGATCTTCCTCTTCAATCGCGCATTGAGATATTTTTAATCGATTCGATGAAAGTTTTTTTATTTATTTTACAAAAATAAATGCTCCCCATAGACATAGCATTGCCGCAGCACACATCACGGCGTATTTTACCCTTCGTGCTAATATCTCCGCCGTTACGGCGGTAGCCTTAATAACGCTTCGAATTTAGGGTTAATTTAATGAAATTTCACGATTTGAGTATGTAATTCTGTTAAATATGGTCGCATTGAATATATTTGGCCCGAATCAGTCCCAAAACACAGGGGGGTTTGCGATTTCCAGGGGGGGTTTGTGATTTCCTAGTAAATCGCAAACCCCGGGGTGTGCAATTTCCAGGGGTTTGCGATTTACTGCCACACCGGCTGCCGTATGGGCGCCGCTGTAGGCGGGGCGGCTAGTGTTCTTGTACTGTGTCGTGCTGCCCACCCATACTCCTATGGCGAAGACGTCCCGCTGGACGTCTTTCACTGCATATTGGTCGATCCATCCATTTGGCAGGCGCCGATCGTCGATCATGGAGAATACGCGCTCTGACCAGAGTCGGCACGTCTCCCACTGCCAGTCCATCGCCATTGTGTCGGGTATCTCGGGTGCCCTGAGCATCACGCATAACGCCTCAAAGTACTCAGGCCAGGTCGCCTCACTAAGACCAATCTTTTCCCTCTTATCGCCCCTGATTATATAAAGGTGTGGAAGCCAGGAAGTTTTACCTTTCTTCTTTCCCAGCGCCGCCCCGGCCACGGCGAGCAGCTCAGAGATGTCTGTCGGGGGTTCGTCCTCCTCCACGTGGTCGCGGGCGCGCCTCACATTGTAGCGTGTGTGGCTTCCTCCTAGCACTGGGGCCGTGTTGTATATATCCCGGTACTGTTCCTCGTTCGTTACTCCGTTCCTTAGTAATGGCTTATTCCTCCGTGTTTTCCTGTCTGTCATTGGTGCCGTACTGGGTACGGCGAAGTCCCTCACTAGGTGTGTGCGGCATCCGCGCCGTGTATCCGGTACGGGGACACGTGCGCTGTCACTGTCGGTGTCACTGTCACCGTCCTCTGATCTGCTGTCACTGCCGGCTTGTTGTGGTTTCCTCGCCAGCTGTGACCCCCGCTCCAAGGCCGCCATCTCCGATCTGATATTTGACATCTGTGCCACCACTGCTGAGCTGACGGCCGCGTTGACCGCCTGTATCATTATGTCAGTCGTGTTGTCCTGGGTGGATGTTGATGGCGTGGGCTCGCATGCCGCCATGTTGGTTTCTTTGCTCGGCTGTCTCTCTGTGGATGTGTCGGTCGTTGATTCATGTGGGGCCGGCTCTGTCTGCGGTTTCCTCGGCCCGCCGCGTTGTTTAGGGGTGTCATGCTTGCGTACCTTCTTCGTTGCTTTCCTACCGTTAGGCATTATTGCGGCTTACGTTACGTTAGGAAATTCAGATCAGTGTTCCGTTGACTGCTGGAGGAACGGTTGTGATGGTTTGAACCCGGGAGGGGGTGGTCACGTGGCTTTGGCGCGGGTGGGGGAGGGTCGGGTCATGCCAGGTGCCCCTGGAGGCAGTGGTGGAGTTGCTCGGGGAGAACCGCTAGGTGGCAGGGGAGGGCAGGATGGGTGGGGTTCTCGGTTAGGTGGCGCC
Organism: Branchipolynoe longqiensis; assembly: GCA_030323885.1. Lineage (NCBI taxonomy): Eukaryota > Metazoa > Annelida > Polychaeta > Phyllodocida > Polynoidae > Branchipolynoe > Branchipolynoe longqiensis. The sequence continues at coordinate 38,760,012 of CM059196.1, read as the reverse complement.
ACCAGTGTGTCGTGGTGTCTGGTTCTCCGCCCCGTAAATTACACATGTTACGGATAACATGCACAATTCAACTGATATATTCAAGGATGGAACAAGAGATTAAATATGCACATACAACGAATTGTTTATGTTACCCCATCTTTCTAATACCAAACAGTGACTGTAGGTAATTAAAGTTGCATAGTCCGATGGTTTTTTTTGTTATAGATTTTCTGAGATAAATACATTAGGTTGATCGTTATAATGTACCTTACTTTAGCTTGAAGTAACTTTTATTTTAAGTGGGTAACTTTTGAGATATTTTAAGTGCAACCATGCTAAATTAATGTTGGCAAGCTTGCCAAAACTCTGACACCATAGCCCTCTACAGAAACAGGTTCTATTCAATTGCCTCACTATTCCCATCTGTGTGGTGACAAATGTTTACTATGTACACCAGTATCGAAGGTAGATATATAGAATCCAATTTAGATCATTATTTTGGTTTTGAAAATTTGATGTTGTCATCGGACTATGCAGCTTTAACCATCTGTTAATCGGTGCTGCCAACATGTATCATCATACTTCACTGATGATCCGCCATGTATGGTTTCTTAAAAACATGTTTTATTTTGGGCTTAGCATATACATTTCATACATTTCATATTAATTTCGATGTTTAGATTTTTTTTACTAATTTTGGTCACTTCAATCAGAGTTGCATCCATTTTGAATTTAGGAAGCGAGTGAACGATTATACTGTTTTACTGATGTATCTCCTGCCTTAGTTACCGATTTGAATATTATTAATTCATTGAACACAACACAATACTATCATATTTGGCTTCTAGCTCTGGCTGGCAACTCAACGCCCGTCATACTTTATTCAAAAGTAAAAAATCTTCAGGCCAACTGACCCAGCTAACTACTACCTGAACGGGTTATCTGCAGTCCAGGCATACTTGACCGACTTATCAGCTGGAAACTGGCTCCCCAGGTTGCTCAACCAATCTTTTGGAATTATAGAACACATCAGACCAACCAACACAACCAACTCCCAACGACATTCTTAAACTATATTTGCATAAATAATATGTATACCACATATATATATATATATTATATATATATATTCATTCAGCACTGATAGCACTGTCGTCAGTCAGTTTTCCGGCTCTTGGAGCTGCTGCTGAATGTGCTTTCTGGTTCCCGCATGTTGGTCACGTGGTACAGGTTCTCTACAGCTGGGTACTGGCCGTACTGGTGGTGTGTACAGAGAGGGTGCGCGCGGAGGACCCCGTTTGTCCCTTCAACATCTGTGAGTAAACACCATTATATATATGTGCAATATAACATGGAAATTCACCCGTGAAGTCGGTCATGGCCTATTTTGTGTGGAGTCGCCCTAGCTTGAGTTTAAGCTGCATATTTTGATGAAAGAATCAATGTTTCTAAACTAAACACATGTACAGCTATTTAGTGTAGTTTTACCACCATACCCTGTCATTCACAACAAAAATGGACCAAACTTGGTTAGGAGTGAAAGCTAAATCGGTGTGATTTATTTGGAATATGCAAATAAATCACAACAAATAACATTATTGTTATGAATAAAATTCATGTACCTAGATTTGAATCTGCATATTCAATTTAGACACTGGTATATTCATTAAGCATTTGGTACTGCATAGAACTGCTATCTTAGAACTTGTCACTGCAGAAGCTTATTTATTCCATGTTTTTAAAATATTGAATTACATCCAAAGTTTATAATAACATTTGCTTCATCTCGACAAAATTAGATTTTCATTGCTACCCGGGGCCCAGAGAAGACAGAAGCAGGAGGTGGGAATAACACAACTTTATTTCCATGATAGACAGGGAGACTGGCGGAGTAGTTCAACTCTACTTCCTGCAGGTATGAGTGGCCGGTAACAAGGCCCGACATGCAAGTGAAGTTATGGTACTTAATCAAATTGACATTTTTAATTAGACATACAGGGCATTTCAAGGATCAAGGCCAGCATTTTATCATCAGTCATCAATCAATCATTAATCAATCATCAAACAATGTAATAATCATCAAATCTAAATCAATGCAAACATTTCAATCATATTAGCTTCAATTTTGTATCAGGTCAATCATTTACTTTTTCAAGTTTTTTCATTCATTTCTTTTTTTGCTCAGGTTTATTTTGAAAGATCGAGTTAAGTGCATTGGTTGTGGGTGTGTGGGTTAAGATGAGGTGTTGCTGCTATGGTGGGCAGGGTGTGAGTGGTTGTGTCGAGTTAAGTGCATTGGTTGTGGGTGGGTGGGTTAAGATGAGGTGTTGCTGCTATGGTGGGCAGGGTGTGAGTGGTTGTGTCGAGTTAAGTGCATTGGTTGTGGGGTGGTGGGTTAAAGGATGAGTGTTGCTGCTATGGTGGGCAGGGTGTTTGTGTGAGTGGTTGTGTCGAGTTAAGTGCATTGTTGTGGGTTGGTGGGTGGTTTAAGATGAGGTGTTGATGCTATGGTGGGCAGGGTGTGAGTGGTTGTGTCGAGTTAAGTGCATTGGTTGTGGGTGGGTGGGTTAAGATGAGGTGTTGCTGCTATGGTGGGCAGGGTGTGAGTGGTTGTGTCGAGTTAAGTGCATTGGTTGTGGGTGGGTGGGTTAAGATGAGGTGTTGCTGCTATGGTGGGCAGGGTGTGAGTGGTTGTGTCGAGTTAAGTGCATTGGTTGTGGGTGGGTGGGTTAAGATGAGGTGTTGCTGCTATGGTGGGCAGGGTGTGAGTGGTTGTGTCGAGTTAAGTGCATTGGTTGTGGGTGGGTGGGTTAAGATGAGGTGTTGCTGCTATGGTGGGCAGGGTGTGAGTGGTTGTGTCGAGTTAAGTGCATTGGTTGTGGGTGGGTGGGTTAAGATGAGGTGTTGCTGCTGGTGGGCAGGGTGTGAGTGGTTGTGTCGAGTTAAGTGCATTGGTTGTGGGTGGGTGGGTTAAGATAGGTGTTGCTGCTATGGTGGGCAGGGTGTGAGTGGTTGTGTCGAGTTAAGTGCATTGGTTGTGGGTGGGTGGGTTAAGATGAGGTGTTGCTGCTATGGTGGGCAGGGTGTGAGTGGTTGTGTCGAGTTAAGTGCATTGGTTGTGGGTGGGTGGGTTAAGATGAGGTGTTGCTGCTATGGTGGGCAGGGTGTGAGTGGTTGTGTCGAGTTAAGTGCATTGGTTGTGGGTGGGTGGGTTAAGATGAGGTGTTGCTGCTATGGTGGGCAGGGTGTGAGTGGTTGTGTCGAGTTAAGTGCATTGGTTGTGGGTGGGTGGGTTAAGATGAGGTGTTGCTGCTATGGTGGGCAGGGTGTGAGTGGTTGTGTCGAGTTAAGTGCATTGGTTGTGGGTGGGTGGGTTAAGATGAGGTGTTGCTGCTATGGTGGGCAGGGTGTGAGTGGCTGTGTGAGTTAAGTGCATTGGTTGTGGGTGGGTGGGTTAAGATGAGTGTTGCTGCTATGGGGGCAGGGTGTGAGTGGTTATGTCGAGTTAAGTGCATTGGTTGTGGGTGGGTGGGTTAAGATGAGGTGTTGCTGCTATGGTGGGCAGGGTGTGAGTGGTTGTGTCGAGTTAAGTGCATTGGTTGTGGGTGCATGGGTTAAGATGAGGTGTTGCTGCTTTGGTGGGCAGGGTGTGAGTGGTTGTGTCGAGTTAAGTGCATTGGTTGTGGGTGGCTGGGTTAAGATGAGGTGTTGCTGCTATGGTGGGAAGGGTGTGAGTGGTTGTGTCGAGTTAAGTGCATTGGTTGTGGGTGGGTGGGTTAAGATGAGGTGTTGCTGCTATGGTGGGCAGGGTGTGGTGGTTGTGTCGAGTTAAGTGCATTGGTTGTGGGTGGGTGGGTTAGATGAGGTGTTGCTGCTATGGTGGGCAGGGTGTGAGTGGTTGTGTCAGTTAAGTGCATGGTTGTGGGTGGGTGGGTTAAGATGAGGTGTTGCTGCTATGGTGGGCAGGGTGTGAGGGTTGTGTCGAGTTAAGTGCATTGGTTGTGGGTGGGTGGGTTAAGATGAGGTGTTGCTGCTATGGTGGGCAGGGTGTGAGTGGTTGTGTCGAGTTAAGTGCATTGGTTGTGGGTGCATGGGTTAAGATGAGGTGTTGCTGCTATGGTGGGCAGGGTGTGAGTGGCTGTGTCGAGCTAAGTGCATTGGTTGTGGGTGGGTGGGTTAAGATGAGGTGTTGCTGCTATGGTGGGCAGGGTGTGAGTGGCTGTGTCGAGTTAAGTGCGTTGGTTGTGGGTGGGTGGGTTAAGATGAGGTCTTGCTGCTATGGTGTGCAGGGTGGGAGTGGCTGTGCCGAGGCTCGCCGGGGGATTGTGTTTTTTTTTTAGAGGTTGAAGTTGATTGGTTGAAGGGTATGTGGGGTTGGCCAATGGGATGGCTTGGTGTGAGTGGCAGGTGGGAGGGGCTGCTTCCCTGTTCTCTGCACCCCCAGCAATGAGAGCAAATGAGCGCCACCTGCTCATTTAACCAAATGACCAACCTTATATATATGTGTGATGTATAACATATTATGTGAGTATAAAGATACAGATGAAATATGACTTATTATTGTTATACTCCATAAGATACAATACTCCACCGTCACAGTCGGCCTTGCCGCCACCGGATGTTGACCAGTGTCAGTCGCACCGGAAGATATTTTCTTAAATCAATCTGGTAAAAACTGAATACGGAGCTCTGAGGAAATTTATGTAATGTATACTCACGTAGTGTTGTTAGTTGGTATTTTTACTTAGGAATTAGCAACATCTGAGGTCATAGCAGGATGGTGTTAGTAAATGTTGATGTGCTTGCCCTCTCACGTTACCGGAAAGGTGGACCTCCATCTGCTGAACATGGAACGGGCGAAAGTGGGCGGACCGGAAGTACGGGGCTGAAGGGGCCACCGGGCCATACAGGGGCGACAGGTAATTACCAAGCTAAGACGTCACTTCCTCTACGTCATTTCCGGAGTGCCTTTCATGTGTGTTGCACACACAGGCTAACATCCCTACTTGGCCGGATGGTGCGTGTATGTATATGTACTATATAATTTATTATGTGGATATAAATAACGGCATCCCTTTAATGTTTCTCTCTAACCACCGTAACCTCCATGTTATTCACTGCTGTGCGGGCATTCTTTCCTCACGGCCTCCTCTACACCATGAGCCAACTGTCACTCTGTACACTTTTGAAATGTATATATGCATATATATATAGTATATATATATATTTCTATATGATGTATTTATATGATATTTGTGCAGTAAGTAAACCATAAAACACGACAAACCAAACTACACACAAACATATAATAAAACAACAAACAAATTGGAAACTGCGGGAGTTTACAGAAATTATGACCACTACTGCACAGCGGCAAAAACAAGTGCATGCACTTAACCGTTATGAGCAGAATAAAAAGGCATGTATTTGTATGTGTATATATGAATATTAGTATACATATGTGATGTGGTTATGTGTACTTGAGTATATACACACAACAACGTACAAGTTAAAAAGTAGGCCATGTGTACATGTGGATACTATAATACATATATGCACCTACACAGGAACAGCACCATGGGTCTACAGGTCAACCAGACTTCAGACTGCCAAGCATGCATATAGCGATAGCGAATGGTAGACAGGAAGTGTAAACACTTATTTGTCTCTCATTATTTTGTTGGGTACATTAGTTGTCCCAAGCAGGGGAAATCCCAGTCACAGACGACTGGTCTTCCCCACTCCACTGCTGGTCGATAGAAAGCCCGAGCCTACACTTTTACCGACCCAAGGGATTTTTAACCTCCCACACCACATAGACATGGTATGAGAGCAACCGGCCTTTGATGACGCTGTAAGTTATACACAACGGTGGAAATCCAAATTGGCAGAGCTGGGGGCACGGGGAATCGAACCGCCGACCCTCAGATTAGGAGTCTGACCTAGAAAAAACTCAGACACTCTAACCACTCCGCCACAGAAAACGCCACATATGCACACATCGATATCGATATAGGTATATAATATGATGTACATACACATGAACAGAAACACCTATATACGGTTGGTTGTTGGAGTTTTATGCCCTGGCAACATCTTATAGAAGTACGTATATATCAAGTAAACGACCACCTCCATAGATTAACCACTCCCCTATATCGATCGCTTTATTTGAGTCCCAACAATACCATTGTAGCGATATTCTAACTCCCTAAATGGACCACCTGCCTAAATGGACCACACATCATAATATGTACATATGTGTATTTGTACATATGAAGTAAATATAATCTAGGCCAGGTTCAGACGTTTCATGTATATGTCCACAGCACCACTTGCAGACACAATGCCACATATGTGTGTGGTTGATCGTTACAATGGACAGAGTTTTGTCCCATATTGCTTAGCACCTTTTGAGACAGTCTCATATACATATCTATACATATATGTTGGTTGGTTGTTGGAGTTTAACGTCCTGGCGACATCGCAGGACGAGTACCGACTTGTGAAAATTCGCACTCATGGCGACTTTATTGTGTTGCCCTACTGGGAGACCAGGCCACCAGAACCATGACCTGATATCCCACTCAGTTACATTATCCTGGCACTGAGCCAACCAGTCATTGCCCTATCCTAATAATGCTGAAGACGTGGCTAGGAAGCTACAAGAATCAATTTTTAAGTCATTGGTTTGACCCAACCAGGGTTCGAACCCACAAATCGATGCGTTCAGGTAACCTGATCTCCCAAAACAGGAGACAGCCGTCTGGTGAGTGTATTTAGGCATATATGTATATATTTGTATATTTTTATGTTTATACAGGAAAAGCTCTCTAACCGACCACCTCCACAGATCGACCACTGCCCTATATCGATCGCTTTATTTGGGACCCAACAATACCATTGTAACCATATTCGAACTCTGTAAGCCGACTACCTCACTAAATGGACCACTTAAAGTCGGTCCCAAGGTCGGTCGATTTAGAGAGGTGTTACTGTATATGTATGTATGTGTATATGTATATATGTATATATATATGTGTATGTACATATATGTATATATGTACATATATGTGTACATATATGTGAGTATCTTCACATAGGATCGGGACGTAGCTCGGGCAGTAGAGCTTCCACCTCTAAAGGTGTGGGTCATCTGATTGATCCTGCTCAGTGGACCCATTTGCAGTTTAGGCTATTTTCTGTTCCAACCAGTGGTCCACAACTGGTTCATCAAAGGATGTGATATGTGTTGTCCTGTCTGTAGGAAAGTGCATATAAAAGACCCCTTACTGCATATCAGAAAGAGTAGCCTATGTGGCAGCAGCGGGTTTCCTCCAAAGAAATATGTCAGAACGACCATATGTTTGACGTCCAATAGCCGATGATAAAAATCAATGTGCAGTCTAGCACGTAGGGGCTACGACTTGGATTTCAAAACGTCTTGAAAAAGCAAGACGTTCTGAAAAACCAAGCCAGTTTACATATAGAAACCAATAGGGGTGACCTGTCACAGTCTGCCACTACTTTAATATTGAAGATCGAACCTAACAAAATACATCATTAAAATGGCTATAAGTAGCTCTTCAAAGTTCATGTGAAGAAAATGCTCATGTGTATAGTATGTTCATAATATTCAATTAAAACTACATTAAAATAAAGAGATAATCTTATTTTGCCTATAACATTCTGCTGTTTTTATTCTGGAATTAGTCATTTTTACTGGTGAAACACCATGGTCTATTTAAACAAGAATTTTTCTTAGAATCAAAATCTTGGACATAGTTAATGAGAAATAACCAACAATATGAACAAATCATGATGAATACTATCATATATGCCATTACTCTAATGTACACAGGCAGATGGGTTGTTGTTTTAGCAGTCTACTTACACAAGGATGGCCTCTGGAGCTGGGTGTGGGTGTTGGGTGTGTGTGGGTGTGGGTGTGGGTGTGTGTGTGGGTGTGGGTGCAAAGTGAGATTTCTCTCTGTGTGGTATATCCACCATGCAGTATATGTGTATGTGCATATACAGACAGACATATACATGTATATATATATATGCATATACATATATATATGCATATATAGGCATAATTATAGTGATATACACGCATATATGTGGATATATGTGCATATATATGCATATATACACATATATACATGTATATATGTATGTATACACAAATATATGCGTATATATACGCATATATAAATATATACACATATATATGCATATATACATATATGCGCATATATATGTGCATGTATGTGTATATATGTGTATATATGCACATATATACACATACATACATGTAGGTATGTATATACATACATATATACACATATATATATGTGTATATTTGTGTATATATGGACATCTATATGTGCATATATATATACATATATGTATGGATATACTGGTACTGGTAGTACCCCTATCCTCAAACTTAAAAACAAGGTTTGGCAACAGTCATGGCTCAATGACCATGACCCACATCCCACTAAGTTGTTCAGTTAGTCAGTTTACAGATGCATCCCCACCCTAGCTTCTTTGTGTTGGTGTAACCCTGCCAGCCATATAGACCAGGTTAGTGGTAGTCATGCATGGTTGCCCCACCTGACACCTCCCCCACCACCCACACACACAAAGTAAGACAATAGCCACACAGCAACACTGGTCTGCAATCCACACCCCCACCAGCCCCTCTAGCCACACCATGCTTGTCAATGATGATGTGGTGATATTTATTTAAATTTTATTTTATTTATATTTAAATTGATTTATTTATTATCCTTACTTTTTAATTTTTTTCAGATTATTTCTATCCATACTGTTTGCTCATTATTCACATGCTGTCAGGACCTCCCACCAATTGGACCCCTCTGGGTTTAGCAGTTCCTCTGTAGCTCAGATGGCAGAGTGTTGGTCTCAAGATCAGAGGGTAACCGGTTCGAATCTTGGAACTGCAATAGTTTTTTTTAAAAGAATGTCATACTACTTTTTTTTGTAATGCATAATTATATCAATATTAATAAATATGCCTTTACCTAACTCGACATTGCTCGACGTTATCTGACTGGGCTTTACCCGGCTCTACTTTACCCGGCTCAGGTTTACCCGGCTCTGCTTTACACGGCTCTGCTTTACCCGGATCAGCTTTACCCAGGTCAATTTTACCCGACTCGTCTTCACCTGACTCGACTTCACCCCACCCGACTTCACTCGACCCGACTTCACCTGACCTGACTTCACCTGACCCGAGTTCACCCGACCTGAGTTCACCCGACATGACTTTACCCGACTACACTTTACCCCGCTCGACGTTACCCACCTCGACGTTACCCGCCTCGACGTTACCCGCCTCAACGTTACCCACCTCGACGTTACATTGCCTCAATATGTTACGCCTCGACGTTTCCTCCCCGCCTCGACGTTACCCGCCTCGACAATACCCGCCTCGACGTTACCCGCCTCGACGTTACCCGCCTCGACGTTACTCGCCTCGACGTTACCCGCCTCAATGTTACCCGCCTCGATGTTACGCGCCTTGACATTACCTGCCTCGACTTTACCCGCCTCGACGCTACCCGCCTCGAGGCGCGACGTTACCCGCCTCGATGTTACCCGAGTCGAGATTACTCGCCTCAACATTACCCGCCTCGAGGCTACCCGCCTCGACGTAACCTGCCTCGACGTTACCCACCTCGACGTTACCTGCCTCGACGTTACCCGCCTCGACGTTACCCGCCTCGATGTTACCCACCTCGATGTTACCCGCCTAGATGTTACCCGCCTCGATGTTACCCGCCTCGACGTTACCCGCCCTCGACGTTTACCCGCCCCTCGACGTTACCGCGTCGACGTTACCCGCCTCAAACATACCGGCCTCGAACTTACCTGCCTCGACATTACTCGCCTCGAACTTACCCGCCTCAACTTTACCCGCCTCGATGTTACCCACCTCGATGTTACCCGCCTCGCTGATTGTTAACGCCTCGTTGCTACCAGCCTCGAGCTACCCGCCTAGATGTTACCCGCCTCGTTGTTACCCGCCTCGATGTTACCCACCTCGATGTTACCCGCCTCGACGTTACCCGCCTCGACGTTACCCGCCTCGACCTTACCCGCCTCGACGTTACCCGTCTCGACGTTACCCGCCTCGATATTATCCGCCTCGACATAACCCGCCTCGACGTTACCCGCCTAGATGTTACCCGCCTTGATCTTACCCGCCTCGACGTTACCCACCTCGACGTTACCCGCCTCGACGTTACCCGCCTCGATGTTACCCGCTCTCGACGTTACCCGCCTCGACATTACCCGCCTCGACGTTACCCGCCTCGACGTTACACGCCTTGACATTACCCGCCTCAACGTTTCTCGCCTTGACGTTACCCGCCTCGACGTTACCCGCCTCGATGTTACCCGCCTTGACGTTACCCACCTCGATGTTACCCGCCTCAATGTTACCTGCCTCGTTGTTACCCACCTCGACGTTACCCGCCTCTACGTTACCTGCCTCAACATTACCCGCCTCAATTTAAAGTCCAGGTGGGTAACATCAGGTCGGGTAATGTTGGGTCGGGTATACTCGTGTCAGGTAAACTCGGGTCAGATAAAGTGAACTGAGGTAAAGTCGGATCGGGTAAAGTGTGGTCAGGTAAAGTGTGGTCGGGTAAAGTGTGGTCGAGTAAAGTTGGGTCGAGTAAACTCGGGTCAGGGAAAGTGAGGTGAGGTAAAGTCAGGCCGGGTAAAGTGTGGCCAGGTAAAGTGTGGTCGGGTAAAGTGTGGTCGGGTGAACTCAGGTCGGGTGAAGTCGGGTCGGGTGAAGTTGGGTCAGGTAAAGTCGGGTTGGGTAAAGTTGGGTCTGGTAACGTTTAGGCAGGTAACATCGAGGTGGGTAATGTCGAGGTGGGAAACATTGAGGTGGGTAACGTTGAGGTGGGTAACATCGAGACGGGTCACGTCGAGCCAGGTAACATCGAGGCATGTCACATCGAGCCGGGTAAAGTCGAGGCGGGTAACGTCAAGTCGAGCCGGGGTAAACTCGAACCGGGGTAAAGTCGAGCTGGGCTAAAGTCGACCCGGGGTTAAGTCGACCCGGGGTAAAGTCGAGCCCGGTAAATTTGACTAATATTAATATAATTATGCATTTAAAAATAATAGTATTAAGACATTCTTTACAAACAAAATATTCTAGTTCCAAGATTCGAACCAGTTACCCTCTGATCTTGAGACCAACACTCCACCATCTGAGCTATAGAGGAACTGCTAATCCCAGAGTGGTCCAATTGGTGGCAGAATGCTGGGAGGTCCTGACAGCATGTGAATAATGAGCAAACAATATGGATATAAATAATCTGAAAAAAATTAAAAAGTAAGGATAATAAATAAATCAATTTAAATAAAAATAAAATTTAAATAAATATCACCACATCATCATTGACCAGCATGGTGTGGCTACAAGTGGGCTGGTGGGGGTGTGGATGGCAGACCAGTGTTGCTGTGTGGCTATTGTCTTACTTTGTGTGTGTGGGTGGTGGGGTAGGTCTCAGGTGGGGCAACCATGCATGACTACCACTAACCTGGTCTATATGGCTGACAGGGTGACACCAACACAAAGAAGCTAGGGTGGGGATGCATTTGTAAACTGACTAACTGAAAAACTTAGTGGGTATGTGGGTCATGGTCATTGAGCCATGACTGCTGCCAAACCTTGTTTTTAAGTTTGAGGATAGGGGTACTACCAGTACCAGTATATCCATACATCCATACATTTATGTATATATATGCACATATATATGCACATATAGATGCCCATACATACATGTATATATGTGTGTATATACATACCTACATGTATGTATGTGTATATATGTGCATATATACACATATATACACACATATATGCGTATATATGTATATATGCATATATATATGTGTATATATGCGTATATATGCATATATATGCGTATATATGCATATATGTGCATATATATACGCATATATATGTGTATATATACATATCTACATGTATATATGTGTACATATTCATATATATGCACATATATGCACATATATGCGTGTATATCACTATATCTTTATAAGTATGCCTATATATGCATATATATATATATATGCATATATATATATATACATGTATATTCTGTCTGTATATGCACATACACATATTGTATGGTGGATATACCACACAGAGAGAAATCCCACTTTTCACCCACACCCACACCCACACCCAACCCACACCCACACCCAACTCCAGTGGCCATCCTTGTGTAGTAGACTGCTAAAACAACAACCCATCTGCCTGTGTACATTAGAGTAATGGCGTATATGATGCTATTCATCTTGATTTGTTCATATTGTTGGTTATTTCTCATTAACTATGTCCAGGATTTTGATTCTAAGAAAAATACTGGTTTAAATAGACCATGGTGTTTCACCAGTAAAAATGACTAATTCCAGAATAAAAACAGCACAATGTTATAGGCAAAATAAGGTTATCTCTTTATTTTAATGTAGTTTTAATTGAATATTATGAACATACTATAGACAGGAGCATTTTCTTCATAGAAACTTTGAAGAGCTACTTATAGCCAATTTAATGATGTATTTTGTTAGGTTCCATCCTCAATATTAAAGTAGTGGCAGACTGTGACAGGTCCCCCCTATTTGTTTCTATATGTAAACTGTCTTGGTTTTTTAAAACGTCTTGATTTTTCAAGACGTTTTGAAATCCAAGACGTGGCCTCTACCTGTCTAGGGGCGTCGTTAAATAAAACAAACTTTCCTTTTTATGGAACATAGCACAGAGCTTTGATACTATTTATTAATAATACTCAATGGATTAGATATAATCTTCATTTTAGGGCTGATTATCAACCTCCCTTCATAAACACTTGGCTGGCACTGCTTGACTTCCAGTTGTTTCTCAGGTGCCGCCGGACCTCCAGGCTTTCCTGGAAGGAACTCCGTTGATGGCAAAGGACTTCCCGGACCAGTCGGTCCTGCAGGACCACCAGGCAAGTAGTGGCTTTTTTTCAGGATGACAGTCATTTCGTCATATTTGTATGAAAAACAAACACAAAGCAGACACCGTGTTTTTGTGTGTGTGTTGATATGTATTTTGATATGTATTTCTTTTTGTTAAAAGAAATATATAATATAAGATATATAAAATAAGTTTGACGTGCAATTTATGTTATCAGTACTTGTAGCCATGGATTTGGTTGGTTGTTGGAGTTTTAAGTCCTGGCAACATTTAAGCAGAAGGACATAGCAGAACTGAACGAGTCCAGTGCTGCATTTTCCTGCACATCGCCGGCGAAGAAGTGCGTAAAGTCTTTGCAAACATGATTTTCGCTCCAAACCACCAAGACAAGATCGATGCGCTCACAAGAGCAGGTGCACTCGTAATCCAAAATAATAATAACCAGGCCTCGCCTTCACTGTCATAATGCAGTATGTGAAAATATGTCCACGTATGTCACAGCACTTTGCGACAGAATCAAAGAAGGGTACTGATTGATCACTTAGTCATCATCATCATCATGCTGTCGGTCGCGATGCGACAAAGACTGCTTTCATTACTTGACTGCCGCTCTCCATTTAGCTCTCTGCTGTGAGAGTTGCATCCATGAGTCGGTCTTAATGTCTCTCAGCTTCAGGTTTCTCTTGATGGTATCCTTGAACCGGAGACGAGGGCGCCCTCTCTTTCTGTAACCAGAAGACAGTTGAGAATAGAGGATCTGCTTTGGTAGCCTGTCTGATGACATCCTCATGAGGTGTCCAGTCCACCGGAGATTCTTTTTGATCAGAAGATCTTCCATAGAGGGCAGCCCTGTCCGTTTGAGTATTTCCTTATTTGTCACTTTGTCCTTCCAGGTTAGCCTCATGATTGAACGCAGATGTCGCATCATGAAGGCATGCAGCTTTTTCACCTGTCGTCTGTACACTGTCCAGGCCTCGGCTCCGTATAGTAGGGTGGATAGCATGATTGCATGGTAGATCTTGCCTTTGACCCGAATGGACACATGGTGGTTGTTCCAGAGTCTCTGGCATAGTCGGCCGAAAGATGCGCTAGCCTTGGCCATCCTCCTCTGTATTTCAGCATCAATGCGTCCATCACTTGATATAGTGCTTCCGAGGTAGGTGAATTCCGGAACAGAGTTCATCTTGTTTCCGTCAACCATGATCTCCTCCTCTTGGGTTCTTGTAGAGTTGGGTTGGTACATCACCTCCGTCTTCTTGATGTTAATGTTCAGGCCAAACTTCTTTGATGCATCGGAGAAAGCATTCACTATTTTCTGGATCTCTTCAGCAGAATGGGCAACCAGTGCACTGTAATCTGCAAATAGCAGCTCTCTCACCAGTATCCGAGTAGTCTTGGTCTTCGCTCTGATCACTTAGTAGCTGTCGTAAAAACACTAATCTGTGAAACAAAATGGTTCAGACTGCCCATCTAACACAAGAACATCGCATAAACAGGTGTGAACTAAGCAAATTCAGTGCTGACCAGTTGGAGGATAACAAAAATCAGACATTGAAACAAAGGAAGTAGATTACTTGAACAAGTATGCAGTTCCGCGCACTGGTGCACTGGAGGTCTGTGGCGCTGGACCATGGCCACCAACTTGGAAATTAAGCACAGCATTCAACAATGCCGTAGTTAAATCTAACTGTAGGAACTGTGGTTATGAACATCAACGCGGGTCATGTGCCGCTCAAGTAAAGGCGTGCATCATATGCAAGAAGATTGGCTACTTTGGAAAGGTTTGTCAGAGTAAATATACGAGGGTCAACAAACTGGAAATGGACGAACCCAACCCCAACCATGTGAACCCTGATCCGGAGTTGGTAGACGTCAGCGAGTTGATGGCCTATCTGTTCATTGGCGAACTGAAAGCCAGCGCCGGACATGACATCAAACTTTGGTACACACTGATTAGGATCAAAGACCCTGTAATACTAAGATGGCTCATTCAGCCTGTACTGTGTAATCAAAATGATCAAACCCACCACTTGGTGCGCTGCCTGTTCTCTTGGTTAAACAGTTGCTATATTATATTTATTAATGTATATATGAATGTGAAAGATGTGTGATGATGGCGATGATGATGATGATGATGCTGATGCTGATGATGATGTGTATTTGTTCATAGCCATTTCATATTGATGTGTGTTCATACTTACCTATCTCATGTATAATATAATTGTATGTGTTTACATGTGAAATACCAACCAGCAGCCGGGCTAATCAAACCCATCACAAGGTGGCACTGCAAAATTTACATTACCATGGGAAAGATAGGGAGTGAGCCATCTTAGTATTATAGTGTCTTTGTTAGAATCAATGGCAATCCAGTGAAGTTCAAACTGAACATTGAGTCTCAAGCGAATGTACTCACATGCTGCATGTTTGACAAGATTGCCCTAGCCACTGAGGGCAGGAGATAGTGTTAAGTACAAGCATCACTTGGGGGGATGGAAAAAGGGAACGATCATAGGTCGCACAGGCATCTCAGGTCGAGAATATCTAATTACAAATGAGGCAGGAAAAATATTGCACACAAAGAGGATACAATTAATAAGGGTACCTGCGATTGATACTTGAAGGTAGTCCGGCTAGACTTGTAATTGTGATACGATGCCAGTGATAACACTGTTATTGTTAGTCTTAGGCAAACTACCCAGGACTGTTATTTGCATGTTCTATTGTTCATAAATGTTGAAGACTTTAAAGCTGAAAGTTGAAAGATTGTAAGAATGCAGGTAAATAAAGACATGATAATATTGACAAAGAAAGTCAAGGTATGATATGTACGAGTATGTTTATTGAAACAGAGGTACATTATTGTTATTCTGTGAATATCAAAATGCTTGTTGAAAGGGGGATATAATATATGTGCGTAGTAGATTTCTAGGAATGTGCAAGAACAAAGGAACAGGTAAGTGATCACGTGATAGGAGTGTGGGAACCGGCTGTAGTGCCCTGGATGGCGTAATAGAGTCACTCATTAACCAGAAGTCAAAGCGTTCAGACGTCTTCGTTTCACAATCTGTACACTGGTGGACACCAGATCCTATCTAAGAGTAAGAAGCAGTGGATATTATCAAAAAGGGATAAACAACAAGGCACCCACATGATCCTCCTCGACTTGTGGCACACCATTGCGAAGTGGTGATAGTAACATGAGGTCAATAATCCATCACTATATAAGCTACAATCAATTACACACATATCAGGGAGCCTTAGTTGTGTAATCGTTAGCACACTCTCCCGGAATGCAAAGAGGTGCGGGTTCGAGTCCCGCTCTACGCACAATATTTCCGATTTTCATCACCCCCACGACAATTGGTTGGAGCAGATTAGATGAAGCAAGGCCAAAGTGCAATGTTGGTCCACCAAGCAGAGTTGTGACCCTTGACATATAAATCACCCCATTTGTCACCGTTGATGCTCTGCAAAGGGGTTAAAAAAAGCACTCTGGAACCAACTACCAGCACGTGTCAGGAACACTGATTGTTACAAAACTTTCAAGAAAAATCTCCATGCACATTTAAATCAACCAGCCTAGGCCAAAGCAGATTAATTATACACTGGGTCGGTGTTGCCATTCCTTTCCCTGTCCCCCCGCTTCCCCCCACCCCCCCAAACAAACAAAAACTGTAAACTCAACCAGTAGCGGCCAACTAGACCAAAAAACCCATCTACAACGGAATGAGTCTGGAAATGATTCTAGTCGGATCCTACTGAGGTACATGATTAATCAATATTAACCTACTTACTAACTCAATAGGCCCCACTTGAGATTACCATGAACACAAGTTTGATCACAAAGGCCCACCCTACATCCCCCATCACCCTTTCAACGAGTATGTTACTACTAGAAAGATAATCAGTTATGCCCCACCCCCTACTAATGCCTACCATACTAGTCTAACATAGTTACCTCCCCGCATATGTTTCTTTTTCTCTTATCTTGTTCTTTACCTATCATTCATGTACCGATGTTTTGCTTATTTTCCTGTAATTGTCTATCTGTATATTGTTGTAGATTTGTTTACTGTGTAGAGGCAATTGTGATTAGGGCTGGAAGACCAGTGCATTAGCACTGACAACATGTTATTCAGAGGAATAAAAACACTTGAACAAAAAAAAAGAAGGAACTATTCTACCTTGAGTATTTTCAATAATGTGTTGTGATGCTCAAGTGCTGATTGCTTTGAAATTTGTTGACAATCTGCAAGGAGGTGGAGAGGAATGAACAACAAGACGCATACAATATGTTAAAAAGTAAACCATTCAATCTGCTGTTTTTAGAATAAAGAACACAACAAATATATGCGCAATGCCCAGATCTCTTTATTATCTATTGCTTCGGGTGAATATATAATGAATCTTAAATATATTAATGGCTGACCCCAGATCTGTATTACTTCATAACGGTCAACTTACTGTTATTGAACTAGACGGATGGACACCATTGCCAATTGTGTTTTAGTCGGATGGACACCATTGCCAATGGAAGAGGCAGAAGATACTTTGGAGATAGTAATCGCAACAAGGCCTCCACAGATGCCCCCTGCCGTTTGAGCACAGTACCATAGTATGTTGTTCCAAACATAAGTTGGAGTACCCATCACGAGCACCAAAACATCCAAGCACACAAAACCTTCCAAAAGGGACTTGAGCTGTAAATATATTAAAAATGCATTCAATGTTGGTTAGACCTATCCATAATTGGAATAATTGTCTGTCTCATAGGCAATACTAGGGAGCGGGACGGTCTGTCATCCGATCGATCCTGCTCAGTGGACCAATTTGCAGTTTGGGCTATTTTCCGTTCCCACCAGTGGTCCACAACTGGTTCAACCAAGGGTGTGGTTTATGTTGTCCTGTTTGTGGGAAAGGGCATAAAAATGACCCCTTGCTTCCTATCGGAAAGAGTAGCCTATGTGGCAGCAGCAGGTTTCCTCCAAAGAAATATGTCAGAATGACCAATTGTCCAATAGCCAGTGATAAAAATCAATGCTCTCTTGAGACATCATTAAATAAAACAAACATTATTATAGGCAGTAGTTAAATATGAAGTGATCTTTGGAATATCACCCTCTACATCAAAATAAAGACAGCAATGTATATCTAATAGTAGGCAAAGCGAAAGAGAAGAAAAACATAGATTCACAAATGACGTTCAGATTCCATCTGCAACCCATTACATTTCTGAGAGAAACTGGATTTGACCAAAAGTTAATTTTCCATTTTTAACTTGAAAAGTCTTTTACTGTTTGATTTTATTTATCATATTCCACTTGTGATTTTACCACAGTTATAAGCTGTTATGGCATATACCTATTTGTCCTCTATTTTACCTGTCTGATGTAAAATAAAAAAAATAAAAAAACTTGTAATTCCTTTGTCGGATATGTTTAAACCAGTGTGTACCTTTTGTGATAAAAAAGAAAAAAAGAAGAAAAAAAAGTATATTCATCAGACACCACCTGGTGTTCTCTCTGTGAACAACGGGCTCATGTACTACAATACCACTAACCATCCTACCCATAATAGATATTATACAATTATATAGTATATGCGATGCTAATCAAACAGCAAGCCCAAAATAACGCCTTTTGAACAGTTTTTAGGGGTAAAACTGTCAGTACACATGATATGCATCACAAAGCTAAGAGAAGGGATGTCCACTTCTTAGTTGTCATGTAAAAGCGAGCTATAGATATGTGAAATTTGGATCACACCAACAGAACAATGAGGGGTGATGCCATCATACTTATTGTCCCCAAACTAAAGAAATAACACCTAACAGCAGGACCCATATACAAGGAGAGCAACATATGGAATACACTGCCACTAGGAAAGTGCCAACCTACCTCAGATTTAAATGTTCACTCAGTGGAGAAGGTACTGGCCGAGGCATTGTGAAGAAACATTGAAATGTGGCATGCACAGTGAAATAATGATCATTGTAGCTTATCAGACTTACCATATAAGAGTACAATAAACAGCAACATCTTCAGTCTAACAGGTGCAGAACACTTGCTGGTTGGGCAGTTACAATTATGGAAGTTGTCATAATGAATTCACACTGTGTGATTATTATTTTATACTGAATTGGCAGTTCCCACACAATACTAAACCTATTTAATTCAGCTTTCTGTGTGGGTCTTTGTGAGATACTATGTTACTGAATTGTCAATTCACACAGAGATGATCAAATTCCATGCATTTTAATTAATCTCATATACTTGAATGTCTCAAATCTGTTTCATGCAATAAATAATTCAGTAAATAATTCTTTTAAAGAACTGTATGTTTTAATATTTTCTTAGATCGTTAATGCCTAAAAACAGTATCACATGTTCGAACCATGGACAAGTCACGCTGATACTTTTCGCTTCTTAGCCAAGCGCTCAGCATTATTAGGATAGGGCAAGGACTGGTTGGCTCAGTGCCAGGATAATGTGTCTGAGGGAGAAATTGGGTCATGGTCCCAGGGTCTGGTTTCCCAGTGGGGCACCACTATAAGGTTCCCATCAGTGTGCACTGCCACAATTCGGTGGCCATCCTAATATGATCTTAGATCTTGCCAGGACGTAAAACTCCAACAACCAACCATTTAATATTTAAATATGTGTATTATACGCCGTGTCACTTCACATCAGGATTTACAATTTATATTGTATTATCACATAGGCTATTGATGTTGCAGTCCAATGGTTTTAAGTCTCTACCTTTGATTAAAGATTCATATAATAGTGTGAGTGTTATAATTGACCTTACTTTCGTTTGAAGCAACTTTTATTATAAATGTTTAACTTTGATGATACCTGAAGTGAAAGTATGCAACAATAATTTCGGTAATCATATCAAAATGTTGAAACCATAGGCTTCAACATTAAAAGATTCAACTATATTGACTTACTATGCCCTTCCATGTAGAAACTTGTGGGTTTATAAAAAAGGTTTTATGTTTTTGTGGGCGGGATAAAGGTTAAGTCTAATGATTTGTTTTTGCCGCTAAACAGTCATAGTCTTGTTCCCTTTGTTTTGTCACGTTCAGTCATTGTGTGGCTATCTACTGCATTTATTCTTTCTGTATTCGTAAGTATTTTCCTACATCTTTCTCCCCTCTGTTAGCTTGTTAGTTCTACAATTGGTTAGGTCTTTGGTTACCTATAGTTACTTTCTCTGACTGCCTTCACCTTATTGTTTTAGTGGTCATTAGTACACCCGTATATAACTTGGATATGTCAGATAAAATCTTGATAATAGTCTTTGTTTGGGAGATTTGATGTTTTGATCGGACTATGCAACAGTACATTGTCACAGTGAAGTAAATTATGCAGTTAATAACTATGCTTACAGTAGTTCCTATTTCCAGTGATCTTTAGAACTGTGAAGTGTGTGGCTGGAAGGTGTGTGGGATGTGGTTAGTATATCATAGACACCAAGAGCATGGATCACTGGCACATACTAAAATTACTCAAAATCGACTCCATTGGACGTAAATGTGAGAGATATCGAATTATATACACCGTGAAAATGATTGAAAGCAAAGTACCTAACTATTTTGTTTGTTTGGGGTAAATATGTTTATTCTGCTGAATAAATCTTTTGTCAGTACGGAAGCACTGGTCTTCCAGCCATTTTTCAATTCAGGGTTATTTACACAAAAGGTATATAGAATAAGGTATGCAATACCTGTTGAATACACAATTTGCAGCATGTAACACAATGACATTCTGTAACCCAAAAGTTCCATAGCAATATGGTAACAGTAGTGTCATATAACTAGATCAATATTAGTCAGATCAATGTGAGTATTTACATAGTATTTAGAATGTAAGCAGAAGTTATCTTCTGTATTCAGTTGGTAAAGTTGTAGTAAGTTTTAATGTTCAGTTGCAGTTAGGCAAGGGGTATATAAATGTTGGTCTGTTAGGAATATTCTAGTGTAGCTCTAGTGTAGTTAGTTATATGAGTTCATGAATTATCTTGTTGGGGTGGGGTTGGTAATAATACACTGGACCAGCTGTGACCAGTGAAGCAGTGGGACCAATCCCAGTGCATTTAGGTCTTAAATTTTACATTTTTACTTGGACTGTCTCTGTCATCATATATGGTTGACTGGAGATAACAGAGGACAGCAACAAATAAAAAAAGTGAGGGGTGGGGGGGGGGGGGAGAAACCGAGAAAACTATGCCATGACAACATATCATTCAAAAAGCTATAGTACTGGTTATAACTACAAAAGTCCCACAGTCAACAATAACACTGCAGGAAGTAAGTCTTTCTGTCCCAGGAGTCCAGCTCTTCAATACAATGCCAGCATACATAAGAAACCAATCAAATTGCAGTGTACAATAATTCAAAAGGCAGCTTGACAAGGTGTTAACAGCAATACAAGATGAACCACAGATTCCAGGATACACCCAGCAAACAGCAGCAGATTCAAATTCATTGCTGGACATGACACAACTGAACAGAGCGTTTTCAACACATGTAGTATGCCCTGAAGGTGGAGTCTTCGACTTCGCCTGAGCATACAACTCAAACGCTCTAATCTAATCTAATCTAATCTAACAAGCTGGCATTATAGGCCAAATAGCGCCTAGATCAGCCAGAAGAGGAGCTATACGTTAATCTGGATGTCAGAAAGGACAGTCCTGCTTTTCTACAGCATTTTATATATTTAACCCCATCATAAAACATGTTTGATTTAGGTTGATCGTTATAATTGGAACAATCCAAACACAGAAAATGATAGTTTTGGTATTTTTATTACAATTTCTTCTTTTATAATTTTGTCTTTAACGTCACTTAAGAGTTCATAGTAAGGCGATAGATACTTTTGACCTTTGTTGTACATATTTTAGTGTTGTAGTGATGTTGTACCTTTGGTGCTTGGGTCGAAGAAACCTAACTGACTTGACTTCTGGGTTGTTTGTAACCTTACAACGGTTACTGGTTGCAGAACTGCAACATTATAGAGAGGTTCCAATAAATCGGCCCAATCTTTGGTTGAAGATTAATCTTCAGTAGGGGCGGTTGTAGAAGCCGGGGACATATTTACAACCTTGTAATTCACAGAACGGAGACAAAGTTGGTATGATGGGTTTTTTAATCTTCAGAATTTCACGGGGGGATACAGTTTTAGGTTGAAGTCATGTACAGGAAACCAGCACCGCTAGGAATTGGAGCCCTCGCCCGATCAATTCTTTATGTTATTGGTGTGGGGTGGTGGGCAAGAAGTCGGGTCGAAGTTAGGCGGACGGCAGCTGACTATGGTTCATAGCGTTTGCACGGTGAGGGCAGATAACGTACACATCATGCCGCAGAGTCAGGTCCAATGCGCCACCGTATCGAGTGGTCAGGAACAAAATTATATTCCTCCAGGTGGTGGCATCATTTCGACCAGTCTCCGCCAAGAGAATTTCCGCATGTGTAATTAAACAAGTACAAATCACAGAACGAGACAAAGTAGGTATAATGCGATTTTATTTAATCTTCAGAATTTTCACAGTTACAGTTTAGTTGAGTTCAATGTACAAGAACCAGCACCGCGGGAATCGAGCCCTCACAATAAAAGGGAGGGCTCAAGGCCGGCAGGAACCAAGTCTCGCGGCACGTAGGTGTGGACAGCGAGGAGGTCCAGGCACCAAGGCCATCAATTTTCTTCGAGGGACGCACCTGCCGCCGCCATGGCCGTGGGGACCCCACCCTAAGCAACGTGGAGGGTATAAGAAGTCTGCATCAGGGCCTCCAGAGGCCGATAGCGCCATGCGAGGCCCGCTAGCAGGGTTGTGCCTGGAGGGGCCATTCTCCACGCAGGAAGAAGGCTGGCCTTGTAGAAGGTGGCCGATGGGACTGTACGTAGCGTCCCAGGCAGCCACTGGGCAAGAGCAGAACCGGTTACCGGTGTAAGAGATGGCAACCGTTGATCATCTCTCCACTGGTCTTGTGGAGTTGACTGTAACTGTCAGCCGTCGGTGAGTTCATATGCCATCGCTCAACTTAAGGCGTGGCCCGGTCATTAGGTGAGATTATTCTGGAGTAGATTAACCCTGCCAGAGAAGGGTGTAGTAGCCCATGAGAATATGCGGCATGAGTACTGCAGCGTTGACCGGCTGATCAGGTAGGTAACAACTTTTTCCGACATTGGAGGAGACAATGGTGCGGCTTGGGTGGGTGTAGTGGCGTGACAGGCTTTGGTAGCTTTGGCCCTTTTTTCAATAGGACCATTGGATATGTGTGTCCAAAAGCCCAGTGGGGGAACCACCCAAAGAGTAGGACCCGAAGTTCTCCCCTCCACTGAAGTAAATTCATAACTGCTCCTGCGTTAAGAGTGTGTCTTTAAAGGTGTAGAGTGTAGGCTAGTATGACATACGCGATGGCGTTAACGGTTGCCCTCGTGTAAGGGCGGCAAAGCTGAGATACTTCTGGCTAGTACAGCCTTGTTCCTCCAGGTGCCAGACGCTAGCCCGGCGCAGTAGACCTCGAGTATCCTGGCGTGGAGTTCGTCGGAGTAGATTGGGACCAAGAGAGCCAGATTAAATACGAGGTATTCCAGGTAAATCGCAGAAATTTCAGTAAAGATATTATCGAATTTGACTTAATTTCAACGTAGGTTAAGGTCTTTCGTCATTAGTGTAGATTTTGTGGTTTGTCCGAAGGGTTAAGCGCCCGCCTGCGCGAGCGTCTGCAAGAACCAACTCCTTGCCAGACCATATGACTTGATTTTCAACATTACACTTGTGAGTGGCTGCAATAAGAAGCATATCCTCCGGGCACATGCAGTAAAGGACCCGTCACACCCTGGCACTGATGACCGGGACCTGTCTGGCTGGCTGAATTGTCCGTATTTATAATAATCGTATAGTCCTCAGGTCTCTTGGGTGTAAGAGTCCAAAGTGCCACTATCAGGTTGCGGGCGGTCGTTTACGAGCCTCCCAGGTGCGCGATGTTGGTGTGTCTTCTTGTGAATAGGCTCTGGGAAGGTCGTCAGAGTATATTTAGAAATCGAGAAGGCTCCTCCGGCAGCATAGATGGAGTCACACTCAATGACCCAAGGTGTCTTGTCATCAGGCCTTGAGGAGCACGATCCATTTGATCCGTGGCATACCAAAGGACTGGGGTCAACTCCGAGTTTGTCAGTGATTTTCCTTGCCTCCCAAAGAATGGTGGCATCACGTAGGCATGCAAAATCCGAGACATAAATCACCTCGCAGCGCTCACATTTGGCACATGTTGTAGCCTGCAGCAAGTCTCTTGAAGTTCTTTTCTGGTTGCTTTTGTTTGTCCATCCAAGCAAGCACACTTGAAGTATGTCATCAAGCTACTCCTGGGGATTGGAGTGTCAGATTTTGTGCAGATATGTTGAAACCGAGCCATTCCTATTTCTTAACACATCGGGTGGTGGCATTTTTTTCAGGAGGATAAAACTAGTCCTAATCTTGATGTTATCTCGAGGAGGTAGTTAAATTCAGGAGTGCGACTGCCTGCCGTCTGGTGCCACCCCGACAAAGTCGTCTAAATAGCAGTGTTGAGTGAAGTGGCCCTTCTTCCTCCTCAGTATACAACGGACATTCGTAGTCCCTGGCACATGCCAAGCTGAAGTTTGCACCAAAAGGTGGGCGACATCAGTGTAGTATTTCCTTCAAGTGAGGCCAAGATGGGATGGTTTGGGGGGGGGGGGGGGGGGGTGGGGGGGGGGGGGGGGGGTGTGGGGGGGGGGGGGGGGGGGGGGGGTGGGGGGGGGGGGGGGGGGGCGGGGGGGGAGGTGGGGGCCCGGTGGAAGGGGGCGGGTGGGCCTGTAGGCTTTGGGGGTTGGCAAGGTCTGTCGCACCAAAGAAGAGCAGTCAGGACCGAGCCTCGCCACCTTCGATCAAAGCAGCATTCAGCCAGTGGGTAGAATAGGAGCTGTGGCGTGCCTTGGTAGTATCCTCTCCGTAATTCACAGTTGACACTGAGCCCCCTTTGTCCAGCTAAGGCGACGATGACCGCCTGTCGGGAGTGTTCTTCTTTGGGCCGTCATCATCGTTCGTCTGAGACCAGGAGTGAAAGGATGGCTCCTTGAAGGGGCCCTGAGTAGTGCCCCATGCTGAGTACAAGTCTCTATGTATTTCTTTGATGTAAGGTGGTATGTGCATGATCTTCACGGATGGTTTGCGGTTTGTATTGGTAGGAGGGGCATCAGGCGGTATAATTGACAGGCCAGCCAAATTCTAGAACTCGACTACCTGCCGATCAGATAGTCCACCAGGAGCTCTTCCAGGCACAATGTTAAGTCCTGATCGTAATGGGAAGCGGGCCTCATGTAGTTTGGTAGCGCCGTTATGCCTTTACATTGCATACTATATTGAAAATATTCAGTAAGGCCCACCCACATGTCATGTCTGGGTGAGGCCAAATGCGGTCGAGTGTGGCACTATACTCCGACTGGGGTAGGCGAGGGTGTTCTCGGTGACGGGGTCACTTGTTGCCGATGCCAACCATGTCGTGCTCTGTCACACCAGTGTCGGTTCCAGCTGTCGAGCCTCCTGGTATAGGAACGGCCGTTGTCGTTAACGAAGTAGATCTGGGCTCCACGTGTCATGTTTTTCTGTATTTTTCATGGAGCATTCTCAAAAAACCCTGTGTGGGTTGTTTGTTTGTTGAAGGACCCAGGACCCCCCACTGGTTTGGCTCGATTTCTTGTCTGTGGCTCTCTGCTTATTTTATGCAGTCTTTCTCGCGGTGCCATGTTTTGTGCGGTGGGAGTTATTGCGCAGCCTAAGCGCAAACACGCAACTCTTAACAGGGAGCTCCCCATGGCGAGAGTTGAACCCGCAGTGATCCCCCCAGTTTTCCATTGTGGCGAGGCTTTCCATTGCTTCACGGTTTGAAGGCATTCCTTGAGAAATTGTATGGGTTCCCACTGGAACTATGTGGTTGTAGGGAGTGTTTCCCAGCCATGTCGTGACTGATAGCAATTGTATTTTTGTTGATCGTTTGATTGCGGGCGGGGGGGGGGGGGGGGTAGGCTAAAGCCAACAGCATAGGCGTCCCGCTGTAGATCTTTAATGCGTATTGGTCATTCCACCATCGGGGAGTTTGTCCGTCATCAATCATGGCGAAGACCTGTTCTGACCCAAGGAGCTGGCCAAGTTTGCCACTCCCAGTCACACGCCATGATGCGTCAGCTGGTGGAGGTGTTCAAGCAGGGGTCTTTCCAGGAGACGGTCACTTCAAACCACCTTCACATTTTACACAGGGAGCCCATGTACTCTGGCCAACTGGCTTCACCCACGTGCGACTTTCTCCCTCTTAATCCCGCGAGTGACAAAGTAAATGAGCAGTAATACAGATTTACCTTTTTCTTTCCGATGGCGGAGCCAGCGGCAGCTAAGAGTTCATTAATGGCATTGTGTGTTCGTTGCTTGTATGCGTCCCTGTTGAGCCTACTGACAGCTGCATGCGCTTCGGCTTCTTGGCAGCAGTCAATCATACTGTGTGTCATCATATGTTTTTGTTTTTTTTGCATGTTGGGATGCGTGTTTCCTCCTTGGTGCTGGTAATGGGTTTGAGGTTGGTAACTCCTGTTGGTGGCGGTGGTGGGGCCGGCTCAAACATCGTCGCCAAGTGCCGGCAGAGACCACTGTCGTTGGGTGGTCACTATCCGATGTACTCGACATTGGTGACCGGGGGTGTGTTTTCTGTGCCTGCCCAGCCTCCCATGCCCATTCTGGCCAGACCATCTTGCTCGAAGTCGTGCATCTGTGACTGCATCGCAGCTTGCATGGCTTTGATGAGTCTCTTCATTGTTATTTACTGGCTGTGAGATGGCCGAATGCATTTTCAGGCATAGACGTTTTTTCTTTCATGGTTGACTGATAATATCGTCATGTCGTCCTCCCTGAATATTTTTGCTCTCATTTATGAGCTTTGGAAGTCCGCGATTTTTGGTGCTTGTTCTGCTTGTTGTTGCCCTGTCTTTTTAGTGTCTTCCTAGCTGTAGGCATTTGACAGGAAAGCTGGTCGATATTTAGGGAGAGGTAGAGTTGGTTTCCCTGTAATGGTTTGTCGTCGTGTTACTGTGAGTTCTGTAGATATTTGTCGGCTCCTAAAGATGGTCAGCACAATTTAATTAAACCGGAAATGAGTAGAATGACGTAGGATAAATGGTGTGAGATAAAATGTCAGATAAATGGCGCCAAGTGAAGATTAACCCGGCAGAGAATAATGTATATAATGTAATAAATAATGCCACTCCCAGGCAATAATTATAGTACTCTGGTATAAGGAGTTTTGTGAAGAATAAATGAATGACAAAATATATCATGTGTTCTAAAACGCCGGTAATTGAGTCCAATGGTGTAGTATAATGGCGTCATGTAAAATGTCTGATAAAATTGGGGCCAATGAAGACTACCCAGCGCAGAGAAATTAATGAGTACGGGAAAGTAAAGATGATACTGGCATAAAAAGTTTTTTGACACATATATATGCTGTCAATCCCAATGGAGCCTTGCTTCGACGTGACAGCAGTACCGGCAGTACATCAAATGTCAATCACACACCACAGAACCTTCTAGCAGCAGAAAACAGAATAATTAGGTAATATTTGTCTTGCCGTTAGATTCCGCCTCGCGTCAATCCTTTTGTCCAGTCTTTTTCAGTGGTTTGCGTGACGTAAAGTTTTTTGATGCATATGTATGAATATATATATATGACCACCGGTAGGCCGTCACTTTCAAGTTGTAGTAATAAAATCAGTGTAAATCAATGTATGACATATTGTCCAGCATAATGTGTCCGAGAAATCTCTTTAATTTCATGTAAAATGTCAGATAAAATTGGGGCCAATGAAAAACTACACTGGCATAGAAATTAATGAGTAAAGGAACGTAAAGATGATAGTGGCGTAAAAATGTTTTTAACACATATATGAAGCTGCGATGGTTATAGGACTAGATGGTTCTAGTAGTGGACGTGGTTCTATGAAAGAAAGCTGTCAACCCCAATGCAGCCTTGCTTCGACATGACACCGGCACCGGCAGTACATCAAATGTCAGTCACTTGCTTCAACATGACAGTGGCACTGGGAGTACATGTAGGTGTTCTTGTTCAATCAATGCCTCTGTATTATTGTAGCTGGCTTGGATAAGTAATCATGGTAGATAGATATCAAGTAAGTTTCAAGCTAAAATGGCAGTCATGTGACTCTGACTTTTCGCCACTGGTAGCAGCTCAGAAAGTTTCAGAGAAGTTTCAGAGAAGTTTTTTGACACATATATATGCTGGCTGAAGCTGTCATGGTTGTAGGACTAAATGGTTCTACAGATAAGAAGCTATGCTACATAGGGCTAGGATAGCTGTCAATCCCAATGGAGCCTTGCTTCAACGTGACACCGGCACCGGCAGTACATCAAATGTCAATCACACACCACAGAAACTTCTAGCAACAGGTTTGTAGTGTAGTTGAGAATGCCTCTATTATCGCCCAGCATGCAAAGTGTTTACGTGCACGAGTCGGCTGAATCGGTGTAGGTGTTCTTGTTCAATGCCTTTGTGTTAATATTAGGAATCTAAAGAAAAATATTACTTAGCTGTCTCTATCATAGTGGTCCGCTAGAATTTTGTAGTTCATAGAAACCGACGCATACAGGTAGCGAGGTAGACTGTAGCAAAGTCGGGTCGAAGGCGGACGGCAGCTGCGAGAAGCTGCCGTACCACTGTACAACCACTGTACAACATCACTACTACTTAGTGTAGTAGTGATGTTGTACCTTTGGTGCTTGTGTCGAAGTAACCTAACTGACTTGACTTCTGGGTTGTTTGTAACCTTACGACGGTTACTGGTTGCAGAACTGCAACATTATAGAGAGGTTCCAATAAATCGGCCCAATCTTTGGTTGAAGATTAATCTTCAGTAGGGGCAGTTGTAGAAGCCAGGGACATCTTTACAACCTTGTAATGGCTAAGCATTGGGGTGGCACCGAATCTCTTCGGTCCGGCGGTAGTTGAGCACTTGTATCCAGCAGACAGCAGCAAAGGTTTCAAGGAAGAGTGGGTAAAGATGGGTGCAGCAGTGGTTCCAGCAACGAGAACAAAGCGAGAGAAAACGTAAAGGTACAGGGCCCCACCCAAACCCACAACTCCCCTGGTCAGGGTGAGGAGTATGCCTGGGAGAAAAAAAAAGGGGTAGTGTCTAGGAAAGAAAAATGAGGAGAGTTGAGTCAAAGGACCGTGTCTATTTGCTCTCTGGTGACCAGCCGGCTAGCCAAAGACACAGACAGAGTCAGAGTAGAAAGTGAAATGCTGGCGGGCTCCCCCTCCTGGAACTCTTTTCAGACATATCAAGTAGGAGCAAGGCCAGCAGAGAGGAGATAGAGAGAGGTGTGGATGAAGTGCGGATAGCAAGTGTCTTAACCTAACTGAAGGTGTGCAGGTGCTTTTATAGAGAATTAGGTCGTGATGGATCATTGTCCATGGTTACGGGGCAACTGGGGCGGCCAAAGAGGCCGGAAACCCTGCTAGCCAGCATTTTGTGCACACATTTAGTTTTAGTGTACATATTTCCGCTAGTTGGCAGCAAAGGAGGGGGTCCTTAGTTGCGGATATCCCCGAGCTGGATTGAGTTTGCGCACCCAATTATCCATGTTGCTTAGCATCACTGACAATCTATCTTACTTTAGATATTTGAAGTGTAAACATGCCAAATTAATTTTGCTGTGTTTGTCAAAACTCTGTCACCATGATCTTCAGCAATAACAGGTTCTCTTAAGTTGACTTGCTACACCCTTCTATACAGCAATACTTACTTCATGAGTGCACCAGTAACTAAGTTAGATATAGAGGTTTAAATCTAGATACGATTTTGGATTAGAAAATGTTATGCTTTCATCGGACAATGTAACTTTAATATGATAGTAATTAATTTCTTAAAGTTGCATAGTCCGACGAAGGAGCACATTTTCTAAACCAAAGTAATTATTTAGATTTGATTCTCCACAACTAACTTAGATACTTATGCTCTTATTAAGTATTTGTTGCCACATAGAAAGGGATACTTAGTCAATTTAATAGAACCTGTTACTACAGAAGCCTATGTTGTCAGAGTGTTGGCATACTTGCCAAAAGTAATCTTATATGTTTGCACCGCAAGTATTTCAAAGGTTAGCCATTTAAAATTATAGTTACTTCAATGATCAATTTAATGGTTATCCAAGAAAAATGACAGAAACTCAAAACCAATGGACTATGCACCTTTAAGTACTATAAGTTAAAGTATAGAGTCCCGATGAGTGCCCACTCTCACAAGTCGGTACCAGTCCTGGTTGCTAGGACGTAAAACCTCAACAAACAACAAACGAAGCACATCCAGTCCTCAGTGAAGCAATGATAATGATCGAACATGTCCCTGAAGTCCTTCGTGTCATACACATCCTCATCATCAATAAGGGGCCATGAACGCAGCGATGTACTCCCTCTCTGTGTTACTTACTGTCCACTAGCTTCACTGCGACTGAGTTTTGCAACCGCTATAGGATTCTTGATGAACATATCATGCATTATCGCTGTCCTACCTTCCAGCTTCCTGTACCTCTCCCAGTACCGGTCCATCTGGTCATCCAAGTCGTCGATCCCATCTTGTCGTCCTCCCCTGTTATGGGTCCTCTGTCAGCAATTCTGGTCTATGTCTGCGCATATATCACAGGCTAACCCCCAGATCTGTATTACTTCATAACAGTCAACTTAGACAGAGCACTATCAATGCTAAAATAGTACTGTTATTGTTGTAGTCCACATTTTACTCAGTTGGGCACCAGTCCCAAGTAAGGAAGCAGTGGATATTTTCTAAATAAGATTCACAACACTTCTTCCGCAGGTATCCACGTTCTTCCCAGCACAGCATTGCAGTACTTCGTTCCAAACATAGCTTGTGGTACCCATTACTAGAACCAACACATCCAATCACACAATTTCTTCCAAAAACAACTGGAGCTGTAAACATATTAAAATGAAGAGTTCAGGCGCAAAACCACGTAAACGCCAATGTAAAAATGGAGATAAACATGGAATCAAACCTACAACAAATTTGTTATATTCCAATTATTTATTGTTCAGTGGTCCATACCCATATGATCATATGAAAATTGGAATTAGTAAGAAATAACAGTATTTTCAAGTACAAATCTTGTATTTAATCTACATTTTTGGATTTGCATTTACGTGGCTTTTGCTTGTGAACTCTTCAAAGGCATTTAATGTTGGTTTGAGCTATCCATAGTCGGAATAATTGTCTGTCTTATAGTTAGTTAGTTGAATATCAAGTGATCTTTGGAATATAACCCTGTACAACAACACCAACGCAGCAATGTATATCAAATAGTAAGAAATATAAAAGAGAAGAAAAATGCATAGATTCACAAATGACACTCAGTTGCTGAATTGTCAATTATTACTGCACCGCACAGAAATTATCAACGTGTACAAGAGTAGCATATATATAAGGGTAGTAAAATGTGGCAGAATAGGTCCACTTACCTGAGCAGGTGCTGGCCCAGGCTTTGTGGTCAGTGAAGACCCTAGCAGTGACCTGTCAAACCCAACAATTATTGTACCTTCTCTACCCGATTGGCATTTATGTGGTGTTCATGCCTGAACTCTTCATATGTCCAAGTCTGGTTGAAGAAAACTGTTAATGTGGCATGCACCGTGAAATAATGAGCATCATAAGACCATTGCATAGCTTATCAGACTTACCACATAAGAGTAAGATAAACAGCAACATCTTCAGTCGAACAGGTGATGTCATTATGGAACAGTTGCTAGATGGGCAGTCACAGTTATCAAAGTTATTATAATGACTTCACACTGTGTGATTATTTTATACTGAATTGGCAGACTTCCCCGACCATACTAGACCTATTTAAATCAACTTTCTGTGTGGGTCTTTGTGAGATACTATGTTGCTGAATTGTCCCCCGCAGAGATGATCAAATTCCATGCATTTTAATCTATGTTCTCTCATATACATTGAATGTCTCTAATCTATTTCCTACAATGAACAATTCAGACAAAAAGTTATTTTAAAGAATTGCATGTTTTAATATTTATTTAGATTGCAGGATTCAAAGCCACAGATTAGAACACTGATCGATTCAAACCAATTACTTAAAGATTTATACTTGTCACTTCCTAGCCAGGTGCTCGGTCTTATTAAGATAGGGAAAGGACTGGTTGGCTTAGTGTCAGGATAATGTGACTGAGTCGGATATCAGGTCATGGTGCAAGTGGGCTGGCCTTTTTTGTTTTGGTGTATTTATGCTGCCCATGAAAGTGGAATGACTTGTTTTCGCTGCTAAGCAGTAATAGTCTTGTTGTTCCACTTATTTTGTTACTTTCAGTTATTGTTTTTGCGGGCCCAAATATTACTGCATGCATTCTTTCTATATTTGCAAGTATTTTCCTACATCTCGCTAGCTTCTGTGAGCTTGTTAATTCTACAATTGAATACGTGTTTGGTTACCTATATTTACTTTCTCTGACTGCAACTGTTGTGTTTGTAGTCATTAGAATTGTTGGCATTAAACTTTAAAGTTCATCTCCTGGGTGTACCATGCCTGGCAATTGTTCCCTCCAACAGTTTGGTTTAATTTTGTTAATAAGTACACCAGTATCTAAGTTCGATAATCTCGATAACAGTGTTTGTTTGGGAAATTTGATGCCTTCGATCAGACATATGCCTTACATTGTCACAATAAATGAAAGTATGCAGGTAATAACAATGGTCCTATTTTCAATGATCTTTGGAACTGTGAGAGAGGTATGTGGCTAGATGGTGGTGGTGTCTGTTTACTAGATGGGTGGGGGGCATGAGGTGTCACGTGGTCAGTATGTGGGTGGGACATGTGTGGTGTGTCGCTGGGAAGTGGGTGGACAGTGCACGGTATGTGGTTGGAAAGGGGATAGGACAGGGCAAGGTTCATGAAAATTGTTTGTAATACCCCTGTCGATGTAAGGCCGTAACACTGGGTTACGGTGGGCTTATGTTGCGCTCATGTTGCGCTCACGTTAGGCTTACAGGGAGATACGTTACACATTTGTTAGAGCTATGTCGGTCTACATTGAGCTACGTCAACTTACGGTAGACTGATGGAGAGCCTGGAGGAATGTGCAGCCTACGCGCTGACAATGTGGTGTTAAAGTATCTCGACCTAGGTCTATTGTGTCTCAGACGTGTGTATAATGTTAGTCTAATGTAAGTCCAATGTGTCTTGACATATTCAACGTAGTTGACGAACGTCTGGCACGCACATAAAGTATGTAGCATGTGCCAACGTTCTTCGAATGTAAGCGAACATGCTGGGAATGTGGTGTGAATGTGGTGCAAACATTTTGCCTTCGAGTATATAAAGGCACCCATTATGCTCACGTCGAGCGCTCGCTGTCCTTATGCTGAGCACGCTGGACTGTCGTTAGACTGACGCTGCTCACTGGTGGGCCTGATGTCGACTCACATTACAAATTACATCAGTGTCACACGTAGCTATGATAGGGTGGGTGAAATTACGCGAGTCCTATGCTAAGCTGATGCTAGGGTTTCACTAGGCTGATAACGTGCACGATGGAAGCTCGTTAGCCTTACGTTGGGCCTTTTTTTTTTGACTTTCTAACTCATTAAGACACATTACAATTATGTTGAACCGACGTTTCGCCTACGTCCATTATGTTGCACTGATATCCAATTCGGCCCTGAAACACAAAGAATTTTGACGTATCTCAACGTATCTCGACATAAAAAAGTGATTTTTATGTTTCCCACTTGCTAGCCTGTTACATTGTAGTGTGACAGGGGTATTAAGTGGTTTGGACATGACTGGGCATTCATGGATGCATAACATTGGTTAAAGGTGCACTGTCCGATGAAAGCAGTAGATTTGACATCCATATTTGATCCTAGATATCCAAGTTAGATACTGCTGCACTTCTTAAGCATGCATTGCTGCATAGAAGGGGATACTGAGTTTATATCAAAGAATGTGTTACTGCTGACCCTATGCCATCAGAATGTTTACGTGCTTGCCTAAATTAATTTGTCATATATTCACTCCAAAAATCTACAAGGTTAACTATTTTAAATAAAAGGTATTACCAAGTAATATAGATTAGAATGACACACCTCATGTGTTTATCTAAGAAAATAAAAGAAACATACCACCATTGGGCTATGCAATAAGACCGTAAATAATCACTAATGAAACATAAAGATTAAAATAACAATAACAGGGGCCATATGCATGGGGCGGTGTTAGCGAGCCAAAACTGGTTTTGGACAGGATTTCTAGGTATGGGGCGAAAAGTCAGAATGTATGGAGCGGTGTTACGCAAACACCGTGAGTTTAAGGTCCG
This sequence comes from Branchipolynoe longqiensis, assembly GCA_030323885.1. NCBI lineage: Eukaryota > Metazoa > Annelida > Polychaeta > Phyllodocida > Polynoidae > Branchipolynoe > Branchipolynoe longqiensis. The sequence continues at coordinate 38,725,588 of CM059196.1, read as the reverse complement.
GTAAGCTAACACCACTCCGTAACAGGTTTAAGGGTGGTGTTAGGTATCGATTAGGCCCAAATCTATTCATTGCTATCATATTTAACAGAATAACATAATCAAAAAGTGAAATTTGGTCAAATTAACCCCAAAATGAAAGCGATATTAACGTCGCCACTACATCGGCGGTGATATTCATACTGTCAAATCTAAACAAAACAAATCACTGCCGCCGCGCGCTGCCGCCACCGCCCCCGCCGACGACAGAATAACATAAAAAAAAGTGAAATTTGGCCAAATTAAACCAGAAATTGAAGCGATATTAACGCCGCTGCCAAATTTTGGTCAAATTAAACCAATAATCGAACCAATATTAACGCCGCCGCTGCCGCTGCCGCCGCCACCGCCGCCGCCGCCGCCACCGCCGGATCGGCGGCTACATTGTCAAAGAGCGGTGCGCGTCAGGAACAGGCTCAGAGAGAGTTCCCAAATCTATAAATAACTTATATGTTAGGTTACGCCACTGCGCTTTGGCTCCGTACATACCCCGTGACCCATATCCCAACACTGGAGTTAGCTAACCCGAGTGCGGTCCTTAACACCGGAGCCGATAAATAATTCTTCATGCATACGTCCCCAGCACAGGTTACGCAGTAACCCACCAACTTAGCTCATAATACCAAACATACGTTGATAGCTAGCTGTTGATAGCTAGCACACCATGCGGAAGGTTGGGAGTTTGAATCTCGAATCCCAGCAAGTCAAAATAACGACTTACCAACTGTCGATACTGTCGTTACCTAGCCGGACCCTCAGCATTACTAGCATAGAACAAGGACTACACGGGCTGTGGTGCCGCCGGCCTGATCTCCCAGTGGGGCAGCACTATAAAGTTGACATGAGTGCGCACTGCCACAGGTCAGTACTCATCCTCCAACAAACTGCAAACTACCATGCCTACCTAGATAATTTCCCACAGCAATGCCCGATGTTACCAGGACATAAAACTGCAACAACCAACCAACAAACACCAATCTGAAAAGAAATATCCACGGCTGGAAAACTAATAATGTCCTGGTGCTAAAAATGTCTATAGTTTCATCAATACGTTATTTGCTTTAATTTATTTGTTATTGTTGTTAATATAAAAACTCCACATGAATTGTACATTTGTGTTGGTCTCTTCAGGGTACCCGGGAGCCCCTGGAGAGGAAGGCCGAGAAGGACGCGCCGGGCCGTCTGGTCCTCCGGGTCCACCCGGGAGTCTAAGAACCGGTGATGGGTTAGGTAAGCAGGAGCGGGATGAAGCTCAGGCGGCAGTGTCCACCTGACAATAGACTACATCACTGTTCCAGCGGCACGGTGCATTGTGGGATGCGTCAGAACCAAACAAAGCCACAAGAAGCACATGGCATATGCTAATACACTGGGTACAGCTATGAAATGTGCTAGTTTCAGCTCATCACAGGTCTTGTGTGAAACAGAATACCAACTAAAAAAATATATATAATAAATTAAGATATTAATCTGTTATCCATCATTGCATTTACATCAATATAATCAGCACATCTTATGCCATGTGCATTTAGATTTAGACAAATCTACGCACTCAGACTAGTGTTAGAGCCATAGCCTGAGTCAGTTTTACTTATTTTATTCATGTTTTTATTTATATCCTATGGTTAATGACATATGGAGAAATAGGAAATGAGTAGGGTTAATCAGATATTGGTTATATGTTTCTTTGAAACAAGTTTTTGTTGACACATTTGACATTTTAATATTTAGAACAAGAATTACTTCTGGCTAATCAATGGTGATGTAAACATCAGCCTGTAAAGTGACTGAAATTGTATGTTTCTTAGCTCAAAATGCTTAATTATGGAGAGTTGTATCTTAAACATATTCATTATATTATTATATTGCATCCTTCAGTCCATGTTTGTGCCAAATTGTTATGTATTTCTTTTTATTTTGAATAAAATGCCAGTTTTGCCCTATGCGTATCGGCAAACTCAATGGCCGTACGCCTTTGCTTTGCTCCCAACGCTGTTTTCAGCGCATGCGCAGTCGGAACCGTGATGTAGTCTATTAACAACAGTTGTATTGTAGGTCATCCTATCGATCCTGCGCAGTGGACATATTGCCTCAGTATTCCCTTCTACGTGGTGACAAATGTTTAATAAGTGCATCAGTATCTAAGTTATAATGTAGAATTAAATTTAGGTCATTGTTTTTTTGTTTTTTAGATGTGCTGTTTTCAGCGGACTATGCATGTTGAAGATGATCCTGAAAATAATTTTACTGAGAAACAGACAGAAAAGTGAAGAACAAATCAGTAACGTACAAAGTGGGTTTATATCTGGAAGAGGTACACATGAAGGGATTTTCAATATGAGAATGATTTGTGAACGTTATTGTGAAGTGAACCAGGATGTTTATGCCTGCTTTATTGACTATGAGAAGGCCTTCGACCGAGTCAATCATGAACTGTTAATCAAATGTTTACAAGATATTGGTGTCAATGGCAAAGACATTAAACTAATTGTGAACTTATACTGGACACAACATGCATTTATAAAAATGGAGCAGGGCCTATCGGATGAAGTTATGATTAAACGAGGAGTTCGACAGGGGTGTGTATTGTCACCATGTCTATTTAACCTGTACACAGAGATGATTTTCAGACACATTGAAGATTGCAAGGGAGTGACAATAGGTGGCATGAACGTCAACAATCTTAGATATGCCGATGACAGTGTAATACTAGCAGACAGTGAGAAAAACCTACAAGATATAGTGAATAGAATCAATAAAGCTGGAATACTATTCAACATGAAGATGAATGCCAGGAAGACCAAAACAATGGTTATAAGTAAAAAGACAGATAAACCAAATGTCAATATAACCATAGATGGCACAAACATAGAACAAGTATCCGAATTCATATATCTCGGACAAAAGATTACAAATGATGGGAGATGTGAGGAAGAAATTAAAAGAAGGATAACAATAGCCCGAACAACATTCTCCAAAATGTATAGAGTGTTAACATCAAGTAAGATATTAATACAAACAAGGAAGCGTATTCTTCAGTGTTATGTGTGGTCTACTCTAATGTATGGGGCAGAGACATGGACAATCTCTAAGAAAATGTACAAACGTTTAGCAGCATTTGAGATGTGGACTTATCGAAGGATGATGAAAATATCATGGACAAAGAAGATCACCAACAAAGAAGTTCTCAGAAAAATTAAAAATAAGAAAAGCTTGTTTGCCACTGTACAGACAAAGAAACTTATTTATTTTGGCCACATCATTCGTCAGAGTTCAATATACCGTACATTGTTGGAAGGGAAGGTGAATGGCAGCAGAGAGAGAGGGAGACCAAGAACATCATGGTTTACAAATATTTCACAGTGGACAGGCTTGAATTATTCACAGTCTATCAGAACAGCACAACATCGGGATAAATGGAGAACCATTGCATCCAACCCTCGACTAGAGGACGGAACTATTGATTGATTGATGCAGCTTTAAGCAAACAAGACAGAGTAGCGCCCAAGTCCAGTGCTACAAGCTATATTAGCGTTTATTTGTACGTCCTAGCAACACCTAAGGTCATATTAGGACGGGAAACCAATCTAGTAATAAATATATCATACGTGTCATAGTCACTGACATTGCCTTTAAATGTTTTTGTTTCTCACCAGTAGGCGCCACCGGCTACGAGGGACCTACTGGTGCTACCGGTATTCGCGGCAACGCAGGAAGGCAAGGGCCAACTGGTGAGTAAATGGTGAACTATTCTCCACCGGTATGCGCGAATGAGATTCATGCATGGAGAGTGGGTTAGTTACAGTGACACCTGTTAGTAGATCCTGCTGTGTTTTTGCATGTGCTGGGATATATCAGTGAATTCATTCTCAATGAGAAAGATTAAGTCCTCTGCAATGGCGGATTTAGGGTGCGTGGGGGGGGGGAGTTCTGGTTGGCCGGAAACCTCCTTCCCTATAGACCCCTTTCAATGTTTATAAACATCGTGTAATGTGCGCGTCACTTGGCTGCAGAACGGAGGCACACTGCCATTGAGTTTGCCGATATGCGCAGTGGAACGCGTCGATTATATTCAAAATAATTGGAAATACAGAACCCTAACTTTATTAATTTAATATAATTTTATCGTTGAATATGTTTTCTGTATGTGTGCCAATTGGGTTGTTTCTAGGTGGTGTGGTTCTAGAGATATTTCACTTTTTCTGTATGAAAATTGTTCACGGCCATTGACAATGCACTGAGTTTGCCGATACGTGCAGTGCAAAACGTTAATTCTATTCAAAATTGAGAGAAATACAGAACCCTAACCATATACATTTAATATAATCTTTTTGGTGAATATGTTTTCTATATGTGTGCCAAGCGGTTTTTTCTAGGTGGTGTGGTTTTAGAGATATTTCACTTTTTCTGTATGAAGATTGCTCACGGCCATTGACAATGCACTGAGTTTGCCAATACGCACAGTGCAAAACGTCAATTTTATTCAAAATTAATAGAAATGCAGAAGCCTAACCTTATAAATTAAAAATAATCTGGTTGGTAAACATGTTATCTGTTTTTGTGCCAACCGGTTTGTGTCTAGGTGGTGTGGTTTTACAGATATTTAACCTTTTCTGTAGGAAGATTGACAATGCACTGAGTTTGCCGATATGTGCAGTGCAAAATGTCTATTTTATTCAAAATTAATAGAAATGCAGAATCCTAACCTTATAGATTTAATATAATCTGTTCAGTGAATATGTTTTCTATGTGTGTTCCAAGCGATTTGTGTCTAGGTGGTGTGGTCTTAGAGATATTTTTCTGTATGAAGATTGCTCATACTAAGTCATATCCATTGAGTTTGCAGTGTAACAGTGTGCCGTCCTGCCGCCAAGCAGCGCGCCCATTGACCTAAATACCTATGCTGATGTCATATGAAATAGGTCTATAAGAAATGTGTTAATACAATGAGTGAAATATGTATCCAAATCTCACCAAAATGCACCAATTTGATGAAATAAAAGACAGAATTTGGAAGGGGTGGACATTCCTTCAACCCCACCAGGTTTATTACCATTACTGGTGCTCACATGGTCTAACCAGCATCACTTTGTGTCAGCTTCCTCTAGAAAATCCCTTAACTCAATCCTGGCTATTAGAGGCCGTAATCGATTAACACGACCCGGGCGACTCGGGTCACCCGAGTCATCAGAATTTCAAATCGAACCCCGCAAGTGGAGTCGAGTCACGTGCCGTGTGCAAAATGACCCGACCAGAGTTACCCACCTCTTGGTTGGGGTTTGTTAGGAGCGATGACGTCACATCTGTGCTGGTACCTCTAGGATAACAGCTCCCAGTACAACTCTGACGTGTTGTTTCAATGCCCTTTTTTTTCATAACCCAGATTGTCAGCTTCTCCAATCATAAAATACTTTAAATCCTATTTTGCTGTACATATATTGGTTATTGAAAACAAATATTAAGTTTTAGATTAAGCCACCATTTTGTCCACCCCAAGCGTATTCGTTTATTCAACCCGAGTCTGTAGGATGTGCGCATGCGCCAAAAAGTGGCTCGGGTGACCCGAGTTGATTAATCGATTATGCCCATAGTGATCTGAATAAATTATTCAAATTAACTTCTCACATAATTTTCTAAACCATCTCACAAATCATAAGCCGTGTTCACACGGGGCAGTTAATTTGAATCATAAAAATTGACTTGTATAGTTCGGGTTACATTTGGCGTGTGAACGCGTGACTGAGGCGGTTTAGGGCTGATTCGAATCATATTCGCATTTTATAAACCACCTCTGTAGGTGGTTTATATGAACCAAATTTTATGATTCGACTTATATCGCCCGTGTGAACGCAACCGACTTACTTGAGGCGGATTAAGCACATCACACTATATAATATAATTTGGTCTATGAACCTGCTAGAGGTGCACATATATTTTGTTCATGATTTATTTTAAGGTTTTCACTGCCCAGCAGAAGTTTTGACCATTCCAAACCAATACGATTCAGTCCATACATATCTAGGTAGAACCCACACTCTCTCGTGCCGATGTCGACTAACCGAAACTGGCGCTGGTTAGTATGGACTTGCTCATGCGCTGATATCGATTTCTGGCCCAAGTACTGCCCGTGTGAATGCGACACTAGTTCGGTTCATATTATCCGCCTTATATTCGGTTCATATTATCCGCGTAAACTTTTCCCGTGTGAACACGGCTATAGTTACCTCCCCATATGTTTCTTTTTCACATATGTTGAACTTTACCTGTCATACCTAGTGATGCTTTGCTTATTGTCTTGCATCTGTCTACCTGTATTGTTTTAGATGTGTTTACTGTGTAGTGGCAATTGTCATTAGATCTGGAAGACCAGTACATTAGCACTGATAACATGTTATTCAGAGGAATAAAAACACTTGAACAAAAAAAAAGGTAATTTCCACCGAGTCTCAAATCTGTGGAAAAATTCCATATAAGGCCTTTTCCACTGATGATGTGGAATACTTAGCTGCTATCCACATTAGTTCTGTCATCAGAAGGACGGTTGAGTCCTTCCGATTCCATCCGCAAATCTTTGCAAAATTTAAAGGAAAATGGTTTTTACCAAAAATTCCTTTTCCATTTTTAACTTGAAAAGTGTTTTACTGCTGATTTTATTTATCACACACCACTTGTGATTTTACTACAGTTATATTCTCTTTTGGCATACATTTCGGTGTTCTATTTTACCTGTTTGAAATGTACTGTTTTATTCACATTTAAGGGGTTTTGCACCTGAACTCTCCGAATATTCAATGTAAGTCAAAATTAGGCAGCTTTTAAATAAAAGAATGTATGGTCTTTACTGCAGGTCTTCCAGGCCTGCAGGGCTTCACCGGAAGTGCTGGTCCCATTGGACGAGTTGGATCTACAGGGCTGTCTGGAAGGGACGGCTCACCGGGAACAACAGGTAAGGTGCCACAACACTGTATTCCTGCAAAAAGTTGGTTATATTTTACGCCTCTAAAGCAAATTGATTTTTCTCATTGGCTATTGCACGTCAAACATATGGTCATTCAGACATATTTCTTTGGAGGAAACCCACTATCGCCACATAGGCTACTATTTTTGATAAGCAGCAAGGAGTCTTTCTATGCACTTTCCCACAAACAGGACAACACTTTGGTGCCAGTGATTCACGGTCATTTGAAGTGAGCACCATTATTACCAATTTTCATCTAACATAAAATAACAGCATCGCTGACGATTATCCTATTCACTAAGCACTTAATACATGATTCGATATACCTTAAAGATATTTTTGTTTCTATGGCATGCACATAATGTATATCAAATTATGAAATAAATATAGAAATACTATGCTAAACTGTTCTTTTCTGACAGACAGTTTCTCAGTTGATGTAACCATAGATGCGGTGGCCTAATCGGTAGAGCGCAGGCTTCCCGTGCAAAGGTCAGGAGTTTGAATCCCAGCTGAGTCAAACCAATGACTTATATAATTGATACTTATCCCTACCTAGCCTTGTCGCTACCTAGCCAGCTTATATAATGTGACTGTATGGGATATCGGGTCATGGTGCTAGCGGCCTGATTTCTCAGTGGGGCAGCACAATAAAGTCACCATGAGTGCGCACTGTCACAAATTGGTGCCCGTCCTGATATGACCTAAGATTTTGCTAGGATTTAAAACAACAACAACAACTGTAACCATGGTAAGCCTACCATCATGTTTCCTCCCATTTTAGGACTCAATGGACCGATAGGAGGAACCGGATTGCCTGGCCTGCCTGGCGACAACGGACTTCGGGGTGGGGTGACAAGCAGTACCTTATGGCCCTGTCACACTACGACGCTTCTCGCCGGCGCGCCGTCAGCGCGCAAAATATCTTCTATGCATCGAGACACGTCCAACTTTTCGGCGGTTTGTGGAAAAAGTTTGGCGTCAGCGTGGCGCATTATTCACACGCGGCCAACGGGTGTCGACGTGTGAGGGAAAAAAAAGAAAAAAAGTTTGGCACGACGTCTTCATATGACCTCAGATGTAGCTAGGATGTTAAACAACAAAGCAACAGTTTGGCGCAATGTGTAAGAACGACCGTCAAATGCGCGCGGTGACTACCTAGCATTCGCATAAGGTTATTCCAGCACTGTCGACGTGCTTCTGATGTCGCCATAATATTGGCAACCGCGCGTTGAAGCGCGTTGTCGGTCGCATGTTTTTTGTACATGCTTAATACATCTAGCGACCTGCTATGCTTGCCGACATCTCCTGGCGACTGTCAACGTCCAGGATAGTGTACTGACGTGTACTGACGTTCGCATAATGTCCCCCTAACGTTTCCCGATGTTTCGCCAAAAAATCACACACATCGACGCGCGTTGGAGAGAAACGTTGTAGTGTGACAGGGCCATTAGACATAGACATACACATGCATTAAATGTAACCCACACTGCTGTGATCCTATGTACCATACTCCATGCCTCTTTAACCATGATTCATTATTCTGACTTGACTGCTCTTATCCTTAAGGGGCCAATAAAGCCACATTATACCAGTCGCGCCTCCACCTTAGTGAATTACATGTACTTAATGTACTTTATCTACCTGGATAGACCAGAAAGGTTTAAAACAGAAATAAAATCACTCCCAAACCACTTCCCACCCCTCTCTCCCTTCTTCCCCTCTCTACCCCCTCCGCTCCCCCCCACCCCCAGGAAAAAAGAGTAAAATAAATAACAACAACTACCAAAGAATTACCACCACCCTCTCACACCTGACTGATCTAATAAAAACATATATACCAACAACAAAGTTATAGTTGAACAAGAAAATTTAAATGAATCATACAACGATTTTTAGCACAATCCCAAATCTACTACTACCTGTAACAGCAAGGTGTACCCATTGTATTAATGTCTCCTCACAATTATGATCAGTGATATCTTAAATGGCTATTCTCTATTCGACATGTACAAAATAAGATCCCCATAATATTTGTAATCTCTGATTTCAACCTGCTGCTGTCTATATTGTTCATGCCATCTCATCATCTCAGCGCTAAATAGTTCATATGCACCATAATTGCTAAGGCCATTAGCAACCAGCACCTTTTTGCTGACAAAATTCATTATGCAACTGGAATAACAAAGAAAGAAAGAAAGAAAGAAAAGAAACGAGTCCAACAAAGAACTGACGTTGCATATGTTTGGGTTAAGCAGCTGCATTGAATATTCAAAAGGGTATTTGACTGAATAGACCCAGATGGGTTGGGCAAGTGAGTTAGCTACCCACTTCCCATGTAGTCAGTCGTGAAATTCGAAACCCTGGTTTTGAACCCCAGCCGAGTCAAATCAATGAGTTAAAATGTTGATACCTGTTGCTACCCAGCCTGGCACTTGGCATTACTGGGATAGGGCAAGCAGGAATGGAGTGAAGAAGACCAATTCTCCGTGATTGAAATATCGACCTGATTAATCAACAAATGAAACAGACATAATATTTTAAGAACTGATCTATAATCCTGTGATCTGATATACCCCTTTACTGGTAAAAAAACCAAACCTACTCATCCCGACAAATGTAGCGCCCTCTACATAACGTATTTAGCCGCTTCGCCCTTTGCCATTTCGAATGTAATTTCAAATGGAGCTCACCTTACTTAATAGATTGCCTTCCAAAATAGAAAATCCCAGAGCACTTCTGTCACTACTTCTCCTGGTAGAAGGCTTCCATTTTAATTTGATTGCGAACCACTTCGTGAATTATGTTTGAGTGCACGTTCTATTTTTGGTGCACTTGATTGGCAATATCGTCTGCTGTTGCTACAATGTCGTCTGGTTTGGCTGGAGTGAGCGCAGACGAGAATTGTGATGCTTTGTCGGTGGAAAACTCTCCAATGGTTATATGCTACTATAGCAAATAATGCGCCACTACTAAAGCAGACCAGAAGCCAAATAAAAGCTCATGAGAGAAGCATGCTGGAATTGGCTGGCAAGGTGTGGAATGCCCAAACGGGAAAGGAATGACAAATTCCTGACCTAAAAACTTACAAAAAATATCTATGCAAAATAAGGCTAGGAAACCCCCACTAAGCTGCACTGCAAAGGGGCATGTGATATGTCATGGCCCACCAGCGGGATGCCCAATGGAAGGTAACCATACCAAAAGTAGCCAGATAACACACCACACAGCTATGTACAAGCCTATGATATGTAAATAGGAGTAGGCTAGTCTAGTAATAAGAGTAGAAAAAATAAATACATATATACCAAGAAAATCCAAAAAAAAATAACATTGGCTATTAACCATAGCAACCAATTATCTATCTGCTACTGAAATGCAGGCAATCAAATACCTTATCAGCAGCCAGTGTGTGGTAAGATAACACCAACACTACAACTGGCCTGCATTGAAAACAAGCCTGGGTACCCGGGCTTATATGCTATGGACAGTATAAATACAGCCTCAATAAACAAAATTTTAAAAATGTCACACAGGTGGCGTTTTGTCTGAGCAGAGAATGTAATAAGGGCCACTGGTGAAAAGGACACCAGACCTCTTCATTAGGTTACATCCGGCTCCTTACGACCTCCATTACGTACTGAACATGTGTTTTAAACTCTGGTTAATTTAAACTTTGTTTTGTATGTTTTGGGCACTAACTACATTGGTTCTTTAATTGTGATTGTTTTTACTATTACCTATTCAGATCCAAAAATGGAGACACACACTGGAATCAAGCCTTCAGAAATATTAGTTATTTATATTCCTACTTTTTACTTCATCGCTCCATAAACATGTAATCATAAGAAAAGTGGAATTAGGAAGAATTAAGATTAATTTTAGGTAAAAATATGTTATTTAAACTACATTTTTGGATTGGCGTTTACGGGGATTTGCACCTGAATACTTTTTTTTGTATATACATTTTTGTTTGTATATACATTTTTTGTCTACTACATGGAAGGACTCTCTGGTGAACCAGGAGAGTTGGGCCCCATGGGGATCAGGGGCCCCCCGGGACGAGATGGCATCACTGGGCCGCCAGGTAAGACATGTCTACAATACAATCAAATGATTCTCAATGTTCAGAATCAGTAGTCCTCACTAGTTCCTACATATGTAATGTGTCAATCTAATTCAATCAGTGGAAATCAAAAAAGAAATAATTTCCATGCATTTACCTGTCATCTCTGCCTTTTTTGTGGGTACATTAGTTGTTTAAGCAGGGGAAATTTCTATTGTGGACAATTGGTCTTCCTCATTCCACTGCTCCTTGCCCTATCCTAATAACGCTGAGTGCCTGGCTAGGAAGCGACAAGTAGCAATTTTTAAGTCATTGGTTTGACTCGACCAGGGTTTGAACCCACGATCTACCAAACACGGGAGACGGACACTCTAACTCATTCGGCCATCCTGTCTGGTTATATCCTTTCGTTCGATATACACAGAGAGACATTGTTAGTGAATACAAATGTTGAATTCTTCAGCAGAAATGCAAATAAGGAGCTTCACTGTTCGCATTCATATATTTCAGGTTTTGTTTTGTGGTGTCATTCTTTCATTTCTCTTGTTTACTTCTTTCCCCACCTCCCACCTCCACATACACAGGTCCTCCCGGTACAGTGGGTGACCGAGGTTTCAGCGGCCCGCTTGGTCCCCGCGGGTATCCAGGAACCTCAGGTCGGTACCTCATTACCGTCTTTATCTTGTATCGTTTAAAGCTGCAGAATGTGATGAAAGCACAATATTTCCGTTCTTGACGCATAGTTTTATTTTGGCTGGGGACCATCCCCCTCATTCTGAGCACTGCCGCTGTATACTGACAGTACGTCACATTTTGGTGAGATGTCCTCACCTACAACCAGTTAGAGATGATGTATTTGGAAATGAGCTACCTCCACAAATGAGTTCCATCATTAAATATTTTATTAAAACTGTTTTTTACCAGAAATTAATTTTCCATTTTCAACTTGAAAAGGATTTTACGTTTATTCTCTGTGTTCTATGTTACCTCTTTGAAATTAATGTTGTTATCATATGTGATTAACCACTGCATGACCCCCAATAACTGATGTTTACATTTTGTGTTGAGAGGTCGTTACACAAACAAACAAATACAAAATAGTTACTGGTTTGGGTTATACTAAGAAAGTATGCACCATCAGCGAGCATTTTGCCTATGAACATTGCCTAGGCTGTAAAAAAGATTTCTTCAAACACTAAAACCAACTGTATTTACAAGAACCTGTGGAGAAAGGGATGGATATATTTGTGATTGAAGGCTTTTGTTGTTTATTTCAGGTCCCAAAGGAGCGGATGGCCTTCGTGGCCCGTTGGGGCCCTCTGGACCCCCTGGAGCCCCTGGAACCCGTGGAGCCCCCGGTCTCCCTGGTCCGAGTGGAGGAGAAGGCATCGAAAGTGAGTAGGAAACCTGTCACATAGAGTCACTCCCACATCCCTAGTTCAAGGACAAGGCTGTTAAGCGACCATATAAAAAAGTATCAGCTGACTTGGGTAATGGTGCTGTCACATTACGACGCTTCTCGCCAATGAGCGTCGATGTATGTGTTTTTTTGGTGCAGGAAGCGTTAGGCGCGCATTAGGCGTGCATTGGTATACGTTGATCTACTGTGACGGTCGGCGGTGCACGTCAGGCGGTTGGCGAAGTTTTGCGCTTGCACAAGACTTTCGATGTACCACAACGCGCGACAACGCGTGGGTGCCAACATTTTGGCGACGTTATGGCGACGTCGAGATATGTTAGAAGCGCATTGGAGGAACGTTGTTCTGACGTTGTGTGATGTTGTCATACATTAACTTTTTTTCCTCTGACAGCGAGCGCTGGAATAATGTTATACGAACGCTAGGCACACGCCACACACGCGGGAGGCTCATTAGCCACACCTTGTGCCAAACTTTTTTTGTTTTTTTCTCACGCATCGATATACGTTACCACAATGTTGGCTGCATGCTACCAATACGTTGCCCTGACGCCGAAAAGTTTGATGTGTCTCGACGATTAAAAGTGATTTTACGCATTAGCGACGCGCTGACGAGATACGTCGTAGTGTGATAGGGCCATTATGAACATAGTTACATGACTTCACATTGGCTAGATTATGTTGCTCGCATACTTATCTGGTATTAGCCTAGTATTGTTGAAGTGCAACATTTGATTAACTCGTCTGCAGACTTGTGCTGTGTGCACTCATTACAACTTCATAGTGTTGCTTAACTGGGAAACCATGCTAGCAACACAACAGTCACTAGGAGACCAGAGCTGCCGCGTCATGACCTGATATCTCACTCAGTCACATTATCCTGACACTGAGCCAACCAGTCCTTTCCCTATTATAATAATCCCGAGCACCTGGCTAGGAAGCGACAAGTATCAATTTTTAAGTCATCGGTTTGACTCGAGAAGGGTTTCAAATCACACGATCTACCAAAAATAGAAGACGGCCGCTCAACTCATCCAGCCATCCCGTCTGGTCGAGAGAATGGGGAGAAGGCAGTGATGTTCCAAGCGGGTGATAATACAGTTATTTGCTGATTCTGTTCGCAGGCCGGTGCTGTATGAACGAGTGCCTGAACAACAACGGGGACTGCCAACACTAATGTGTAGACACTTACAGCGGCCACTTCTGTGCCTGCAAGCCGGACTACAAGCTCATCAACCCGCCCTGCTACTGCAGCAGTAAGTACCCACGCGCCCCCTAGCGGACTCCGCCGACAACTCCGTTTAAATGGAGTAGCTTCTCTTCTGTTCTGGGTGCAATGAACTATATCAGCTTCTGTAGTTTTACCTATGTTTTGTGAGTTCAATTTTCATGTCATTTGACACAAATTTAAGCACTTCAATTTCAAAATTGCATCTTTGATAATTTTGCTATAATTTTACACAAATCTGACCATTTCAGATAATCGTGCAAATTTCAATGTCAACAACCAGATGGGATGGCCAAATGAGTTAGAGCGTCCGTCTCCCGTGTTGGTAGATCGTGAGTTCGAATCCTGGTCGAGTCAAACCAATGACTTAAAAATTGATACTTGTCGCTTCCTAGCCAGACGCTCGGCATTATTAGGATAGGGCAATGAGCAGTGGAATGAGGAATACCAGTCGTCTGTGACTGAAATTTCCCCTGCTTCATCAACTAATGTACAAAAAAAACATGCAACAAAACATGCATGTCTATGATTAAAACAAACTGACTGAATAAATACCACTACCATTTTGCTGTGAATATATCGCCCTTGCTTCCAACATTGATGGTGAACCATCACCAATGTAATAAAAGCAAATCTATCTTTGGCGAAAACAATTTAAATGTATCCTGCAAATGTTAATCAAGGCAATCCTAAATCCACTCCTAACCCTTTAGCAGCAAGTCCTATAGGCCGTAATCGATTAACACGACCCGGAGGACTCAGGTCACCCGAGTCGTCAGAATTTCAAATCGAACACCGCAAGCGGAGTTGAGAAATACACATGCCGTGTGCAAAACAACCCAACCCCAGTAACCCACCTCTTGGCTGGGGTTTGCTAGGAGTGATGACGTCACATCTGTGATGGTACCTGTAGGATAACAGCTACCAGTACAACTCCTACGTGTTGTTTAATGCTTTTTTTTTTAATACCCAAGATTGTCAGCTTCTACAATCGTAAAATACTTTAAATCCTATTTTTCTTTACCTATATCGGTTATTGAAAAAATATATTAAGTTTTAGATTAAGCCACCATTTTGTCCACCCCGAGCGTATTCGTTTATTCAACCCGATTCTGTAGGATGTGCACATGTGCCAAAAAGTGGCTCGGGTGACCCGAGTTGATTAATCGATTACGCCCATATATACATGGGCGGTGTCTTTGCAAATGGGAAACATTGAACCTAGAATGAGAATCGAACCACATATGTCTGCCAATCAGGGACTACCATTATAACCATTACACCATCTAGGCTCCCTGAAACAATCATGCTGACATCTTACCTGGAGAGGTAAGCAGCTCTCACTACACTCGTTCTCCTGGAGAATGAAACGTAGGCATTTACTTTGGTTTCTGAAATCCTATATCTTGATGGCGTTATGCAATTTGAAGTAACACACCATGACATGAAGAGATGGTTGGTTGGTTGTTGTAGTTTCACGTCCTGGCAACATCTAAGGTCATATTCGGATCGGTACTGACTTGTGACAGTGTGCACTCATGGCGACCTTATAGTGCTGCCCCACTGGGAAATCAAGCTGCCGGCACCATGACCCGATATCTTACTCGATCATATTAACCTGACAATGAGCTAACCAATTGATGCCCCATCCTATTAATGCCGAACACCAGGCTAGGAAACAACAAGTATCAATTGTATACGTCCTCAACCAAGAACTGAACTCCCAATCTCCCACATGTGAGTCCCGCGCTCTAGCGATTCGGCCACCGCACCGGGTCTACATGAAGAGTCTGCCTTAGTTTTATTCTTTTTCTTGCATTTGCTGTCAATCTCAGACTAACGTAAGTTTCCATCTGTCTGTTACTGTCACAGCCTTCCTCTACTGTCAATACACCAGTCACGTGGGCAGCATGTGCTTCTGCTTCGATGCCGACATGGGCCGGTCAAAGTCTGTCAATGGAACCCAATGTCAAAAGGTGTAAAATTGTAAGTATATCAAGGGCAGCTTAACCTGTCTCTACAGTCGCACCTCTCTTCAGCAACTGCTGTGGTCGACGGACACCTACCATGTGCAGACGGACAGTTTTGAGATGTCATCATCATCATCACGCTGTCAGTCGTGATGCGACAAAGACTGCTTTCATTACTTGACTGCCGCTCTCCATTTAGCTCTCTGCTGTGAGAGTGATGTCCATGAGTCGGTCTTAATGTCTCTCAGCTTCAGGTTTCTCTTGATGGTATCCTTGACCCAGAGATGAGGGCGGCCTCTCTTTCTGTAACCAGAAGACAGTTGAGAGTAGAGGATTTGCTTTGGTAGCCTGACTAATGACATCCTCATGAGGTGTCCAGTCCACCGGAGATTCTCTTTGATCAAAAGATCTTCCATAGAGGGCATCTACATACCTGCATACCGCATAGAGTTCATTTGTTGTACCCTTCGATGATGGGACACCTGCTATGTCAGGACAATGTTGGCCTGGATGCAAATTTTCCATTGGGGCACCTGCTATGTTAGATTGGTTGGCTATTGCAGGCTTCGCATGCGGAAGGTCGGGAGTTCAATTCCCGTTTGAGTCAAACCAATGACTTTTAAATTGATACTTGCCGCTTCCTAGCCAGATACTCAGCATTAATCGGACAGGGCAAGGACTGGCTGGCTCAGTGTCAGGATAATGTGACTGAGTGGGATATCAGGTTATTTTGCTGGTGGCCTGGTCTCCCAGTGGAGCAGCACTATATGTATAATGTTTCCATGAGTGTGCACTGTCACAAATGGGTACATTTCCTGATATGACCTTATATGTTGCCATGATGCAAAACTCCAACAACCATCCAACCAAACTTGTGCTGTCACAAAATGTCGTCTAATATCGCAAATAGTTGCTAAGGATCTCCAAAAGACACACCTTCTGACTTTATTATGACTCTGCTATAGGTAACTGACTTTTGTTGCAACTAACTCCGCTTTCCCTTTCCATTCTTTATCTGTTGGCATTCACCAAATGTCGTCTGCTGTCAACAACCATCAAGTGTTATCCAATGAAACGACCTACACATATTGTCTGCTTCCACTACTGGAATAAGTTTCGCTAAGAACACATAAACCTCTAGGGCCGTAATCGATTAACACGACCCGGCCGACTCGGCTCACTCGAGTCGTCAGAATTTCAAATAGAACACCACGAGTGGAATCGACAAATACACATGCCATGTGCAAAACTAGCCGACCCGAGTAACCCACCTCTTGGCTGGGGTGGCTAGGAGCGATGATGTCACATTTGCGCTGGTACCATCCTGCAGGATAACAGCAACCGGTACCAGTCATACATCTTTTTTTGGGGTAATAACATAGATTAATTAAATGGAAATATAACTAAACTAAGCCATCATAAAACAATTTAAATCCTATTTTGCTGTAGATATATCGGTTATTACAAAAAAAAAGGTTTTGGATTAAGCCACCATTTTTTCCACCCCGAGCGTGGAGAAGCATATTTCATTATTCGACCCGAGCATGTAGGATGTGCGCATCCACCAAAAAGTGGCCCGAGTTGATTAATCGATTAAGCCCCAGAATGTTCACCGTAGATGGACAACGACGCTGCACGTGCTGCAGGTGGCGGTGGAGATGGCGTGGGAGTGGGGGTCCTGGTTAGTTCTGGGTAATCCCCACTAGATGGCGCCACTGAGACATAGAGTATCCCGAGTGTTCACTCCATACTGACAAGCTGAAACCCAAAGCTATTATTTTGTAGGTTACACACATATAGTTCACTGAAGATAGGCAAATATCCGTATCCCAATGCACTTATTAAACATTTAAACACAGAAGGGAACACTGAGTCAATTTAATAGAACCTGTTACTGCAGAAGCCAGTGGTTTCAGAGTTTTGGCATAATAGCCACAACTAATTTGACATGTTTGCACGTCAAATATCTAAAGGTTCACCATGTAAGATAAAAGTTCCTTTAAAACTCAGGTCAAGTAGATTGCAATGATCAATCTAATATATTAATCTCACCAAAATGACAGAAACTCAAAACCATCGCAGCATACAACTTTAAATAATTGTACTCTTGTACTTTATAATTTTCTAGTTACACTTTGAATTCAGGTCATGCGTAGTCTCCTACGTTAATTTCTAAACTGGCTAAGAAATGACAACTACATTTCTATAGTTGAGGAGTTCAGGTGCAAAACCCTGTAAACACCGATCCAAACAAAATAGCGAAATAGCGAAATAGCGAATGGTAGACAGGAAGTCTGAACACTTATTTGTCTCTCATTTTCGCTTGAGTGCAAGTAAATAAGGAACACAAGGAATAATTAGTAGAATGTGGTAAATAAGGGGTCAACTTTCCCTGGATCATCAGCCCATGCTTTTTCTAATCTATTCTTGAATGAATTTATTGACTCGGCATCAATAACATTTTGTGGGAGACTGTCCCATATATTTATGATCCTGTTTGAGAAACTGTGTTGCCATAACTTTGAAATGGCTCTGGGTTTTACTAGTTTGAGAGTATGGCCCCCGACTGCCTTCTCTTTTATTCAAGGTGAAAAATTGGTTCATATCTATTTCATCAAAACCTTTCATAATTTTAATTACTTCAATTATGTCACTTCTTTTCCTTCTGTAGGAAAGGGTAGGAAGTTTCAATTCCCTCAACATTCAGATAAACATTGGAATCAAACCTTACATTCCTATTTTTTGTTGTTCCTTGCTACATAGCCATTTCATCGCCAGAAGAGTGGAATTACTGATAATGTAGTATCTCATACTATAGTACTGTTGAAGGAGGTACACATCTAGGCCCGTATGCATGAAGAATTATTTATCACCCCCGGTGGTAAGGACCGAGTTTGGGGTAGCTATCGCCGGTGGTAAGAAATAGGTCATGGGGTATGCATGAAGCCAAAGCGGCGAGGAGGTAGGTACCCTAGCAGTTACTTTACATTCGTTTATTCGACACTATTAATATCGCCGCCAATGCGGCGGTAGCCTTTATAATGGTTCGAATTTAGGGTTAAAGTGATAAAATTTCACTTATTGGGTATGTAATTCTGTTAAATATAATCGCATTCAATAGATTTGGCCCGAGTCGGTCCCTACCACAACCCTTATACCTGCTACGGATTGGGGGTAGCTTACCTGACTTTTAACCCCCGGGGTTTGCCTACTCCGGTCACATGCATAGCGACTTTTCGCCGCTACCCCAGATATCCCCTCTACCCCCAGGGGTAGAGCGCTACCACCGCCCCATGCATATGGGCCCTTGTTTAATTTTGGGATTGGCGTTTACGGAGTTTTGCGCGTGAACTCTTCAATTGTAGATGATTAGCTTTATTATTAGCTCTATTTGGTCACATTTGATATTAAACTCTGTTCTTTTTCCTTATAATTCCCAGATCGTACAATTAAGCACCAGCGCCCCATCTCTGAACACTGAACAAGCAACAACGGTACACTTGGATATTCAACCACGAATACTTTATTATAATCACATTTCCAAGTAAAAGGATCAAACAAATAGCTAAAGCAATATTTAGATGCTGTACAGAGCTCGTGGTTCATAACAAATCAGTAAAGTAAGTACCAATCATCTGAAAATACATAACACTAATACCGTAGAAGTGCATGCACATATAGATATGCAGATTTGTAATAATCAATATCTCATTCTCAGTTTGGAAAGTTTTGTAATCATTTGTAATGTTTTATTTGGACACACATTATAATCTGGATAAGCATTAGTACAATTATTTTTAATGTATAATTATATATCTGTACATGTATATCAAAGGATAAATTTCGGGAGCGTCCATTTTGATATATATATATATATATATATATATGAGAGGAAGATATATATATATATAGATGATACATATGACATTCACATCATATATATTACATATATGATATACAGATATGAGAAGAAGATATATGCAGGCCGATATGACACATATTATATACACGTCATATATATTATAATCTACATATATGATATATATATGATATACATATACTGGCATATATCCTATATAGTGTACATAGCATATACTACATATATCTATCACATATCCATATATGATACATTACATTCGCAATATATACGTTATATATAGTATATGTATTATGTATATCATATGTAAAGATCATAGATATATCATATATGCACAGCATATTTATCATGACACAGACGTACATGTATATGAATATGAAATGTGCTTGTACCGGTAATCTGCCTAGGCCGAAATAAAACGTACCGAAGAGAAATAAAGAAATTCATTGAGCATTGAACTGATAAGGATTTGAAAAAAAAAGATCCAACCAGTAATCTGTCTTTGTCGAAAGCGAGGCAGGGACTGCATGCCCAGTGTTGGCTCTCCACTTATCATATTTTAAATCCAATCAATCACCCAGCAGAAAGTTGGGGGAAAAGGTCACACTCTCCAGCCACAGTTCTTATCCCTCAGCGAGAACTTGTCAATCTCCGAACACATGCGCGCGCTGCGGCTGACCTGATATGGCGGGGGGGGTCGTCTGCCCCGCGTGGTTCCCGCCGTCGCCACCAGACTTTGCAAACAGAGGGGAGTGCGATGGGCGAGGCGGGGCGGGGGGCAGGGGGTAAGGTGGGGCTGGGTGGGTGGGTGGCGGAGGCGTCTTTGGACTGGTACTGGTGTACTGTACCGTGCTGTGCGGCAAGGAGGCAGACAGCAGTTGTGCAGACTGGTTTCCAGGCAATGGACAGCTGACAGCTTGTGCTGAACTGTGTTGTACTGTGCTGTGAGAGTGAGGTGGGATCACAATTCAACAAATGCTTTCTACAAGCAAAAAAACAAAAAGGTATTGTACTTGTGTTGCCATGGACACGATGCACTAACACATTTGCCGGCCGTATTCACCCAAATAGATATGTGGGCCCTGAAAACAATTGTTTTTCTTCTGAACGAGCAACAATCTATAAATAATGTCTCTAAATCGACTCACCATGGGACCGATGTTAATGGCCCAATAGGTGACGTGGGCGGTTTAGGTTTTTTTTTTCTCATTTTGTTACAATGGTATTGTATGGGAGATCGGTTTTGGACCCAAATAAAGAGATCAATATAGCCTAGGGGAGTGTTTGATGTGTGAAAATTGTCAGTTAGAGAGGTCTTACTGTATATATATATATATATATATATATATAAATATATATATATATATATATACAGTAAAACCTCTCTATACCGGCGTATGCAGGTATTGCAGGTATAGCAATACCTCAGGGAGTTTGACGCCCCTGCCCTGCAGAGTTGTAAACCACTGCCTTGTGGTACAGGTTCTTGACAGAACCGAAGGCTAAGGGAGCAAACCCTAAACAGAAAACCATGTCACTGTGGCAGCATTAAGGGCGGTTGATGTATGGAACTCCGAACATCTCCCGACCAGCCACTGCAGGGACAAATAGTTTTGCGCGGGTCTTGACATGTTCTTGTCAGTGTGAAACCTCTATTTGCTCCCCGAGAGAATGCCGCTGGTAACTTGCAAAAGCTAGCAGCACTTCAACACTTTTGCAGGCAGCTTTCATGAAATGTAATAAGGAAATACTCAAATGGACAGGGCTGCCCTCTATGGAAGATCTTCTGATCAAAAAGAATCTCCGGTGGACTGGACACCTCATGAGGATATCATCAGACAGGCTACCAAAGCAGATCCTCTATTCTCAACTGTCTTCTGGTTACAGAAAGAGAGGGCGCCCTCATCTCCGGTTCAAGGATACCATCAAGAGAAACCTGAAGCTGAGAGACATTAAGACCAACTCATGGATGCAACTCTCACAGAAGAGAGCTAAATGGAGAGTGGCAGTCAAGTAATGAAAGCAGTATTTGTCGCATCGCAACCGACAGCATGATGATGATGACCGACCCATTCACAGATCGACCACTTCCATATATCAATCGCTTTATTTGGGTCCCAAAAATACCATTCTACCCATATTCTAACTCCCTAAACCGACCACCTCCCTAAATGGACCACTTAAAGTCGGTCCCAAGGTCGGTCGATTTTGAGAGGTTTTACTGTATGTATGCATGTGTATATATATATACACATTAATTTATCTTCAGATTAAAACAATATATAGCTCCAAGTAGAAATGCGTGGCAACCAAGCCGATAGGTGGCACTAGTACACCTGACTTTGCACCTGATTGAAGCCCGGACGTGTGACACAGCTGACCCGACATGTCAAATGGCAGACTGGCATTATATACCACTCTGAAGCACATGATGGGCGATAATGGGGGAGCATCACTGCCACATATATATGCATGTATATGTATGTATGCATTCATATAGACATGGATGCATGTATATATGAAGAGTTCATGTACAAATCCCCTTAGAAGCCAATTAAAAAATGTATTTTAAATAAAGCTTTTTACCTGAAAATAATTTGTTGATTGGCGTTTACGCCTGAACTCTTCATATTATAATCTTTATATGTATATATATATATATCTATATATATATATATATATTCATATATATGTATATCACATATACATGTATATATGAATATGTATTTATATATACATTCATGTACGTATATATATATGGTCTCTTTTTGCCCCTCATGCTATATATATACTTATATATCATGCACCCATCCTGATATGACGTAGATATTTCCAGGATGTAAAACTCCAACAAACAGATATATATATATATATATATGTATATATCATGGTAGCGATATAACAACAGTATCAAAATAGATAGCATGGTCAGCCTGTTATATCAATAAGATATACGTCAATCTGAAAATGAGTACACATACATCATGCTTTATTTATAAATATAGCATGGCGAGTAAAGGCTGCTCAAATCATCATAGTCAGCTACGTTGGTGAATGTGGTCGGCAATGTGATGGTGCGATGTGCCTTCACCTCCTCCAGCCTCCCTTCAGTATGTGCAGCCATCTTCCCCCCGGGACAAAAGAAGAAACTTGACTGTCTAACGGTGAGCGATGAGGTGTCACTCAATCACCCATGTGTCAAGCACATCGTCATCTCAGCCAAACACCTGCCCGATCTTATATCGGGCACACAAACGCCGATGTCACCGGGCTCAGTGGCCAGTCAAAGTGTAAGACGGGACAACAATGTCACTCAGGTTTTAATTTGTCTGTAATTGTTTGATATAAAAGAGAGGCAAAAGGAGGTTAAAGTTGTATAATTCACTGGTTCTGAGTTATTGATCAAAGTAATATACAATCTTTTTGTCACTTTGCTTTAATTTGTTGGAATTGATTTCTCATGGAAGGCTAACTTTTGGAGATGCTTCAGTGAAACTATGCAAAATAATATTGGCGTGCACGACTGAAATTCTGGGCTTCATGGACAAGCATGAATTGCAGTGGGGTTTAGGACCCAGCAGCAATCGGTAGGAGTCGTATAATGTATGGGGGTAAGGGGAGGGGGTCTATGTAGTGAATTGTTATGCCCGGTACACACCTCCCGTATACGACCTAAAACTGCCCGTTTCACGACTAAGTTTGAGTCTTAGTCGTTAGGTTTGCGACCCCCTAGCACACCAGAGCCTTGCGATTCACGACTTAAAACTCAGTTTTATGGCTTAAAACTCGAATCGCAAGACATTCGAAAAATGAATCGGCCAGTTTTACGTCGCGAAACGGGACAGGTCGGGTTGTGAAACGCAGTCAGTTTTAGCACGTGAATCGTATACGGGAGGTGTGTACCAGGCATTAGTAGATCATGGAGAGGAGGCATGGAATATTAAAAAAATATATATATGTAAACAGAGCTCTAGTGAGGGGAGGGCGGGAGGGGAATCACAATACCTGACACACAAGTTAAAAATTAATCTCGTAACAGCTTATCATCATCATCATCAAAAGTGATGATTGAATAAAAAAAGAAACAGTTTTCGCCTGGAATATGGCATATGTTGCCGACACGGCGTAAAGAAACCACCAATCAATCAGCAATCAATCAATCATCATCATCATTATCATCATCATCATCATCACAATACAATGATCCACTTTAATGGTTAAGTGTATTATATATTATAGTGTGCATACTGATACATACTATATATAGGATGCATTGATGCACTATCACATTCTATAGTTGATTTGGGAGAATCCTGGTAAAGCATTGTTTGCCTTTATTAAGCCCTTCACCATATCATAGTGCCGTATATTTGCAGCAGAATCCTTCTTTTTTTACTCTTGATCTGAGGCATTAACATCCGGTAGGCATTTCATTATATACATTCATATATATATATACATTCTATAGTTCATTTGTGAGAATCCTGGTAAAACATTGTTTGCCTTTATTAAACCCTTCCCCACATCATAGTGCCGTATATTTGCAGCAGAATCCTTCTTTTCTGCTCTTGATCTGAGGCATTAACATCTGGTAGGCATTTCATTATATACATTCATATATATATAGACATATATATATATATATATAGAGCATGGAGTTTCATTTAATGTAAATGCTTCTCTTGCATTCTCCATAGTGTTATCCATTGCAATTCCTGACAACATACCCAGTTTGATAAATCTAATATCAGACTGAGGTCGGTCAAAGATAATTTATTTTGTGGGTTACTTTTTTATGGATATTCCGAATTCATGTCCACTGGTCGCTCCTGAAGGACTGAAGGTGTGACCCAGCAGGTAAAACACGCCAAGTCATAGCTTCAGCTGACATGTCGGGTGCTGGTGGGACGTGGTGAACATACAAACACACAGTGGTATTTTAACTAATGTAAAATATTTGCTCGGGAAATTCCTCTGCAATTTACATCATAAACAAAGATTATGGCAAGGGCCCGACAAACGTTGGTCATCGGGAATTATGTGTTTATTTCTTCATGGTGAGGTTAAGGCCTGGGCAAGGCACCAACCCAAACTCCCGCCATGTCATCTGAAACTGCGACTTGGCATGCTGGGTCGGAGGTTCAGGCCTTCCTCATGGACAATTGGGTCCCGGAATATCTATATTTTTTCAGAAGATATTATTGGAATATCAGCTTCTGTTCATAACAAAAACCTAAAAATAACTGAGGTAATTTAATGTTCAAACTATCGCTATTACATGGGCATTTTTAATCCTCTTATCTTCTGACCCATGATCAATATTGATCTCAGAGTAATACCCCCATGTCAGACACCTATGGTGTGGTACTAGTATTTTCTGATGCGAGGCACAAAATGTTTTATATTTGGATGATAATGCCTTTGGATTTCAATTCCTAGAAATTCAGCAAGTTTGATTCAGAAGAAAATGAGAGGCAATTTTCATACATAGCAAAGGAAAGCCAAACATAGTGATATTCAAAGCAAATTAAACCTGGCCAGTTGTCATGGAATATTTATTTATATAGCTGAATAAAATGTTCACGAAACCTTTTTAGCTTGTCAACATATGATAGACAGATATATCTACATATTATATATAAATATATATATACATGTCTGTATCACTGTATGCCCGATATCGTACTCTTCAGTGATTAATTATTATTTTCAATTTCAAGATATATCATATTTGAATACATTAATTTAGCCGCAGCCAGACGACATTTGCTCAAAGCAGACGACATTCGAGGAAGTGGTGTAAGGGTCAACAACCAATATTTGTAATCATGTAAATAATAAATTCCAAGGTCATCAAATCCAAAGGTCACCCAACAGTCACATCGATGACATAGAATCCCAAGGTCACAGGACAGTCACATGGATGACATGGAATCCCAAGGTCACCCAACACTCACATGGATGACATAGAATCCCAAGGTCACCCAGAAGTCACAGGGATGATATAGAATCCGAAGGTCACCACACAGTCACACAGATGACATAGAATCCCAAGGTTACCTGACAGTCACATGGATGGCATAGAATCCCAAGGTCACCTGACAGTCACACACATGACATAGAATCCCAAGGTCACCCGACAGTCATGGGGATGACATAGAATCCCAAGGTCACCCTATGGTCACGCAGATGATATAGAATCCCAAGGTCACCCGACAGTATCACGGATGATATAGAATCCCAGGGTCACTCGACAGTACGTGGATGACATAAATCAGCAAGATATTTATATTTATATATACATATATATATGCTTACATGGTATATATATATATGCTCACATTTCATTGCGGGCCGGCGTATCATACGCTGCCCTGGTCGCACCGTCTATCATAACCCGGATACGCAACCTCCCCTGGTTGGCAAAGCAACGGCTGGCTGTGAGCATGCGTGTATCCGGTGTTTCCGGGCGAGCAGGAGGACGCGGCTACATCCGGGTCCAGCTCAAAGTAGTGCCTGCCCGTCTCGCGGCAGTTCTCGCACGGCCCACTCTGTGAGCAGTGCGGCTGCGCGCAGGAAGAGAGCCTGGGCAGGTTGGGCAGGTTGGGCAGGTTGGGCAGGTTGGGCAGGTTGGGCAGGTTGCCGTTACGCCCGGTGTAGTGCTCGTACCGAGGCTGCTGCGGTGGCCTCCCCCCGTCGGCGCCGTGCTGCGACTTGACCGTCCCCGTCCCGGTGCCCTGCTGCTGGTACTGCTGGTACTGCTGCTGGTACTGCTGCTGGTTCTGCTGCTGGTTCTGCTGCTGGTTCTGCTGCTGCTGGTGCTGGGTAGGCGGCGGTGGCGGGAAGAAGTCGTCCACGTAGGCGTACTCGTTCTCCGACGTCTCCTGCTGCGACATGTAGGGCGGCTCGAACGGGTCTGCATTCACCTTCTGGTAGGGGTCGCTCTTGTTGTCGTGCTTCAGGCTGCCGCAAGGGGGCGCCCTGGCACGGCCCCGCCGCAGCACGCGCTGTCTGTTGGCAGAAAGGGAAGGGGATTAGTGGGCTGGGGCTGAGGCGGCATGGTCAGGGGGGGGGGGGGGGGGGTACACTAAATTATTCGCTAGGCATATCGCATATTCGCTAATAAAATACTCCGGTGCGACTGACACTTGTCGACAACCGTTGGAGGAAAGGTGCACCACAGGTGGCACCACCTGTCAAGTGTGGAGTCTTATGGAGTATAACAATCGGTATTATCAATAATATCAGTAAATCAATTAATATGAATAATTAGAGACAATTACCTTTCTATTTTTATATTCGGAAAATGGGTTATACATCATATATATATATATATATATATGATGTATATATATATAATGCCACGAGGGCTGCTAAATAGGTGAGTTACATTACACACTATGATACATTAAATATGTATATATTATATGCGTACCTTTATTGTGTCATATTGGGAAAAAATATATATATATATATATATATATATAGATCTAGGATTATGGACACTTCTGCTGAATTTGCTTTGATTATATCTGTCATGAAAAGTTAGCATTTGCGTCACTGTTAATTTGGCCATTACATGAAACAAATTAAATTGGCTTGGCCTATATTTAACTAGTCGGTACCAGTCAGACCTACCTCCTTAGACACAGGAGCCCTACAGTAAGTATGCACACACCGATCATCAGCGCAACCCCAACAATGATGAGTAAAGACACCGCTGTAAACAAAGAAAAGATAACAATTTAAAATCATGTTTCAATCGATACCTTTCTTTTGGTCCATGAAGAATGAGTTAGTACTGTCCAAGTAGGTCCCTTGTGTGTAGGTTGGATTGATTGATTGATGTGTGTTGTTTGTTGTTATTTTACGTCCTAGCAACATCTAAGGTCATATCAGGATGGGTACCGTGTTGTGGCAGTGCGCACTCATGGCGACTTTATAGTGCTGCCCCACTGGAATACCAGGCTGGCAGCACCATGACCTGATATCCCACTCAGTCACATTATCCTGACACTGAGCCAACCAGTCCTTGTCATATCCTAATAATGCTGAGCGCCAGGCTAGGAAGCAAGAAGTATCAATTCTAAAGTCATTGGTTTGACTCGACCAGGGTTCGAACCCACGATCTACCAACACGGGAGACGGACGTTCTAACTCATTCGGCCATCCCGTCTGGTCTGATTGATTGATTGATTGATTGATTGGTGGTTGCTTTACGCCGTGTCGGCAGCATAGGCCATATTCACGGCGAGTGTAGGTTTGATGGTTGTTGCAGTTTTAGGTCCTAGCAACATCAAAGGTCATATCAGGACGAGATGTGCGTGTGTGGGGGGGGGGGGGTTAGACTATTGTGGAAATTTGCATTAGACAACAAGATAATTCAGTCAAATGACCTCATCTAGTAGACCTTTTCCACGGAGAATGTACACTGACCTCTTAGCCATATCATTACTTCATAGGGCATGTTGGTGGTGGAAATACTATATATGAGACCCTTTCTACATAGTTTGCTGCACATCATCAGTTCTTGGGACTGCCATCAGAGGGAGGTTGGCAGTGGAAATCCTATATATGAGACCCTTTCTACATAGTTTGCTGCACATCATCAGTTCTTGGGACTGCCATCAGAGGGAGGTTGGCAGTGGAAATGCTATATATGAGACCCTTTCTACATAGTTTGCTGCACATCATCAGTTCTTGCGACTGCCATCAGAGGGAGGTTGGCAGTGGAAATCCTATATATAAAGGCCCTTTCTACATAGTTTGCTGCACATCATCAGTTCCTGCGACTGCCATCAGAGGGAGGTTGGCGGTGGAAATCCTTTCTTTGACCTTTTCCACAGAACTTGCTGCGGGGTGAGTTGGTGCTCAGAAAAGTAGTTCTTAGTAGGTGCTCAGAAAAGTAGTTCTTAGCAGTGCCATCAAAGGACGGTTGGTATATTACAAATAGGGTGCTATGCTATTTGCTGAATAGCTAGTAGGGCGGTCTTGGCTATATTTCCTCGTTAAGAGAAAATAAATACTCTCAATCCACTTAGCACTTTCTATTTCTTCCTTCACCTAAGCTAGGGATCAGGTTTATAGCTAGTATATAAATAAACGGGTATAAATCATAGGTATGAGGTTTATTATTATTATTATGATTGTCACTGTATAATATTGTTAACATCCAATAACAGACAAATATAAATTAACTGCGTTCTTGGTACTAATGTTCACTCGCTGTATGGATCACTTTGCTGCAAAAAGTGTTATATATATATATACAATACGGCTATATTTCCTTCTCAAGAGAAAATAAATACTCTCAATCCACTTAGCTCTTCTATTTCTTCCTTCACCTCAGCTAGGGACCAGGTTTATATCATGTTATATACTGATGCGAGCATCACAGACGAGAGGGCGCCACAAGTGCCACGCGACCGCCACCACTTATTTGACAAGACTCCCGTTTTCATAGGACATTATCTCCTTTATTTATGGGAACACGTGACAAAATACCCAAAACCAAACCGGTGTATATAGCTCTAGAATCTTGAGAGTTCAAGCAGTTGGACAATGTGAAGAATTAGGTGTACTATTTATAGAACTTAGAAGTCAATATGGGGATCAAAGTTATACAATCCGATCACTGAGTTTCTGCCATATTTAAAATGAGTCGGTGCCCGTCCTGATATGATCTTATATGTTGCTCGGACGTAAAACCCGCAACGAACTAAGCGAAGATTTCGTCACTTTGGCACTGCTGTTTCGGATTATGTGTGCGTTACAAAACCATATCATGTTTGGAAATGTTTGTTTATTGGGGTTTTACGTCCTAGCAACATCCAAGGTCACACCAGGAAATGAGGTGCATGGATGTTAAAGTTGCGTAGTCCGATGGTTTTGGATTTCTGTATTTCTTTCTGAGATAAATAGACTAGATCGATCACTAGTATTTACTTTACATTAGTTCAAAGTTACTTTTATTTTAAATGGTAAACTTTTGAGATATTTTGAGTGAAAACATGGAAAATTAGTTTTGGCAAGCTTGCCAAAACTCTGACACCATAGACTTCTGTGGTAACAGGTTCTGTTAAATTGACTCAGTATTGCCTTCTATGCATATGCAAAAACAAATGCTTAGTAAGTGCATCAGTATAGCATCAGTATCTAAGTTAGATATGTAAAATCAAATCTAGATAATTGATTTGGTTTTTAAAATTTGATATTTCATCTCACTATGCAGCTTTAAGGCTTGGTGTGGTTTTGTGAATGTGGGTAGTAGACGCGGACAACTCACTGTAAGGTACCGTCACGTTGCCAATCACGAGACTTTGCGCGGGTTCTGGAAGAAGGAAGACAAACAATCATTAGACGATGGGAAATGAAAGACCCAGAACAAAACAACGCCATGATAAATGCTCCACAACTCTCCCCGGAACCAATGAAAATCTGTGGAAATATTGCCAGGATTGATGCATCCGTGCCCACAGTTTAAAATGTTCTCATTTTAGTCTGCGTTCGCTTGATGTATAACAGGCGTCTGCTCTGGCATAGATATTGGTAGGAGGTAAAACCACAAAAAAACAAACGAGATGGGATAGCTGAATGAGTTGAGTGTCCGTCTCCCGTTTTGGTGGATCGTGGGATTCGAACCCACGGGTCCGTACCCTGGTCGAGTCAAACCGATGATTTAAAAATGCATACTTGTGACTTCATAGCCAGGCACCCGGCATAATTAGGATAAGGCAACGATTAGTTGACTCAGTGCCAGGATACTGTGACTGAGTGGGCTATCAAATCATGGTGCTGGCAGCCTGGTCTTGCAGTGGGGAAGCACTATAAAGTTACCATGAGTGTGCATTATCACAAGTTGGTACCCATCCTGATATGACCTTAGATGTTGTCAGTACGTAAAACTCCAACAACCAACCAAGAATCTTCCATGATGTCACCACCGAAGCCTATTAAAAATCAGTGTATATTCACAATCTGCAACGTTGACTGCTATGAATTAAAGGTTCCGAGTAAATATCGTCTGGTCAGACTTAAAGACATGGGCTCTGACTAAATGTCATACGCTGCGAAGGACAACAAGAACGATAATGACTATGATTAAGAGTGAGTCGTCTGCGTTAATTTGTTTGCGACAATTTTTGTTTACAAGTTATAAATCGTCTGATTATCATTGTGTCAGCTCCCAGACCCAGACCTGACCTTAGAATCATAAAAGGTATTTACTATGGAACGCGGGATAGATTTCAAAAGGGCACAGGGTAGGAATCTGCGTTGCGTACTTGTTACCTTCTCTGAATTGAAGGTGTTTTTTGTGTGCTAAATACTGTAGTGAAATGTCACCTGCTCTACCTGGATATCTTCTGCTCTGATTAAGTGTTATCTGATCTGAATAACTATCATATACTTCGAGTAAATGTTGTCTGTCACGTATTCAAGTTGTCTGTTCTGACTAGAGGTCGGTTGTTATGTATTCAACTAGATGTCGGTCGTTATGTTTTCAAGTCATCTGTTCCAATTAAGTGTTGCTTATTATGCATTCAAGTCGTCTGCTTTGACTAGATGTCGGTTGTTATGTATCCACATCGTCTTCTCTAACTAAATGTTGTATATTCCATATTCAAGTCATCTGCTTCGACTAGATGTCGGTTGTTATGTACTCAAGTCGTCTGTCCTGACTAGATGTCGGTTGTTATGTATTGAAGTCATCTGTTCTGACTAGATGTCAGTTGGTATGTATTTAAGTCATCTGTTCTGAGTAGATGTCGGTGGTTATGTGTTCAAGTCGCCTGTTCTGACTAGATTTTGGTTGTTATGTATTTAAATCGTCTGTTCTGACTAGGTGTCGGTTGTTATCTAGTCAAATCGTCTGTTCTGACTAGATGTCGGTTGGTAAGACGTTTCTTATGTATCCAAATAATCTTTTCTAAATAAATGTCTATTCCTGATTCAAGTTGTCTGCTCTGACTAGATGTCGGTTGTTATGTATTCAAGTCGATTGTCCTGACTAGATGTCAGCTGTTATATATTCAAGTCATCTCTCCTGACCAGATGTCGGTTGTTATGTACTCAAGTCATCTACTCTGACTAGATGTTGGTTGATATGTCATCCAAATCATCTTTTCGAATTAAATGTCGTTTATTCCGTATTCAAGTCATATGTTCTGACTAGATGTCGGTTGTTATGCGTGACGATCTATTTTATTCTATATCAAAATCGTCTGCCCAGAGTAAAATAAAGGCGTCTGCTTTGTATCCAAATCGTCAACAACTACTACTAAATATCGTCTGTCCTGATAATGTTCCACCTTCTCCGATTAAGCAGCCATCTGTCTCTATGTCGTCTGTTGCTGATACATTCAACAAATCCACACTGCGACACAATGTACTTTTCTCATGACCATCATCGATCTTCACCGAAAGTCATCAATAGTCTTTGACAACAAAAGTCGTCTGCTGTCACCTTTGTGACTGCAGACGACATCCGGTCGCAGTACACCGACCAAGCCCGCCAGGTGCGCAGGAAGATGCCCCTGTAAGCGGATCATGCGAAGTAGAGGCAGCAGTCCTTAAGGACCTGTCACACTATGACGTATCGCCTCAAAGTGTGCCAACATATGTGATTTTCGACCAACATATCGGCGTACGTCGGCGTACGTTACGTGTATGTTGGGAATATGGCATATACATTCTGGATACATCGGTATATGTCATCTTATGTTGACGTGCATCGAGGCTCCGAAAAATGTTTGCACATGCTCAAAATTGTCAATCTGTGTCGACATGTGGCTCATATGTTGAATGTACGCTGCATGTACATTTGGGATACGTCGGCGTACGTTGGGAGTACGTTTGTGATATGTTGTATACGTTGCTGCATGTTAGCTGTTCATTCAGCTGGTGGGAATGTGCAGTCCGCGTACAGTCTGCGTAGAGTCCGCATACTGCCAATGGATGCATTACGTACTTCTAACGTACTTCAAACATATGCGTGGCGTATCTCCAGCATATTTAACGTATACGCCATACTTCTGGCGATGGAGTAACGTATGTAACATTGGTCAGCATTCCATGAGCGTATACGAGCATTTTGCGAATGTTTTGCGAATGTTTTGTGAATGTTTTGCAAGGCACATGAATGCTTTCTTATGCTAGCAATACGTCAGAGATATGTTCTGCATATGCTACGTATGTTGTGTGTACATTGTGTATGAGTCCATTTTTATCCTCCGCTGCTGAAAAGTTTGATGAATGCCGACGTAATGGCAAATTTCTAATGTTGAGCACGAGCTGACGCTGTACGTCGTAGTGTGACAGAGCCTTTAGACTAGTTAGAGGGCGCCTGGCGAATCTGCATTAAAGCTACCTTTAAGAGTAAGACAAACACTGCATCGTAAACAGGGGACTCTCTAACAAACAAATCATTAATAAAAAAAAGATTCACCGTTTAAATATATATATGTATGTATATATATGGATAGGGATAACCCATTTTCGCATGTAATAAGATATGTAGTGGCTTGCACTCCCCCCCCCCCTATCCACTCGCTCGGAGGAATTGTTTTGCTCTATGTGTTCTATTTGCTCTATAGTGTTGCTCTATATGCTCTATGTCTTTGCTATATATTCACTATTAGTTTTAAGCTTGTTAATAATTCGATGGCATGGCACGCTATTGCAAACCGCTACTTCGAAATAATATAGACCGTTGGAGCCGAGTTAGTAAAGATATGGTTTGTTTGTTGGGGTTTTAAGTCCAAGCAACATCTAAGGTCATACCAGGACGGGTACCGACTTGTGACAGTGCACACTCATGATGGCGTTATAGTGCTGCCCCACTGGGACACCAGGCCACCAGCACCATGACCCGATATCCCACTCAGTCACATTATCCTGACACTGAGCCAACTAGTCCTTGCCCCATCCTAACAATGCTGAGCACCAGGCTAGAAAACGACAAGTATCAATTGTTAAGTCATTAGTTTGAGTCGAGCAGGATTCGAACCCACGTACTCATGGGTTCGGATCTCCCGATCTCCCAAGACAGGAGACGGACGCTCTGCTCATTCGGCCACCGAGTCTGGTATATAAATATGGTGGTAATGTTATGGTGTATTGCTAGCAAAAGGGGACCCAGAAATGGGAGGCGACCGGAGCTAAGATGGAACTAGAGAGATCATTGTGGGACACTCAGTGCGTGTCACCTGGGCGCCGAAGAAGTTTACAGGTAAGCCACAATTCCCGTACCAGACGGAATGGCCGAATGAGTTGAGCGTACATCTCCTGTTTTCGGAGATCGGGGGATCTGAACCCATGGGGTCATGGGTTTGAACGCTGGTCGAGTCAAACCCATGACTTAACAATTTATACTTGTCGCTTCCTAGCCAGGTGCTCGGAATTATTAGGATATGGCAAGGATTGTTTGGCTCAAAGTCAGGATAATGTGACTGAGTGGGATATCAGGTCATGGTGCTTGTGGTCTGGTCTCCCAGTGGGACAGCACTATAAAGTTGCCATGAGTTGTTTTTTGGGGTTTTTTTTATGGGGTGTTTATTCTGTCCATAGCATGTAAGTTCGGGTAATCGAGCTTGTTTTCAATGCTGGGCAGTTATAGTTTTGTGTGTCTTAAAGTTTTATCTTGGATTAGTGATCTCTGTTAGTGTTTTTTGGGTATGCACTGTCAGAACTCAGTACCCGTTCTGATATGACCTTAGATTTGATAGGACGTAAAACAACAAACAAAACAATCCCCGCCAGTCACACAGTTATGTTGGTTGGATGGTTGGTGGAGTTTTATGCCCTGGCAATAGTATTCATTTACATATAGACGTAGTTACACCACTCGGATACTATGCCACCAGCACCATGACCTGATATCCCACTCAGGCACATTATCCTGACCAGTTCTGGCCCTATCCTAATAATGCTGAGCTTCTGGCTAGGAAGCGACAAGTATCAATTTTGTAAGTCATTGGTTTGACTCGACTGGGAATTGAACTGCCGACCTTCCGCATGGTAGGACTGCGCTCTACCGATTTAAGCACATGGTCACACATATATGACATGGGGCGGGTTAGAAGCGTGGAGTAGCAGTGGTGAGATTATAAAGATCGGTGAGGTGTTTTTAAAGTCTGGCAGTAACTTTGGGATTTAATTAAAGTTAGATTCTCAGATGGTTTTGAGTCTCTGCCATTTTTCTGATATAAACAGATTAGGTTGATCGCTGTAATCTACTTTGGTTTCAGGTGAAGGTAACAATTATTTTAAATGGAAAACGTTGGAGATATTTTAGGTGAAATCATTCCTAATCAATCTTCAAATTAATTAAGGCAGGCACATCAAAGTTCTGCCACCATTCGGTTCAGTAATAACAACTTCTAATTAAATTTACTTAGTAAGCACTTGTTGTTGCATAACATGGACTACTAAGTCCATCAGTATCTAAGTTGGATATGTTGGATCAAATCCAGGTATGTGCTTTCTTTTGAAAATGGGATGTTTTCATCGGACTATGCAGGTTTAAGCTACGTACATTTGTATAGGTACGCATTGCTGTCTGCAGATTGGGACGTGATAGCGTGAATAGTGACAGCGAGGAAATAATAAATTATCAATTTAATTTATACCGAGCTCCCAAATGTATAATTTTATTGCCAATTTCTTTGTAGGTTTAATAATAATTGCTCTTAGGTGGTAGCCAAACATTATGTTTCTTCCAGGCTCATTATTATTAATGCTGTGCAATTTATCTTCCAGCAATATCGATTTAAAAATTCATTTTGCACATTGCCGTAAATGTTGCAATTTTATAATATGTAATTTGCTGTTATTACTACGTCTTAGCATGATTAAACAATAGGGAAATAATTCATGCAACAGCACTTGTCGACGGACAACTCTGCATCCAGACAAATCTTGTCCTGATATATCCGATGGAGTGAGCGGGCGAGATGGCCAACTCGATAGAGCACCAGCCTCGCGTGCGCGAGGTCGTGAGCTTGTTTCCCAGTCGAGTCAAACCAATGACATTCCAAATTGATACTTGTTTGTTCCTGGCCTGGCGTGCGGCATTAATAGGATAGGGCAAGGACTGGTTAGCTCAGTGTCAGGATAATGTGACTGAGTGGGATCTTAGGTCATGATGCCAGCGGGCTGATTTCCCAGTGGGGCAGCATTATAAAGTCACCATGAGTGTGCACTGTCACAAGTCGCTGCCCATCCTGATATGATCTTAGATGTTTCCAGGATCTAAAATCCTGCAACCAACTATCATGTGTAGTACTGACTTCATTGAACAAAGCTACATCCAGACCAAAGGTATCCTGACCTAGCAGGTATAGGACTTCTTTTCACAACTCAGCTTTCAGACCAACGTTGTCTTGACATTTGTTTGACTCGGCCATGGATATCAGAGACGAGAGATTATACTCGCCCAGAATGTAATAAGTGTGGGTTCGATTACCGCTCTAGTTGCAATATTTCCCATTTTCCTCACCCCCACGACATATCTATTCATTCATTTATTTACATATGTATCCATGTATCCATTTTTGTATGTATTTACAAGAATATATATATTGAGAGATATTTGCAGATATATACAGTGAAACATCTCTAAATCGACTGATTATGGGACTGACATTAAATGGTCCATTTAGGGAGGGGGTCGGTTTAGGGAGTGTTTTTTATTGGTACAATGGTATATTGTACGGGTGATCATTTGGGACCCAAATAAAGTAATTAATATAGGGGAGTGGTCGATAGATGAAGGTGGTCGATTAGAGAGGTTTTACTATATCTCACGCACATGATTATATGGTCATGTGCGTGATATATTCGAAGGGAGGGGCAGTATACTTCGATGGAACACAGGTAAGACTTTGTCCACGTGAGACTTCAAAGGTGTGACCAAGGAATCAACTGATGGCTTCCACACGCAACGCCAGTTGCCTCTTAATGCGGCAAGCATAATATGCACGCCATCCAGCCATTGCACAGTCAAAGATTCAGAAATCTTAAACCAGGATCAAGACTGAGTAGACCTCCTGACCCGCTCTGTTCATCAACTCATCTCCGGCTAATCCAGACATGGCGTGGGGACCTTTGCAACTGATATATATATATATCAACAGGGGGTGCACTAGAGACCTATTTCATGTTTTTTTGGTGTGTTTTTTTGTCCATTAGTTGTTTAAGCAGGGGAAATTTCAGTCATAGACGACTGGTCTTCCTCATTCCACTGCTGGTCGATAGAAAGCCCGAGCCTACACTTTTACCGACCCAAAGGATTTTTAACCTCCCACACCACATAGACATGGTATGAGAGCAACCGGCCTTTGATGACGCTGTAAGTTATACACAGCGGTGGAAATCCAAATTGGCAGAGCTGGGGGCACGGGGAATCGAACCGCCGACCCTCAGATTAGGAGTCTGACCTAGAAAAAAGTCAGACACTCTAACCACTCCGCCACAGAGAATGCCAGCATAGGTATCTAGATCAGTGCGCGCACCTATTGGCTGCAGGACGACACATTGTCACACTGCAAACTCAATGGCTATGAGTAATCTTCATAGAGAAAAGTTGAAATATCTCTAAAACCACATAACTTGGAAACAAACTGCTTGGAAGATGTATAGAAAACAGATTCAATGAATAGATTATATTAAATTTATAAGGTTAGGGTTCTGCATTTCTATTAATTTTGAATAAAATAGACGTTTTGCACTGTGCGTACCGGCAAACTCAGTGCATTGTCAATGGCCATGACCAATCTTGAATTATATTCATACAGAAAAAGTGAAATATCTCTAAAACCACACCACCTAGAAACAAACCTCCTGGTACACATATAGAAACCATATTCAACGAATAGATTATATTAAAGTTATAAGATTAGGCTTCTGCATTTCTATTAATTTTGAAGAAAATAAAAGTTTTGCACTGCGCATACCGGCAAACTCAATGGCAGTGTGCCTTCGTTCTGCAGCCAAGCTGCGCGCGCATACACAATGTTTATAAACATTGAAAGGGGTCTATGCACTGCAGATCTTATTAAACGCGATAAGGGGCTTATAACTATCCATATAAGTTTAATATATATAATATATAATATATATGATGTATAATATGTATATGCATATATATGCAAATGAAGAGTTCAGTCGCAAAACCCCGTAAATTCCATTCAACAAAATGAGACAAACATTGGAATCAAACCATCAACACGTTAATTTTTAAGTCAGGACGCCCAACAGTGTGTTGTAGTGTGGCAGTCTGCCGTAGGTGGCGCCACAATTGCTACAAAGTGCAGGTTAGGTAGGTTATCTGGCATAATCAGCAATACCCGATAATAGGAGCTCATATTCGTTTTTTTATATTCATCTCTGTGTGGAACAGATGCAGGCTGTATGCAGGCTATGGATCAGTAGGGTTCAGGTAGATGAGTGGGGATGACTAGGGTTCAGGGTTCGAGACCACTCTTCTCAGATTCACAGCTACTGGATTGATCGATTGATTGGTGGTTGCTTTATGTTGTGTCAACAGCATAGGTCATATTCATGGCGAGAACTGTTTAAAAAAAATTTGAACCATTGCTTTTACATGTAAAAGCATACAATCAATGTTGTGTCAATAGACATTCATGAATTTTAAAACTCACAATCATATTATTTCTGGTTTAGGTAAATCAAAAATCTAGATGAAAGTATTATTCATTGATGGAATTTGTTTAATAAGCTATATAAGATGGTACTAATCAGCTCCCTCAAAAAGGCTAAAATGTTTTCTTGTTTTACTTTAGTAAAAAAAAGGTCATGCATGCTGTTACATCCCACTGCAAAGGGGCATGATGTATAAGACTGAACCAAAGCCCCTGACGCTGAGAACCCTACCCCTCCCTGTCTTGTGCGTAATGCTAAGGCATTACGGGTAATTAGACTAGCGAATAAAGCCAAGCACCAGTAACTAAGGCTGCTCCAATATGTCACTGACTGGTGGCTCCTTGCTGAACTAAACTGGGCCCGTATGCAGGAGGCAGTGTGAGCGGCATTTGGTGTTACAGCCTGTTACCATTTAGCTAACACCGACGTCGGGAACTGTGTCAAGTGGTATGTAGGAGCTCGTACCACTTACATTATAGCTAAACGTGAAGTTATTTATAGATTTGGGAAATCCCTCCATTCGACAATATGAATAACACCGCCTATGCGGCGGCGGCATTAATATTGGTTCTAATTTAGGGTTAATTTGATTAAATTTCACTTATGGCATATGTAATTACTTTAAAAATGACAGCATTTGATACATTTGGTCCAAATATATTACCGCAGATGCGACGACGGTGGCCATCTTTAGTTGACGCTGGACAGTATGGATATCGATGTCACTGTGGCAGCGGCGATTTGTTTACTTTACATTCATCGATTCGAAAATATAAATATTAATATCGCCACCGTTGCAGTGGCAGCATTAATCTCGCCTCGATTTTAGGGTTAATTTAATAAAATTTCACTATTTGACTATGTAACTTTGTTAAATATGACACGATTGAATAGATTTGATACCTTACACCGCTGTAAACTAGCTAATTTTCTGGTTTACCTTAACCTAGTTTAAGCTTCTGGTGTTAGGCCTATCACTGACTCGTGCATGCCATTTTTTCCCGCTAAACGGGAATTCCGGCCAAACACCGTTTTTCCTCGCTATCACCGACTCCTGCATACGGCTCCTAAACTATACCATTAATGCCGACTAGCGGGTTTCGGCACTTCCGCCATCCATCCCCCAGTAAACAAGGCGACTGCGGCTCCACCGCTGTCATATTTCTTAACTAAATTACTCTGCCATTCGGCTATAAAAGCGACTGCTAGCTGTAGATATTTTACGCGGACAACAACTGCCTTAATTTGCCATCCCACCCACCCCACAATGAGAAAGGGATATAGGGTTATACGCGTGCCTAAGCCACATCAACATCACATAATTACCTAAGAGACTGTACTGATGAAAGAACTAAAATTGTAATAAAGAGGCATAACTATATTTGCTGTGTTCATGTGTATAATTACGACTAACTCACAACATACACTAATAAACACACTATTCGCCACTTTAAACCTGCCTCTGCCTTAATGAATTAGACAAATTGAACCAACTAGGCTTAGTGTTGAAATAAAATCATCTTTCCATGTGTGGAAATTAACTATTTTTTTCTCCTTTAAAAATAATGTGGCCAAAAACTTGTATTAACTCCGCATAAATATATAGAAAATAATAATTTGATTGGAGTGCGCATGTAAAATCAAGGATACTTGTTTCTACTCAATATCGGACATACCACAATGTCTGAAAAGACCACTGTTTTCAGTGACAATGGCATATCTGCAATGGAATGAATAAATTACCATATTTAAAATCATTTCAGGGACAACATGAAACAATAAGGAACCTCTCCATTGAGACAGGAACACATGGCGAATCACGAATACGCTCTCAGTGTTCAATCACAAAAGGTCATTCGCCTCTGTTGCTATTAAATAATACATGTCGGTAATGCATTTGCTATGGTGACACACGACCGACCTTTCTGAGGCACACCTCATCGCATAAGTGTAAAACAAACCAAATAATTATTTTTAAAACATGTCAATTTTTAGAACCCTCGGCTAAATATTGAAAGCTGCCCAGTGGTCAACGTCGACATTTGAATAATTCTAAACCTATCTCGTCTTGAAATGCGTTCCATCTACAGTTACTTTGAACACCGGAAGTTGTTGAAAGTTACTGCAATTATTTAATTCTGATTAAAAATGCAGTACCTGTTATTTGCATTTCTCATTGAGCCCCAATAAACCCCAGTATAACCTAGAAAATAAACCGATGTTGAATATTACCTGCAGTTAAATAAAGATCGTCTGCTCTCATTGGGGTAAAAAAAAAGCAGACGACAATTAGTTTCCGAAGTCTACTACTGCAATGAACATGGGCTAGTTTCAATGAAGATATAAACGATATGACGCATGGGTTCCACTGTCAACAAACCAAAAGATGGCAGCGGACGACAATTCAGTTTTTTAAGCAAAGTACAATTAAAAAAAATTGGTGATCGTCTCCGCCCGTGCCTGGCAGCAATTCAACTTTCGCATCGATTTTTAAGTCATTAGTTTGAATCATCCAGGGATCGAA
The DNA here is from genome assembly GCA_030323885.1 of Branchipolynoe longqiensis. NCBI lineage: Eukaryota > Metazoa > Annelida > Polychaeta > Phyllodocida > Polynoidae > Branchipolynoe > Branchipolynoe longqiensis. Next base: position 38,684,852 of record CM059196.1, on the reverse strand, counting down.
TCCAGGAGTTCGAATCCCACGACCTACCAGTAGGCTCCTTTGACATACATTCATGTGCTCTATTTTACCTGTTTGAAATGTAATTACTTAGTCGGATATGTTTAACACATGCATGACCCCCCAATAGCCGATGTTTCCTTGTTGAAGATTTATACTGCCTATCATGGATAAGTCTGAATAGACTTGTTTTCACCATTAGAAAGTTTGTCGATAGAAAGCCCGAGCCTACACTTTTACCGACCCAAGGGATTTTTAACCTCCCACACCACATAGACATGGCATGAGAGCAACTGGCCTTTGATGACGCTGTAAGTTATACACAGCGGTGGAAATCCAAATTGGCAGAGCTGGGGGCATGGGGAATCGAACCACCGACCTTCAGATTAGGAGTGTGACCTAGAAAAAAGTCAGACACTCTAACCACTCCGCCACAGAGAAAACCTTTCTGTGTCGGGGGGGGGGGGGGGTCGTTAATTGAACAAACAAACAAAACAAAATATCTTCTCCTACCTGCGTCACACACGGGTTTGTGCCCCTTCCACACTGTGCCGTTGCAGACCAGTTCCCACGTATCCTCTGATGTCTCGCAGCCGATGATGGCGTGCGTGCCCTGGTGTTTCACCCAGCCTCGTCTTGGGGCTTCTACATCCGGGCAACCCCACACTGCAACACAGAAGGTATTGGGAATGTGAACGGACCTATCTATACACAGCATTAGACCATCCGGTTATCCAAACTCAAGAATCACTGGATATGACTGGAACTCAAGATGAAACGTGGCTGCAGAAGAGAAGGAGTGATTGGGGTTTATCTTCTAGGAACAGATCAGGTTATATCAGCGCAGGAACCGACATGTGACAGTACACACCCTGGGCACGATTTATTGTGGTTTACAAATCCAATCAATCAATTCTTTTATTTTAACTCTCTGCAAGGTATGTTTACAATAAATTGAGGTGATACAATAAATGCATACAAATTCCTTACAGACAGAAAGGATCCCAGAAAAGCGATGCTTATCTAGCTGGTCTCCATGATGTGAATGAATAAGTGATGACAATAACAAATTATTAAACTTAAGCTACATTTTTAACTAATGATTATGATGAGCTACTGATGCGTCTCTTCACAGTTAGTAAAAAACAAAGTAATGATAGGAATATTATATGGATATTGTGTCATGGATTCATGTACTTACATGCAGTATCAGTAGTTATTTTGCATGTATGTTAATAGGGGTATTATATATATTCTTTACTGGTAATCGATTTAGTATGCATTGAGATAGCTTATCTTTAGTTTTTTACAGAAGTTTTTCAAATTTGAAGGTTTCTAATCTCTACTGGTATTGAGTTCCAGATATTGGTTCCTTGGTTTTCAGTTGTTATTTTGCCATATTTGTTTCTAGTGTGTTTGTGATGTATGTTATTTATCTGTCGTGTGTTATGGGAATGGACCTGATTGTTTTCTTTGAAGAGATTATCAAATATTTCAGGGAGGAGGCCATTCTTTTGCTTGTAAACAAATTTTGCAATGTATATTTCATAAATGTCAGTTACCATAAGTAAGTCCAGGTCTTTATGAAGTGATTTAGTTGGGGTGAGATAGTCTTTGCTATACAGTATTTTCAAGGCTCTGTTTTGTTGTGTCTGTATCTTTTTTAGGGTTGATGATTTGGCTCTCCCATACACCTCTATACCATACTGGATTTTGGAGTAAACGTATGCATAGTATAGTAATTTTTTATTTTCCTCATGTACCCGTCGTCTGATTATTTTAAATGAGTTAGCCGTTTTAATTATTGAATTATTTAAGTCATCAATATGTTCATCCCAGTTGAGGTTCTCATCTAGAATTATACCTAGGTATTTCACAGAAGGGACTCTCTTTATTGTGTTATTGTTTATCTTTATGTTGTTTAGGTAATCAGGAATGGTTGTACTTCTGATTTTAAATATTGTGTAGCATGTTTTGTTCAGGTTTACTGTTAATTTGTTATCATTGCACCATGTAAATATGTCTGAAAGGAATGTTTTAATTGAATGTTTTAGTTGTTTGGGTGAATTTGAGGTTATGAAGCCGTTGGTATCATCTGCAAATAACCTTGTTTTGACATCTTGTTTTGTACAGTTGACTATATCATTTGTGTAGATCAAAAATAGACCCTAGAAACATCTTACATTACGTGACGTATAACATTTACTATGTAATTTTAATAATTTGCGGTAAGCATCGCTAATAGTTGAACTAGTTGAAGTGCATATCAACATTGAGTATTACTTCTTCAACCACCATTAAAGTTGCACGGCCTGATGAAATATACCGGACAGGATGGCTGAATGAGTTAGAGCGTCCGTCTCCCATGCTGGTAGATCGTGGGTTCGAATCCCAGTCGAGTCAAACCAATGACTTAAAAATTGATACTTGTCGCTTCCTAGCCAGATGCTTGGCATTACTACGATAGGGCAAGGAGCAGTGGAATGAGGAAGACCAGTCGTCTGTGACTGAAATTTCGCCCTGCTTAAACAACTAATGTACCAAAAAAGAATATATATAATTTTGTCAAAATTAAAACAACTACCTACATTTGATCCTATATATCCAACTTAGATACTGGTGTATTAGCTAATGATTTGGGACAGCATATACAGAACAACCAGTGAATTTATAACCTCACCCCTTTGGACATTAACTTTGAAACACCCATGATGCAGGGAGGCCATTAACCAATTAGGCCAATCTTGTGACCTCATTAGAGCCAAGTAGGCCTATTTTGCAGAATCATACATAGGATTACTAGGTCATCGGTCATCTCACATCACGTGGTCATCGCGAGATGACCATCTGGGTCATAGTCGCAGGACTTTTGGCAAGCTTGTCAAAATTATTTTGGGTTCTTTCAGCTCAAATTGCTCCAAAACTATCCATTTTTCATCAAATTTACTCGGTACTAATGCATATTAGGAGATAATGGTCAACCTGAGCTAGTTATCTCAAATATGACTAACAAATTCAAACGCCATCGGACCATGCAACTTACTAATAGAAGCAGACGATTTGAAAACATGAGATGATCCCAAAACTGTAAAATATATAGGACATCAAAGACAAGTCTTGTTATTTCTTCCGGGAATCATTACACGATCAATGACCCTGCAGTAAATGAACATGTTGTCATCAATCTTTTTGATGGGTACATTGTGTGTGCCCCGTGTGGAAGATGTGGTTATTGGCTTGTTTTGTTGGTTTTTATTGAGGGGCAGGTACTTTGCCAAGCAGGATTCTCATGTCAATGCGCATGCCGGTGTTGTGACACGGCACGACCGAGGTGTCTCGGCGTGTACGTGGATGGGGTGGAGATGGGAGGGGTGGGCAGTTGAGAATGTGGGGATGGTCGGGGGTGCGGGAGTGGCGGGTTGAGTGGTGGTGGGGATTGGAGGTGGTAGGGTGAGGTGGTGTTGAATGAGGAGTTGGAGGTTGTGAGGTGATGGTGGAGTGAGAATGTGGTGATATAGGAGGTATAAGTAGTAGGGTGGACGGTTGTGGAGGTAGTATGGGTGAGGAGGTGGTTCGGTGAGGAGGTGGTGAGTGAGGAGGTGGTGACAGGAGGTATAAGTGGTTGGGGTGGGTGGGGTGAGGCGTTGTGTGGGTTTAGATGTGGTGGGGTTGAGAGATGGTTAGTGAAGAGTTAGAGTTAGTGAGGTGGTGGTGGGGTGAGGAGGTGGTGGAGTGAGGAGTTGGTGGGGTGAGGAGGTGGTGAGTGAGGAGGTAGAGGTAGTGGGGTGGGGTGAGGCGATTGTGTTTGAGGAGGTGGTGGTGCGAGGAGGTGGTGAGTGAGGAGGTGGTGGGGTGAGGAGGTGGTGGAGTGAGGAGGTGGTGGAGTGAGGACGTGGTGGGGTGAGGAGGTGGTCAGTGAGAAGCTAGAGGTAGTGGGGTGGGTGGGGTGAGGCGATTGTGTTTGAGGAGGTGGTGGTGCGAGGAGGTGGTGAGTGAAGAGGTACAGGAGTGGGGTGGTGAGTTGAAGCGATTGTGTGTGAAGCGGTGGTTGGGTGAGAAGGTGGTGAGTGAGTAGTTCGAAGTAGTGAGGTGGTGGTGCGGTGAGGTGGTGGTGGGGTGAGGAGGTGGTGAGTGAGGAGGTAGAGGTAGTGAGGTGGTGGGTTAAGGAGGTTGTGTGGGTGGGGAGTGATGAGGTAGAGGTAATAGGGTGGTTGATTGAGGAGGTTGTGTGGGTGAGGAGGTGGTGAGTGAGGAGGTAGAGGCAATAGGGTGGTTGATTGAGGAGGTTTTGTGGGTGATGAGGTACATGTAAGAGGGTGGTTGATTGAGGAGGTTGTGTGAGTGAGGATGTGGTGAGTGAGGAGGTAGAGGTAATAGGGTGGTTGACTGAGGAGGATTTGTGGGTGAGGAGGTGGTGAGTGAGGAGGTAGAGGTGATAGGGTGGTTGATTGAGGAGGTTGTGTGGGTGAGGAGGTAGAAGTAATGTGGTGAGGGTGTCGGCGTGATGGGTCGAGGAGGTGGGGTGAGAAGATGGGAACTGGGTATGTAGTTAGGGATTGTGTTGGGGTGGTGAGACTGTGTTGGTGCAAAGAGGTGAGGATGATGGCGTGGAGGGGGTAGGATGTGGGATGGTGGTGGTGGGTTAGTTGTGGTTGGGGGGGAGGGGGGAGTGGTGCGGTGAGAGGGTGGACTTGTCAGGGTGAGGAGGTGATGATGATGGGTGCGTTGAGAGGGTGGGGGATCGTTGGATGAGAGGGTGGTGGTGATTGTGTCAGAGTGTAGAGGTGATGGTGGAATGAGAGGTGATGGTGGGATGAGAGGTGATGGTGGGATGAGAGGTGAGGAGGTGAAGGTGAGGGGTGCGTTGAGAGAGAGGCTGGGTGGTGGGGTGAGGGGTGAGGGGTGAAGAGCCAGTGAATGTACACTATGAGACAGCGCACTGAATGACCCCAACAGATCACCGACACATGTGGATAGGCGATCCCCTCCCCCACCCCCATACCCACACAGATACACACGACCATCACCGTTCGCCCTCCTCCAGCGTGCCGTGACGTCATGCAGGAGGACCCGTGTCACGTGATAGCGACGCTCTGCGACTTTGAAAAGTGACGCAGACGGGTGCCCGGAGGGCGCCTCTTGCCCCGTGCCGCCATCTGACGGCGCTGACGGGTACTACAGAGTAAGGGTCAGAGTGATGACGTGTTGTTGTTGTATCACGTCATAACTGGTCGTTCAGACGTCACGTGATCCCCCTCCCCCACCTCCACCCGCAGGCACACACACTTCCAGCGTACTTTATTCTGATGTGGGGTGGATATATCAGGTGAGTACTGAGGAAACAGCGAGTGGAACTCTCCACCTTGTGCAGAAAATGGCAGAAACTCAAAACCATCGGACTATGCAACTTTAAGGTTAATCGTTATTATCTACCTTAATTTAATTTGAAGTAACTATGATATAAAATGACTAAATTTGGAGATATGTGAAGTGTAAACATGCACAAATAATATTGGCATGCTTGTCAAAACTCTGACGCCATAGGTTTAAGCAGTAATATGATATATTACATTGATTTAGTACGTGCAACATATGTTTAATAAGTGGACTAGTATCTAAGTTGGAGATGTAAGTCCTTTAATTTGAATCGGTCTATGCCCCTTTACATGCCATGTGGATGGGGGTGATGGAGTGTGGGAAGGACAAGGTGGAGGTAGGGGCGAAGTAGATGTGGGGGTGGCGGAGTGGGAGTGGGGGTGCTGTGGGAGTAGAAGGTAGAGTGGAAGAAGGGCAATAGAAGGGTGATGGGGACGGGGTGAGTGTGGGGTTGGGGTGGGAGTAGGGGGTGGGAGGGTGAGAAAAAAAGTAGAAAAAACCGGCAAGTAAAACCAAATAAAACCTCCCTCACCATGTTTAATTAACAAATGTAGCTGATAGAAGTGTAGGGAAAATACAAGTAAAACCGTGAAAAACCATGCGCACCATGCTTATTCAACAAAAGTAGCCGTTAAAAAGTAGGAAAATAAGTGAAACCAAATAAAACTATATCGGACATGCTTAACCAATGAATGTGGCCAATAATAAAGTAGACAAACACGCAAGTAGATGTTTATTCAATGAAGGTAGCCGATAATAAAGTGGAAAAAACATCAAGTAAAACCAAATAGAATTATGCCTGCCATGCTTATAATCAACGAAGGTACCCAATAGAAAGTAGAAACAAACAATGATAACCACACCCACCATGCTTATTCAACGTATGTAGCCAATCAAAAGTAGAAAAACAACAAGTAAAACCAAGTAAACACTGGTAAAGCCAAGTCAAACGCAAGTAAAACCAAGTAAAGCCAACTAAAACCAAGTAAAAAAATGTAAAACCAAGTAACAATAAGTAAAACCAAGTAACAATAAGTAAAACCAAGTAACAATAAGTAAAACCAAGTAAAACCAAATAAAACCAAGTAAAGCCAAGTAAAAAAAAGTAAAATTAAGTCAAACCAAGTCAACCCAAATAAAACCAAGTCAAACCAAGTCAAACCAAGTCAAACCAAGTCAAACCAATTAAACCAAGTAAAACCAAGTCAATCCAAGTAAAACCAATTAAACCAAGCACAACCAAGTAAAACCAAGTAAAACCAAGTAAAACCAAGTAAAACCAAGTAAAATCAAGTAAAACCAAGTAAATCCAAGTAAAACCAAATAAAAAAGTAAAACCAAGTAAAAACAAGTGAAGTCAAGAAAAAACAATTAAACCAAGTAACAATAAGTCAAACCAAGTAAAACCAAGTAAAACAAAGTAAAACCAATTACAAGCAAGTAAAACCCAGTAAAACCCAGTAAAACCAACTGAAACCAAGTAAAACCAAGTAAAACCAAGTCAAGCCAAGTAAAACCAATTAAACCAAGTAACAATAAGTAAAACCAAGTAAAACCAAGTAAACCAAGTAAAACAACGTAGAACCAAGTAAAACCAAGTAAAACCAACTGAAACCAACTGAAACCAAGTAAAACAAAGTAAAACCAAGTAAAACCAAGTAAAACCAAGTAAAACCAAGTAAAACTAAGTAAAACCAAGTAAAATCAAGTAAAACCAAGTAAAACCTAGTAAAACCAACTGAAACCAACTGAAACCAAGTAAAACCAAGTAAAACCAAGTAAAACCAAGTAAAACCAAAAACCAAATATAACCAAGTAAAGCCAAATAAAACCAAAACAACACCACCTAAAACCAAATAAAGACGACCGAAGTAAAAGCCGTGCCCACCTTCGTATCTGAGCAGGAAGTAGCGCGACTTGCTCGAGGCACCCGTCAGAACGCGCACCTCGACCGAGTTGGAGGTGGACGTGAAGATCTGCTTCTCACGCTCCTGCCCGCCGCAAACCGTCACGCTGCGCCCCGCCGAGCTCTCCTTCAGAATCACGTACACGTGACAGTGTGACGCGCCGCGTCCCAGCTCTCTGCCTGTGTTGTTCGCCGTCGCGAAGTCCAGCAGCGTAAAGTTGATGCGCTGGCCTGGCCTACCGTGCACCTTCCACGGCGTCTCCGTCGTGCCGCAGCCGGACTCTTCGGTCACGACGCTCCCGATGTAACCGGAAGTGGCCTTCAGCGTGGCGTGCGTAAACCGCCGGCACTCCTCGGAGGTGCGGGTAGCGACTGGTGATTGGTGGTGAGAGAAAAGGGTGTTTCTGCGTTAGCGGAGTTGATATGTTTATGTTGTCAGGGTGATGCAAATGGAAAGTATTACATTTTAAATATCACGGGAATACTAACATTAGATCTGAGTAATATTGAGTGGTTGACATTACTGTTTCCATATTGGTGTGGAACTTGTGGGCAACTATCAGAATTCAGAATGATCCTATGTGCCATAAATTGTTTATTCAACAGTTATTTTATACCTTACTCTATATACCATTTTTGTGTCAATAACCCTGAATTGAAAAATGGCTGGAAGACCAGTGCTCCAGCACTGACAGTGAAAAAAGAATTATTCAGCAGAATAAACATATTTACAACAAAAAATATCTTATTGTGTATTATTACATATAAACGTTTAATGCCGTTACAGATACATATACAGAGTAGGTTCAACAACCATACATCATGTAGCTGGTACAGGATCGTTCCAGGGCTAGCATGCTAACCAATTCACTACCTAGGCTCCCTGATGCAATCACCCTATCCATGTCCATCCACATTCCATTTCCGACGCATATACTGCCACTTCCGGCGCATATACGCTCATTTCCGGTGCATACACGCTCACTTCCGGTGCATACACGCTCACTTCCGGTGCAAATACGCGCACTTCCGGCGCATATATACATCAACTTCCAGCGCATATATGCCCACTTCCAGGGCATATACGCCCACTTCCAGCGCATATACGCCCACTTCCGGTGCACATACGCTCACTTCCGATGCATATACGCCACTTCCAGTCCAGGTATGCTCACTTCTGGTGCATAGGCACCCACTTCCGGTGCATATATGACCACTTCTGGTGTATATATATTCCCAGTTCCAGCGCATATACACCCACTTCCGGTGCATATATGCCCACTTCCGGAGCATATATGCCCACTTCTGGTAAATATCCCACTTCCGGTGCATATACACCCACTTCCGGTGCATATCCACCCACTTCTGGTGCAAATACTCCCACTTCCGGTGCACATGCGGCCAGTACAGGTGTACGGGTGGAATCTGTGCAATCTTTGTAAGGATGACATCATACATTATCTCGCCGTTTCACCCACTGTCAGACACATTATAGAGGAGATTGTTATGCGTGTCCGTACAGGCCATGTATCACGTATACAGTCCCTGTATTACTCCCCGGGGAGCCATCGTCTCAGAGCACAATTCACGCTTCTAATAATTAAGTACCTCTCCAGTCAAAAGCCTGTGCTAATACATTCTGTATTCACAGTCAACTGTGTTAGAAAATGTACACTGCTGTAAGAATCAGAATGGATTACACCTGATCTCAAAAGTCAATTACAATTAATTATGCATCAATGAATTCAAGTGCACCTGATTTCAAAAGTCAGTTGTAGGCAATTATGCAATCAAAAATGAATAATGATTAGGTATTAATTATTCTGATTTGTCAACTTTGCTGGTTGTATGGGTAATTCACAGAACAGGAAAGATTATATTCACTGCAAATGCATGTCATACATTGGTTTGGCACAACCCTGTCCCTTTCTTAACAGCCACACCACCCACGCCATCTAGTGGTTTACCACAACTTACAACAACTGAAGCAACTCGACCACTATTCTGCTGGACCCAAAGTTGTACAGCCAGGAGTGAAGACAGCTGCTCAAACTCACCACCCACCCACCTTACACTCACGAATGATGCTCCATCTATAGCGTTGAGTGCTTGTGAACTCATAAATCACAATGGAAGGCTGTGCTGCAGGTCATGTTTTGAATGTTTAGTATGTGACCTGGGCTGCAGGTCATGTTTTGAATGTTTAATATGTGACCTGGGTTAAAGGTCATGTTTTTGAATGTTTAATATGTGACCGGGGCTGCAGGTCATGTTTTGAATGTTTAATATGTGACCTGGGTTAAAGGTCATGTTTTTGAATGTTTAATATGTGACCGGGGCTGCAGGTCATGTTTTGAATGTTTAATATGTGACCTGGGTTAAAGGTCATGTTTTTGAATGTTTAATATGTGACCGGGGCTGCAGGTCATGTTTTGAATGTTTAATATGTGACCGGGGCTGCAGGTCATGTTTTGAATGTTTAATATGTGACCGGGGCTGCAGGTCATGTTTTGAATGTTTAATATGTGACCGGGGCTGCAGGTCATGTTTTGAATGTTTAATATGTGACCTGGGTTAAAGGTCATGTTTTGAATATTTAATATGTGACCTGGGTTAAAGGTCATGTTTTGAATGTTTAATATGTGACCTGGGTTAAAGGTCATGTTTTGAATGTTTAATATGTGACATGGCTGCAGGTCATGTTTTCAATGTTTAATATGAGACTTGGGTTAAAGCTCATGTTTTGAATGTTTAATATGTGACCTGGGTTAAAGGTTATGTTTTGAATATTTAATATGTGACCTGTGATGCAGGTCATACTTTGAACCCTAAAAGTGAATAAAGAGCCCTTAAATACTATAATAGTACTGTGCATAACACTTAGCCTTCCACATTCTGAATTACATTACCACACAATAAATACATTTCAAAACCAAAACATTCGCTAAGACTTGACCCATACTGGTGCATGTATTGAGCATGTGTTGCTGTATGGTACGAATGTCAAGTCAATTTAATAGAGCCTGTCATTGCCGCAAGTCGTGCACTGACAGTAGATAGCTAAAGTCACACGAGTGCCAGTGTAGCTCTGCGTACAAGTGACAGTGCGCCGCGCCGCGCCCCAGCTCATGTGCAACGCTACTCTGCTTCGTACACCTGCCATGTTTCTGGAAGCCAGTGTAACTAAGAGATGGCTGCTCCTGTGCTACTTAAACATGAGAAAATAAAGCCTATGATGTCCAGGATTTTAATGTAGACATCGAACTTAGTTTGTCATGTTTTCACTTGTAATATCTGCACAAATGAGCGCTCTAAAATAAGAGGTAGTTTAATATATAGTCAGGTACATTATAACCTAATCTTTGTAAGGATAACATCGTACATTAGGTATGCAGGTATTGCAGGTATTGCAATACCTCAGGGAGTTTAACGCCCGTGTCCTGCAGAGTTGTAAACCACTGCCTTGTGGTAGAGGTTCTTGACAGAACCGAAGGCTAAGGGAGCAAACCCTAAACAGAAAACCATGTCACTGTGGCAGCATTAAGGGCGGTTGATGTATGGAACTCCCAACATCTCCCGACCAGCCACTGCAGGGACAAATAGTTTTGCGCCTGTCTTGACACATTCTTGCTCGTGTGAAACCTCTATCTGCTCCCTGAGAGAGTGCCGCTGGTAACTTGCAAAATCCAGCAGCACTTCAACACATTTGCAGGCAGCTTTCATGAAATGTAAATGGAGAGCGGCAGTCAAGTAATGAAAGCAGTCTTTGTTGCATTGTGACTGACAGCATGATGATGACATTATAACCGTTAACCTAATATACTTAAATAAATATACAGCAACTATGCCAAATCTATCGATTTATGCAACTTTCATTTAGCTGTAAGCAATTAGATTCCATTGGGCAAAGTTAGTGCCATTCGTGGTGGAGCTGCTGTTCTTTTTTGGAGAAAGGAGTTAACAAGAGAAATATTTATGACATACTGCTGTCGTAATCACTTCACTACCCGTCATTATTTAAAGGCATGTTCATAATTTGCCAGGAAACTAGCGCCCAGGCAGGCACGCCGGAAAAAGCTGGTTTTTGTATTGGCAATCCATAGTGTCAACTAACTGGATTTAGAAACAATGAAAGTTCATCAACACGCACCACACCATGCCTAAATAAAATATGAATTGATTCATATTACTCTTTCTTCATTTAATTTTTTTAAATAGAAAAAAATAGAAAAAATAGAAAAAGACCCACCCACTCAGCACGCCCTGTGTCAGAAATTCACCCCATACTGGAATTAACCTGTTAACAAAGCACCAAACATTTTGTGTTTAAAAAAAATGAAGTTCTTCTGTGGTTCGCGTCAACAACAAAACCTGTGGACTACTGCTTGTCCCTGCTTAGTGAGGGTGGGGGTGGGGGTGGGGTGTGTGGGGGTGGATGTGGGGGGGGGGGGGGGTGGAGGTGTGTGGGAGGAAGGCAACTGGGGGATTATTAATTCGCTTTTCACACCGCTTGCAACACGTCGTGCTTCATTCCTTCTTTATTTCTTTTCTTTCTGTCTTTTTATGCGCAAATAATTGTGATTTTTCTTGCCCCGTTGTCATTTTGTAATTGTTCACTTGTCACTGCCTTGGCACAACCGTCTCTCACTCTGCCTCACACACACACACACACTCGCGCGCACACCAACACACCATCCTACCCTCGCCACTAACAAAAAATAGAACTCGTTCATACACGATGCAAGGCTTCTGTGTGTTTTGTGCGCCCGAATCCGACATAAAACACCGGGCGCGGTGGCCGAATCGGTAGAGCGCAGACCTCCCATGCGGGAGATCGGCAGTTCAATTCCTGGTTGAGTTAAACCAATGACTTACAAAATTGATACGTGTCACTTCTTAGCTTCGCATTCAGCATTAATAGGATAGGGCAATGACTGGTTGGCTCAGTGTCAGGATAATGTGACTGAGTGGGATACTGGGTCATGGTGCTAGTGGCCTGATTTCCCAGTCAGACAGCACTATAAAGTCGCCATGAGTGCGCACTGTCACAAGTCGGTACCTGTCCTGATATGACCTTAGATGTTGCCAGGATGGAAAACTCCAACAATCAACCGACCATCCGTCATAAAAACCATGCGTCTTGAAAACGGCGAGCAGTCGACAAGAGGTCGCTGCTGATTGGTCAGGTACCTGTCATGCGCAGTCGTGGTGCTCACAACCAAAAGCAGACTTGGGTAATGTTGTGTAGGTCCACATTCCCTTAGCCAAAAGCCATTGGGGCCAGTTGGGTTTGATAATTCAGAATTTTTCGGATTTAGAAATAATTGTTGTTTGATGGTTTGTTTAAGGCCCCCCAGCAAAAAAAAGTAGACATCGGCTATTGGGGGGGTCATGCAGTGGTTAAACATATCTGAGTAAAAAAATACATTTCAAACAGATAAAGTAGAGCACATTAATGCATGCAAAAACAGCATACAATTGTGCTAAAATCACAAGTTGTATATGATAAATGAAATCAACAGTAAAAGATGGAGAATGAATTTTGGTCAAAAATCAGTTTCCTTAAAAAGAATTAATAATGGGTTGCGGATGGAATATATGACTGCATTACACCTTCATTTCCAAATACATCATCTGTAACAGGTTGTAGCTGAGGACATCTCACCAAAATCGACTTCAGAACAAACGTAGCAATCAATGTTAATAGTGCAGTACACACTTATTAATATTCCCACTATGTGTGATACATAAAGACTACCAATACTATTACAATACTAATCACCCGGTTATCCAATGTTTGCATAAATTAATTGTTTATCTAGTCATCACCTGTCCTTGTATGTCCTTAAATGTGGCCAGGGCATAGCACCCTGAACAAACAAAATTATCCTGCATCACGATAATTACACATAATATCGGGTTAATTATTAATTGTGCAATATTATGTTAATTAAAAACTTCCAATATTGTCCCGATTGATACATATCCAAGATCACATTGATGACTGCCTACTCAATATCCTATTAATCACAAGTTATATAATATCCTTTCAATTAAGTATTTAATATTGCACTAATTACTACCTATCTAATCGGGTTAAATGACCACATAGTTGGTCATTTGCTGTCATTACCTGGGGCGGGGAGGAGCCAGTGAAGCAGCCACGCCCACCTGTCAATCACTAGCCCACCTCCAACCAGGTGGCCCACTCCTCACTACCCAATCAGAGGCTCCCCTTGCTGCACTCTTCTTCCAGCTCCTTCTCTCCCCCTACTCCTCATTCTTCCACTGACACTCGTCAGCTCCAGATCTCTTCTAAGAACCCACCCACCCACTACCACTTGTCTAGATTAAAACCAAAATCAATGAGACAAATAAAAAACTAAAACCATTTAACTATGCAAAAACTCCTCCTGAAAAACTACGATACATTGTTGCTATGTTCCTTTCTCATTTGCTGCATTTTTACCTATGTTATATATGTGATTGACTAAGGCCAATAGACCTAATTACTCATGCTAAATTGATTGATGACTTTACTGATTATTGATATGAATATTGATTTATCTCACTCATTGATTAACTGCTTCTTTCATAGAAAAATATTGTAGATATGTTCATGATGATTACATTGAATACTCGCATAATTTCATGCTCCTGTCAGGCTTCGCCTGCACGCCTATTCAAACAATGAATAATGTAAATGAAATACGATTGTAATGAGAATAAAGTTATGTCATTTCCATCTCTGCTTCCTCGTTCTTCCCTGCCCAAATGCTGGTAATGTGTCGATTACTAACTCACCAATGTTTTATTATTTATATTACTAATTAATCACCTCCAGTCAGAGCAATCAAGAAACTATAGCACTACAAACAATTCCTTAAAAAGAACAAATAAAAACCATACACCATCATATGGGCACCAAATAACACCTGACAGGGTGCAGTCAAGGCAAACTGTGAAAGAGCACACATGCCAAGGAGAGGCCACGGAAGAGGGTGCACATCAAACCTATAAATACACAGCCATCTGGAGTACTGGGAGGGTCGGAAGTAGCTACTCTCTTGATATGTGTTGTGGCACAAATCATGAAAGGTATGGACAGACCAACCATGCTCACCAAACTCAACCTATAATCACTACTATCTAATATCACCTGAAGTAGTTATTATCCAAAATGGCCTTAAAGCTGCATCGTACCGACGATGGCATAAACCTTTTTTAAACCAAGACATTTACCTAGAATCGATCCTCCAGAGCCATATTGGGTATTGTTTCACTCATTAATCATGTATATTGCTGCATATAAGGACTATTAAGTCAACTTACCAGAACTTGATAATGTTTGAAGCCTAAGCGGTCACTCGGTTTGACATGGATGCGATTATGAACTTGCCATGTTTTCAATTCCAATATCTCCAAAGCTAATCCTTTGAAATAAAGCAATATACAGCATCATGATCGACCGAATATCTTTACGCCCAAAAATATGGCAAAAACTTAAAACTATCTGAGTGTAGAGTCTAATGCTCGATCTGTGGCTGTGCATGTAGGCTATGAGGAAAACAATACAGACAAAGAGAACGGAAGAGAGTAAAGTGTAAGAGAGAGAGTCCAGCCCTCTGGTTTATTGTTATATAGTTACATGGGTTCTTGGTAGAGTATCATACCACCTCCTTCCACCAATGGGAATCAATCATTCCTGGTTTCACCAATAGGAATCCAGCATTCCTGGTATCTATGGATACTGGTGGTCTGCCCACCACCAGTAGCTGTATGGCCCCTTGGCAACCACCAACCTTGACCTTTTGAGTGTGGTGACCCCTACCGCAGCAGAAGGGCTAGACCCCACTTCACCCCTCTAACCCCTGTCACCCCTCACTCCTCTCACCTGTCTAATTCCACTCGGCCCGCCCTGCTCTCCCCACTTACCCCTTCTCCCTCTCTATGCTATTTACCCCCGCTTCACCCCTCTAACCCCTGTCACTCCTCACTCCTCTAACCCATCTAATTCCACTCCACCCGCCCTGCTCTCCCCACTTACCCCCTCTCTCTCTATATGATATCTACCCCCGCTTCACCCCTCTAACCCATGTCACCCCTCACTCCTCTCACCCGTCTAATTCCACTCCGCCCGCCCTGCTCTCCCCACTTACCCCCTCTCCCTCTCTATAATATCTACCCCCGCTTCACCCCTCTAACCCCTCTACCCACTCTATCTCCCCTCACTCCTTTCACCCCACTTACACCCTCTTGCCATCTAACCCTTCTCTCCTCTCCCACCGCTCTGTCCCCTCTCTCCATCCAGTATTTATTTGTCTCGTTAATTCCATGTCCTGTCTCCATAGCTCCATCTCCTCTCTATCACGTTCCCTCCCTACCACACTCCATTTCCTCTCTCTCTCTCTTGCTGTTTCTTTCAATTTGGCGCCATGCCCCGATGGGAATTCTTATTCTTTCCAACGGTGTCTTTAGTTAAGCACAGAAAAAGCCGGACAGGCGAAGAGTGGCAGAAGGGCACTTATAATTGATTTTCTGTTGGGGTCTGACATCCAAGCAACATATATGGTCATATATCGACTTGTGACAGTGTGCACTCATGACGACCTTACAGTGCTACCCCACTGGGACATCAGGCCGTCGGCCCAATGGCCCGATATCTCAGCCAGTCACATTATCCTGAAACTGAACTAACCACTCTTTGACCTATCCTAATAATGCTAAGTGCCAGGCTAGATAATGACAAGTACCAATTGTGTATGTCATTGGTTTGACTCGACCGGGATTCGAACTCCCGACCTTCCGCACAGGAAGCCTGCGCTCTACCGAATCGGCCACCACGTCCGGTGGGGAGCTCATTATTTGTTAATAGTGGATGTTTACTGAAATTAAACACCTAACAAACTAAATGAAAGAATCACAAAACAAACAAACCAAGACACTCCACCCTTCTTGCCTGCAGGTAAACGCACACAAGAAGTGTCACACATGGACTGGGGGGGCTTGGTTTCCGCTGGGGGTGTCACAATACCCCCACCCCCACCCCCACTCCCCTCCCATCAAGCGTCAACCAAACAATTAGAATAGCCGCTGAAAGGTATTGTTCCTCTAAGGAAGTAATTAAAAGTAGGATCGATGAGCGTACAGGCGAAGAGCAATGCGTTCCGTCTGATTTACGAGGCAATCCGTCTTTTGAGGAATCCTTCGCTTATCGGCGCGGAGACAGTTTGTCGACCAGGCGCCTCGAGTTTTGATGGCTGGTCACTGTTTGTTTATCTCGCCCTACCCACACTCCTCCTCCTCCCCCCCCCCCTTGCTTCTCCTCCTCCCATCCTTTCTTCCACACACACCCACTACCTCCTCATCATATCCTCTTCTACCCACCCACCCGTCCTCAAAATCATAGTCCGTCATTTAAGTCAACTCTTCAAACAATCTCTTTTTTTTAATCATTCAAACAAAATTTGAAAAGTAATGTGATGCAAACACTTAGTAAGCCAGACATCTTCCATGTTGAACATAGTCCGCATATGTATTCCGATTAGATGTGGTTTATTCTGACCAAACGCTACATTCCTGGAAAATTAAATCTTTTAATCAAATTAAACCAAGTAGGCCGGTTATAACCAGATATAATACACATTTGCTTCGGTGGTTTTAAGCCTTTCAGAAATTCTTCCTATTGTTCATAGTATTGTTCGTGATATTATTAGTAGTAGTAGTACTAGTAGTAGTATTTTGTGTGTATTTTTGTCTGTTATGGCATTGTTCATATTTTGTTCGTTTTTGTGGTTAGGATTGTGGTTTTTGTTTTCCTTTTTATAAGGAGTATAATATATTATGCGTATATAAATGCCGGAGTTAAAGTACTTATTATTATTATCGTTCTAATAATAATTAATTATTTTCGGTATTGTCCAATCATTACCTTACGTACTAGCCCGGGCCTGCCCTGCAGTGGCGCCAAAACGGCGGGTTCGGCCGCCGGGCCGCCATATTGGTCATTCTTCGGCCAGCTTTCAAACTTCAGGGGTCTGCAGAGGAAGTCCCAGGTGACTTCGTCTGAGTCTATGCTAAGAAGGTCGGACTTCCAGTTCCATGACTGAGGAATGTTGTTAAAGGTGCGTAGATCTAAAACTATCCAGTTCCGTGAGAGAACTCTTGAGATCCCGATCGCGAGGTGCGCTGACAGGGATTTGTGCGCGGTGTTTTGGACTGAGTGTCATTTCCGCCAAATTCCTGTGGGAGGGGAGGAAGGGGCGTTTAGGATACCGGGTGGTGCCTCCTCTTCGTCCATGCCTTACTCCGTGTACCAGGATACACTGAGGTTGTTTGCGGCGAAGGCAGGTTTAGATACTGACCTGCTGTCATCGCATTCATTGAGAAGGGGGGGGCTACACGTTCCTGCACATGTGTGGGGCGACTATTGAGGAACTTAAGGTTCGGGGGGACTGGGTCTCCGAGACTGTTTATGCTTATATTAAGAGCCCGCTTGCCTGTAGGATTGTGAATGACATGTGGGTGGCAGCGACTCTGAGCTCTAGTCCGGCGGCGGATGGGGTGGTGGGAGGTGCTGTGGCGCCTCCTTTGGCATATAATTGCTAGCCAGAGAGCAATAAAGATTGTCCATCCCATCTCCGCCTCGTTTCCTCCTTTTGATGTAGGCACATTTATAAGGAGTATAATATATTATGCGTATATAAATGCCGGAGTTAAAGTACTTATTATTATTAACATTCTAATAATAATTAATTATTTTCGGTATTGTCCAATCATTACCTTACGTACTAGCCCGAGCCTGCCCTGCAGTGGCGCCAAAACGGCGGGTTCAGCCGCCGGGCCGCCATATTGGTCATTCTTCGGCCAGCTTTCAAACTTTAACCGGTAAAACCTCTCTAAATGGACCGACCTTGGAACCGACTTTAAGTGGTCTATTTAGGGAGGTGGTCGGTTTAGGGAGTTAGAATATGGTTACAAGGGTATTGTTGGACCCCAGCTAAAGCAATCGATATAGAGGAGTTGTCGATATGTGGAGGTGGTCGATTAGAGAGGTTTATATATATATATATATATATAGTTATGTGGCCTTAATGTGGGCATTATCTGCAGTAGCTTCCCATGTTTATGACCTCATTCATGGCCGCTTGCCGACAATAGGCGATGCATGCCCTTCTGGGAAAAACTGGAAGTCTGGCTGGCATTCAATATTCATCTGTCTTCAATGTGTAACGAGGGAGCCTCGGCCTACTACCACGCCAGGAGGGTATCATTGTGGCCATCGTGATCTGAATCGAATGTTGCTACACAAAAGAAAACAATGATGGCGCATTTGAAAGATGCACAAAATGTCAATGGGTGCGTGTGGGGATGGATGGGTGGGGAGATACAGGAGGTATGGGTGGGTGGGGTGGGGTGGGGGGCATACATGAGCTATGGCGCGTAGAGGGAGGTGGGTGTGAGGTAGTGTGACATGCGCATTGGTGTATGAGGTGGGTTTGTATCAATTCAGCTTAAAGAGGAGGATGCTGGATTAACAAGCGCCTTCCACGAACCGTGACTCATACATGAGGGAACCATCAAATTGGCAAACTCCGATGGTTATTACATTATTAGTTTTGATAAAACAACAGTTGGATTTAATAATCAAAGTACTATTAGTTTGTATTGACCTGACAGACAACAGGGCATGGAACCATGTTTTGTCGGCAGTAGGCGGTGGGGAAATTGGTCGCAAGGGCATGGAACCATGTGCATGTTATGTCGGCAGTAGTTGATGGGGAAATTGATCTCAATGTTTGCGTTGTGTTTAATTCAAAGGAAATGACTCCCCGCCGCCACACCGGAACCACTCACAGACAGCAGCGCTTTCACACCCTGCGTCACTTACCTCCTCATAAGGGTCCCAGCCACTGTTTGTCAGCACTTCCCAGCAAGCCAACATCGTGACCACACCTGCTGTTTCTTCCTCCCACTCTCCCTTCTTTTTGTACTTTAAGACGTTTTACTTCTGAAGCCAGGGCCCGGACATGTCTGTCTGCCTGTTCTGTCAATAAACTCTCTTATTGTACCTGCATTACTTTGTTGAGTCATTCCTTATCGAATCAGATAGGACAAAGGCTAGAACGACCACCCCAGAATGACAGAAATGTGGATTCGAATCCCACTGTAGACAACATGCTTCCTTTCTTTGCAGCACCACCAATGACACTGGTATCGTGACCAGGATCCTGTACACATTATGGGTCGAATGGTTTGTGATTCTGCTCCATGTATGTATATATACATTGTGATCATGATTATAATGTTATCATTACATGACTTACATATGTAAGTCATTTATTACGTATGATTGCAGCAGCACTTAACTCACAAGGAGGCAGCCATGCAGACAAGTAGGTGTCGGTATACTGATTGCATTAGGATGCGTAGCTGGACTAATGTTTAGGACACTCGCCCCAGAATGGCGTAACTTGTACAGGATCATGGTCACGGCAACCAGTATCATGGGAGTGTTGAAAATGGGAAATATTGCGCCTAGAGCGGGACTTGAACCCACATCTCTTTGCATTCTGGGCCAGTGTGCTAACCATTACACCACCTAGGCCCCATGATATCAACACACTACCCAGGCCTACCTGTCTATGCGGCTCCTTGCTCGAGAGGTCAGTGCAGACCACTACACTACCATGACAGTAGCTTTGAGCGTAATCGATTAATCAACTCTGGTCACCCGAGCCACTTGTTGGCGCATGCGTACATCCTGCAGACTCGGGTCGAATAATCAAATACGTTTCTCCATGATCGAGGTGACAAAAATCGTGGCCCTTTTATTAGTTTTTTAATAGCTGATTACAGCAAAATATGATTTAAATATTTGTATGATGGTATAGTTTAGTGATATTTCCATTTCATTAATCTATGTTATTACCATAAAAAGATATGTATGACTGGTACTGTGGCTGTTATCCTGCAGGATGGTACCAGCGGCGCAAATGTGATGTCATCGCTCCTTGTAAACCCCAGCCAAGAGGTGGGTTACTGGGGTTGAGTTCTTTTGCACATGGCATGCGTATTTGTTGACTCCACTCGCAGTGTTCTATTTGAAATTCTGACGACTCGGGTGACCCGAGTCGCCCGGGTCGTGTTAATCGATTACGGCCTTGGAGTTAATAATTGTCATGTTCATTAATATCGGGTTAATATATATATATATATGGAGGACATACAGAATGTTGAGTGAATAGGGAGACGATTTTGGTTTCTTCAAAACACATTTAGGTTGGCATATAAAAGAGAACACATGAACTTAACGTCTTAAGTGTGTCATGAGGAGTGGAGACAGGAGATGGGTGATGTCTTAACGCTGCATTTAAAAATAAATGAAAACGTCATATTTTCGAAATCAAAGCACTTACCCAGATTAAATCCTACATATACAATTGAGATACTGCTGCACAAGTCTGCCGGTTAATGAAGAAAATAATCAAACACTAAGCCTAGGATTAATTAGCAATCTGAGCTAAGCACATCTCTTAAAGCTGCATAATCCGTTGAAAGCACAAATTAAAAAAGAAAAACTCACCTAGATCAGATTTTAGATATCCGACTAAAATACTCCTGAATTTATTCAGCATTTCTTATGGCACAGAAGGCAATAGTAAGTCAATTTGATAGAATATCTTACTGCTGAAGTTTATGGTCTCTGAATTTTGATTCACATGCCAATATTTATTTTGAAGGTGTTCACTTTAAATATCTCCAAAGTTAGCCAGTTAAAATAAAAATTACTTTAAACCAATTCAAGGTAGATAATAAGGTCAACCCAGTGTACCTATCTAAAAAAAGAAGACAGATAACTCAAAAGTATCGGACTATGCAATTTTAACAATGAGCATACTTCTCATGAGAATCCCAAGAGATCTTAATTGGTTTGCAGGCTATATATAGCGTCAGTAGATTGTCTTTATCTGCTGGATTCTTTTTAATAAACAATGCCTATGTTTTATTTAGCAGCAGTTGACAACGACAATAACATATGGACTCCTTGCATGCTCTCCAGAAAGAGGATCCGGTGGTTTGGCGCTATATATAAACTGCACTGCATAGTTAAGGGCCTGTGATGTCACACAGCACCGGATCTCCATATAAGGAACCGGACGCGGTGGCCAAATCGCGAGAGCGCATGCTTTTTTTTTTGCTTTTTTTTTGGGGTAAAGTATTTATTCATCCGAATATGACATTTGTCAGCGCCGTGTGGAAGGTCGGGAGTTCGAATGCCAACCGAGTCAAACCAATGACTTAAACTATTGATACTAGTTGATACCTAATTGGTTGGTCGGTATTAAGGATTGGTTAGCTTAGTGTCAGGATAATGTGACTGTGTGGGATATTTGGTCATGGTGGCAGCGACTTGGTCTCCCAGTGGAGCCGCACTATAAAGACACCATGAGTGTGCATTGCCACAGGTCGGTACTCATATTGATATGACCGTAGATGTTTCTAGGATGTAAAATAACAAACAAACAAATCCATATCAGAAAATAAATATCTCATTTCACATTTCGAGGCTCCAAAGGAACCTGAGAACTGGAGCAAAGAGATGCGACTGGATGAAATAGAACCCAATAGACGAGAGCTGGCTGACAAAGCGATATGTGACGTCACTGGTTAATTTTAGACACAAAACTGTCGCTAACTTTTCAGCGGGTCTCCGAGCGATGTTGGAGCCCGGGTGGATATCGGGTTACAGAACTGTATTAACCCACTGAGTGCGGTGCCTGTATATTATACGATTAATTGATCCCACTGGGCGCCGGGTGCCTACATTAAACCTGCCTATTATTTTTGCTAAAAATAAAAGATCACCGGAGAAACCTGAGGCAAGCCCTAGGAGGGTGAAGTGAAAAGGATATAAAAGAGTCAGGTTGGTTGGTTGTTGGAGTTTTACATCCTGGCAACATCTAGGGGACATATCAGGAAGGGTACCGACTTGTGACAGTGTGCACTGATGGCGACTTTATAGTGCATGCTGTCCCACTGGGAGACCAGGCCGCCAGAACCATGACATGATATCACACTCAGTCACATTATCCTGACACTGAGCCCAACCAGTCCTTGCCCTATCCTAATAATGCTGAGCGCCTGGCTAGGAAGTGACAAGTATAAATTTTCAAGTCATTGGTCTGACTCGACCAGGGTTCGAGCCTGCACGTTTGAATCCAATGACCTACCAAAATGGGAGACGGACTCTCAACTCATTCGGCCATCCAGTCTGGTATTAGCAGAGGGGTGGGTGTGCTGAAAGTGTGGGCGGGGCCAGCTAGTCAGGGAGTGAGGTGGCGGCTGTCGGGTGGCAGACAACGCGAAGACCAATCAGGAATTAGTATGTGAGCTGACCCTAGTGGGTGGGGGGTGGGGGGGGGGGAGTAGGGAGTGGCCTGCGTGAAATGTTGTGTCATTATGCGTCGAATCAAATACAATTCAACCAATTGTGAACAATCTTTTATTTCTCAGTTCCTTACATATTGTTTCAGGTATTTATATTATGTGGATCATTATAATATACGGTTCTTTACTTTGTAGTATGTTGATTTTGAAGTGAAAACATATTAAAGTAATTTTGGTGCGGAAACTGAAATTATGTATATATATATATATATATATTGTTCATATATCCATTTTCAGGCAGAGAAGTAGATGAGCATTAATCTGCAAGAAATACTAGTCAGTGCAGCCATATCTAAGTTGGATACACAGGGTTTTGTTTTGTTTTATGTAATTTATCTTTTCATCGAGTTATGCAGCTTGGGAAGAAAACTATGCATACTTTTATTTTAGACGCAATCATTGTCATTTCGAAGACTACATTGGGCTTAAAGATACGTATGTTTGTTTGATTTCTGCATAACACTCAATTTTGGACATAGTGAAACAAAATTAAATAAATGAAGTAAATATTGTCTTTTAATGGCCAGAATGCATGCAACAACATTCCAAATAAATGTTGGTGTCGTCAGACTTCCTAGCCTTCAGCAGTGACAGGTTCCATTGCAATTACTTACTGTTCCTAGTATGCCGCAATACATGTTTAATAACTGTGCTAATAGTATCTAATTGCCCAGCATTGTGTCGAGGGAAATCTCTTTGTTTATAGAATTCCATGACTTCACTAGACGAGGCAATTCTAATCATACTAAATGCTAGATAAAGGATTCACGCGGTACTCGCAGTACACAGGTGAATACCAGTCCTATATACAAATGGTCGAAAAAGCGGGTTAATGAAATGAGAGCCTAATTTCACAATCTAAGAAGCAACATTTATTCTTTGTAGATGTCTTCATATTTACCAGGTACCTTTGAGTTGAAAAATATAATAAAATATCTAGTTTAATAAAATGTAAAAGTGAAATCGATGGCATTCTAGCACCGCCATCTTGTCTTTCTGTATTCTCACCCATCTCACCAACTCTGTGCCTATATGGGTAGCCATTTGATACTGGAGCCACAGTTTCTAGTTCATGTTCCATACTAAACCTATTTTCGCCCGTATTTACACAACGTTGTCGTTCACCCGTGTACTACAAGTACAGGGTGAATCTTTTATCTAACTAAATGTCATCTAAATTGTCTCTAATACTATAGGACAAGACATAGTGCTGGGACGCTATTTCTCGACACCTTAATAGATCAACTCTAATTGCACCCACAACCCTCAATGTCTATAAAGCCAATAACAGTCAGGCAGGAGTCAATGTGTCCGGCACTGACTCAGTATTCCATCTATTATCGCCCACTCAAAATAACAATCCTAATATTAGACTCAAGGGCGACCACAAATTAGCATACAACGCAAGTCATGCCACGTTAGTTTTTTTTTGTTTTGTTTTTATTTGTGGCCTCTGCGTGCTTTGTGTGTGTGCAAATTAAAGCGGATTTTGAATCACTTAAAGAGCCAGGAACGTGTGATCCAATAGGGCAGTTGAAGGCGCGTGCCTTCCACACAAACCACCACCCACATCAGTCGGGTTAAAAGCCTTGTCGCCCTACACATCCTGTCTTTCCAAATATAGGCACCACCTTCTTGACACCCCACCCCACCCACCCTCATTCACCCCCACCCCCGCGCCCGCCAAGCTAGGCGAACTCCCATTTACTTTGTTGAAGATTTATACTGCCTATCATGGATAAGCCTGAATAGGCTTGTTTTCACCATTAGACAGTTTTTCGATAGAAAGCCCGAGCCTACACTTTTACCGACCCAAGGGATTTTTAACCTCCCACACCACATAGACATGGTATGAGAGCAACTGGCCTTTGATGATGCTGTAAGTTATCCACAGCGGTGGAAATCCAAATAGGCAGAGGTGGGGGCACAGGGAATCGAACCACTGACCTTCAGATTAGGAGTCCGACCTAGAAAAAAGTCAGACACTCTAACCACTCCGCCACAGTCCAATTCCTTCCACCCCACGCCCATCCAGCCACTCACAGCCCTATCGATCCTACCCCATCCAATCACTCCTATTCCGACACCAATACCCACACAATCCTACCCACATCCATCAAATCATTCCCACACCCACCAAGCCATGCGAACACCCACCCACTAACACCCAGTTTAATCGAACTACGTCCATGCCGGGCTCATCCAACCACATTCACCCTCATCCAAACCCTCACAGCCCAATCCAACTCACCCTGTCCAATTACAGACACACCCAACCTTACCCACATACAACCATCCCCACCTCATCCAACCACATTAATCCCTATACAACCACACCAACTCCCACCCCAACACTCACACACATTCAACAACCCCCACATAACCACACCAACCCTCACTCCCCAACACTCACCCCAACCTACCGACCCCTCACCCCCAAACAACCACACCCCACCCAACCAAGCACAGCCCAAACTTCCTTCTCTCATCCGTCCACCTCCTCTCCTCTCACCCTTCCACATCATCCAACCCACCCATCCCCATCCTACCCTCTCCCTATCCCCCATTCCAGCCTTCCAGCTACTCCCACCCTACCTCCTCCCCACCCCGGCTTCCGCCCTTCCACATATTCCATCCCTACCCCCTCCCCATCCTACCCTCTCCCCACCCCCTTCCACCTCCTCCCGCCCTACCCTCCAACCCCTCCCCCACCCCCGTCCCCATCCCCATCCCCATCCCCATCCCCAATCCCCCTCCCCCCACCCCCACCACACCTCCACCTTCTACACATCATTCCAGTTCCTGGCGCGCCACGCCTCCAACTGCCCCTCTTGATTATTATTTATACTAGTGCCTTCCTCCAGGGGATCATATTTCTGCGTCGGCGCGCCCCCTTGCGGACAGCTGTATTCAGCGTCACGTCCGGTGGTGGGCGGGCGAACTACGCGCCTGCGCACTGGCTCCTAGCTTCTACAGTCGCGCCTCACTAACGTGGTCACACCCAACTGCAGTTTGGGGACACGCCGAGGTTGGTTGGTTAGTCGTTGGAGTTTAACGTCCTGGCAACATCTAAGGTCAAATCAGGACTGGTTCCAATTGGTGACAGCATCCTGGCAACATTCAAAGATCAAATCAGGACTGGTTCCGACTTGTGACAGGATGCACTCATGGTGAGTATATAGTGCTGGCCCACTGGGAGATCACACACACAGCCCCATGACCTGATATCGCACTTAGGCACATTATCCTGACACTAAGCTAACCAGTCCTTTCCCTATCCTATTAATGTTGTGTTGTCAAGTTAGGAAGCAGCAAGTATCAATTTGGTAAGTCATTGGTTTGACTCGAACAGGAACTCCCGATCTCCCACACGGGAAGCCTGCGCTCTACCGATTCGACAACCGCGCCCTGTCGGAACATGCTCAGGAATGCCCACAATTAAAGTTACAAAATCGGCTGAACCCACACCTTTTTCGAAACTTAGTTTGTGTTGTTTGTTGTTGTTTACGTCCTAGCAACACAAGTCGGTAAAACTCCAACAACCAACCAACCCAGGAGCGTCCACAATTCGCTGAAACTACACATATTTATAAATTAAGCTTCTTTGTTTGTTGTTCTTTTACTCACCATCAATTTATGGAAAATTGTCATGATTGTCTTAGTGTGTCTTTGAAGACACTTCCACACAGAACTATATTCACCAGGAATGCATGTATTGAGTTGAGCGTCCGTCTCCCGTTTTGGTAGCTCGGGGATTCGAACCTTGGTCGAGTCAAACCGATGACTTTTTGTTGTCTTTTTTTTTGGTACATTAAAAATGTATACTTGTCGCTTCCTAGCCAGACACTCGGCATTACTAGGATAGGGAAAGGAGCAGTGGAATGAGGAAGACCAGTCGTCTGCGACTGAAATTTCCCCTGCTTAAACAACTAATGTATCCCCCCAAAAAAATGTATGCACGATTGTTATGATCGTGTTAGTGTATCTTTAAAGGCACGTCCATGTAGAGCTATACTCACAGTGAGTGTATGCACAATTAGTATAATCCTGTCAGTGTCTCTTTAAAGACACCCCGATACAGGGATATACTTAATGTGAATGTATGCACAATTGTTATGGTCATGTCAGTGTATCTTTAACGACACGTCCATGTCGAGCTATACTCACAGTGAGTGTATGCACAATTAGTATAATCCTGTCAGTGTCTCTTTAAAGACACCCCGATACAGGGATATACTTAATGTGAATGTATGCACAATTGTTATGGTCATGTCAGTGTATCTTTAACGACACGTCCATGTAGAGCTATACTCACAGTGAGTGTATGCACAATTAGTATAATCCTGTCAGTGTCTCTTTAAAGACACCCCGATACAGGGATATACTTAATGTGAATGTATGCACAATTGTTATGGTCATGTCAGTGTATCTTTAACGACACGTCCATGTAGAGCTATACTCACAGTGAGTGTATGCACAATTAGTATAATCCTGTCAGTGTATCTTTAAAGACACCCCAATACAGGGATATACTTAATGTGAATGTATGCACAATTGTTATGGTCATGTCAGTGTATCTTTAACGACACGTCCATGTAGAGCTATACTCACAGTGAGTGTATGCACAATTAGTATAATCCTGTCAGTGTCTCTTTAAAGACACCCCGATACAGGGATATACTTAATGTGAATGTATGCACAATTGTTATGGTCATGTCAGTGTATCTTTAACGACACGTCCATGTAGAGCTATACTCACAGTGAGTGTATGCACAATTAGTATAATCCTGTCAGTGTCTCTTTAAAGACACCCCGATACAGGGATATACTTAATGTGAATGTATGCACAATTGTTATGGTCATGTCAGTGTATCTTTAACGACACGTCCATGTAGAGCTATACTCACAGTGAGTGTATGCACAATTAGTATAATCCGGTCAATCAATCAATAGTTCCATCCTCTAGTCGAGGGTTGGATGCAATGGTTCTCCACTTGTCCCGATGTTGTGCTGTTCTGATAGACTGTGAATAATTCAAGCCTGTCCACTGTGAAATATTTGTAAACCATGATGTTCTTGGTCTCCCCCTCCCTCTGCTGCCATTCACCTTCCCTTCCAACAATGTACGGTATATTGAACTCTGACGAATGATGTGGCCAAAATAAATAAGTTTCTTTGTCTGTATAGTGGCAAACAAGCTTTTCTTATTTTTAATTTTTCTGAGAACTTCTTTGTTGGTGATCTTCTTTGTCCATGATATTTTCATCATCCTTCGATAAGTCCACATCTCAAATGCTGCTAAACGTTTGTACATTTTCTTAGAGATTGTCCATGTCTCTGCCCCATACATTAGAGTAGACCACACATAACACTGAAGAATACGCTTCCTTGTTTGTATTAATATCTTACTTGATGTTAACACTCTATACATTTTAGAGAATGTTGTTCGGGCTATTGTTATCCTTCTTTTAATTTCTTCCTCACATCTCCCATCATTTGTAATCTTTTGTCCGAGATATATGAATTCGGATACTTGTTCTATGTTTGTGCCATCTATGGTTATATTGACATTTGGTTTATCTGTCTTTTTACTTATAACCATTGTTTTGGTCTTCCTGGTATTCATCTTCATGTTGAATAGTATTCCAGCTTTATTGATTCTATTCACTATATCTTGTAGGTTTTTCTCACTGTCTGCTGGTATTACACTGTCATCGGCATATCTAAGATTGTTGACGTTCATGCCACCTATTGTCACTCCCTTGCAATCTTCAATGTGTCTGAAAATCATCTCTGTGTACAGGTTAAATAGACATGGTGACAATACACACCCCTGTCGAACTCCTCGTTTAATCATAACTTCATCCGATAGGCCCTGCTCCATTTTTATAAATGCACGTTGTGTCCAGTATAAGTTCACAATTAGTTTAATGTCTTTGCCATTGACACCAATATCTTGTAAACATTTTATTAACATTTCATGATTGACTCGGTCGAAGGCCTTCTCATAGTCAATAAAGCAGGCATAAACATCCTGGTTCACTTCACAATAACGTTCACATGTAATCCGGTCAGTGTATCTTTAAAGACACAATCATACCGAGCTACACTTACTGTGAATGTATGCACAATTTTTATAATCCTGTCAGTGTATCTTCAAAGAGCTATACTCACACTGACAATATGCACAATTATTACGATCCTGTAGTGTATCTTTAACTGCACACCATTACCGAGCTATATTTACTGTGAATATATGTACAATTATTATGATCGTGTTGGGGTATCTTTAAACACACACCATTACCGAGCTATATTTACCATGAATGTATGTACAATTATTATGATCGTGTTAGTGTATCTTTAAATGCACACCATTACTGAGCTATATTTACCGTGAATATATGTACAATTATAATGATCGTGTTAGTGTATCTTTAAACACACACCATTACCGAGCTATATTTAGAGTGAATGGATGTACAATTATTACGATCGTGTTAGTGTATCTTTAAACACACACCATTACCGAGCTATATTTACCGTGAATGTATGTACAATTATTACGATCCTGTAGTGTATCTTTAAGTACACACCATTACAGAGCTATGGTGTTCTCTGTGGCAGAGTGGTTAGAGTGTCTGACTTTTTTCTAGGTCGGACTCTTAATCTGAACGTAGGTGGTTCGATTCCCCATGCCCCCACCTCTGCCACTTTGGATTTCCACCACTGTGTATAACTTACAGCGTCATCAAAGGCTGGTTGCTCTCATACCATGTCTATGTGGTGTGGGAGGTTAAAAATCCATTGGGTCGGTAAAAGTGTAGGCTCGGGCTTTCTATCAACAAACTGTCTAATGGTGAAAACATGTCTATTCAGACTTATCCATGATATGCAGTATAAATCTTCAATCAATCATGTTTACCGTGAATGTATGTACAATTATTATGATTGTGTCGGTGTATCTTTAAACACACACCATTACCGAGCTATACTTACTGTGAATGCATGTACAAGTATTACGATCCTGTAGTGCATCTTTAAGTATACACCAATACAGAGCTATGTTTACCGTGAATGTATGTACAATTATTATGATTGTGTTCATGTATCTTTAAACACACACCATTACAGAGCTATGTTTACCGTGAATATATGTACAATTATTATGATCGTGTTAGTGTATCCTTAAACACACACCATTACCGAGCTATATTTACCGTGAATATATGTACACTTATTACGATCGTGTTAGTGCATCTTTAAACACACACCATTACCGAGCTATATTTAACGTGAATGTATGTACACTTATTACGATCGTGTTAGTGTATCTTTAAACACGCACCATTACTGAGCTATATTTACCGTGAATGTATGTACAATTATTACGATCGTGTTAGTGTATCTTTAAACACACACCATTACCGAGCTATATTTACCGTGAATGTATGTACAACCATTACGATCGTGTTAGTGCACCTTTAAATATACACACGCGCACACACATGCGCACACACTCACCGGAAATGCAGTCGTACTCGGCGATCAGGTAGCGTCGGAGATCCTTGGGGCATGGCCGAGTGGCGTCGAAAGCTTCGTCTGGTATCCTTATCTCACAAGTCCGTCTCCCCGAGCATCTGAAGCAAATAAGGACACGCTGAGTGAGCATCTCCATAGCAACATACATGTGGGGTGAGCGTCTCCATAGCAACACACTGCGGATGAGTCACAAGCTCACTTATCCCCAGCCCCAACTATCATCTTCCGCAATGCATTTATATGAAATAGTTGCTTTGGGTTTTACGTCGTAACAAGAACATTTTTGAATTGGCGTTTACGTGGTTTTGCGCCTGAACTCTTCAACATATTCCTGTAATAACAGATGAAGAGTTCAGGCGTTTACAAGGTTTTGCGCCTGAACTCTTCAACATATTCCTGTAATAACAGATGAAGAGTTCAGGCGTTTACAAGGTTTTGCGCCTGAACTCTTCAACATATTCCTGTAATAACAGATGAAGAGTTCAGGCGTTTACAAGGTTTTGCGCCTGAACTCTTCAACATATTCCTGTAATAACAGATGAAGAGTTCAGGCATTTACGTGGTTTTGTGCCTGAACTCTTCAACATATTCCTGAAATAACAGATGAAGAGTTCAGGCATTTACGTGGTTTTGTGCCTGAACTCTTCCTATGTCATTACACGAATAGGTTGATTTGCACATGATGACTGTTGGTTTGTTGTTGGAGTCTTACGTTTTGGCAACATCTAATATCATATCAAGACCGGTGTGGCGGTTTTAGATCTCAGTGGGTTTAGCTTAGCGTCTTCACTTGGGGTTCAAAATCAAATGGCATTTCACTGTATTCGATTAATCAACTCGGGTGATCCGAGTGACTTATTGTCAAATAAATGTGGTCAAGGCATTAACTCTTCAATTCGCTGAATATATATTATTGAGCTAAAATACTTTTAGCACACGGCACTTGTTTTTGTCAACTCCACTCATGGTGTTCTATTTGAATGTCTAGCAACTCGGGTGACCCAAGTCGTCCAGGTTGTGTTAATCGAATACACGCATGCGCAGAACCCCGAGCGAAGACGCTAAACCCACTGAGATCTGAAACCGCCACACCGGTACTGACTTGTGACAGTGCGCGCTCAGGGTGACTTTATAGTGCTGCAGAGTGATTAAATCCTACTAGCACCCCATAAATGACTATTCCTATCAACGTTTTTAAGCATTAGTTATCCTGCAGGTTCTTCACCCCACATAACCCTTGCTTGCTGCAACTGAAATGTTGTCTGCTGTGTTGAAATGTCCTCTGCTTTGAAATAATTCCATGAAATGTACTAGTTTCAATGTAAGTTATTTACTTTCTCTAAAGGCATACATATTTGATTTAGTGACCTTGTGCGACTTTTAATGAATAAGACATGCCAGTTCCAAATACATGCTGTAGGCAATATTTATTATTTCATCTCTTATTTTGTAAAAACAAAACAACACCTTTTTTTTCTTTTCTTAAAGTGTTTACCACCGAACATCAGCGAAGACGCAAAAACTCAATTAGGCTCAGATACTGTTCTTTATTGTTGCGCATTTGTGTCTTTTCAAAATAAATCTGCGACCGGAGATATCTGGGGTACAAATGTGATATTAACGTAATTATGATGTTCCCAGATAAGTAGGTGGGCAACACGCCGATTGGACACTTCTGGTTATCAGCTTTTTTTTCTTTTTTCTTTTCTTTTTTATTCAGGCTTTATTTATACTGTCCATAGCATATAAGCCCGGGTACCCAGGCTTGTTTTCAATGCTGGCCAGTTGTAGTGTTGGTGTTATCTTACCACACAGTAGCTGCTGATAAGGTATTTGATTGACTGCATTTCAGTGGCAGATAGATAATTGGTTGGTATGGTTAGTAGCCTATGTTAGTTTTTTTTAATTTTCTTGGCATATATGTATTATTTTATTTTGCTCTACTCTTATTACTAGACTAGCCTACTCCTATTTACATATCATAGGCTTGTACATAGCTGTGTGGTGTGTTATCTGGCTACTTTTGGCATGGTTACCTTCCATTGGGCATCCCGTTGGTGGTGGGCCGTGACATATCACATGCCCCTTTGCTGTGCAGCTTAGTGGGGGTTTCCTAGCTTTATTTTGCACAGATATTTTTTGTAAGTTTTTAAGTCAGCATGTAAGTTTTTTGGTCAGCTTATATGAACGCAGAGAGGGTTTTTTCCCTGAGATACAGAAAAGAAAACAGGCCTTGTTTTAATGACTGTCGGCGGATTTTTGTTTACACATTCACCACCACCACCATGATGCGCGAAAAGGAAGAAGGCAAGGCGGGGGTGGAAAAAGGCAGAGAGCTGGGAGATGGCAGGAGGGCGAGTGCCTGAGGGAGGCCGGCGGGCGACCTTATAAGGGAAGGGGGACGGGCGACAGCAGTTGAGGTGTGAATGCTGCCGGCCCGGGGGAGGGCGAGAGGTGGCGAGCAGCGGGCGTCGGGTGAGGCGCGAGTGCTGCGCGACACAGGGGGCGGGGGAGGTGGCGGCGCGCCGCGCCGTCTGCCGAGGTGAGAAGGCAGCGCGACAGCGCGGGGCGGGGGAGGGTCTCTTCCTCTCCTCGCATCAAACGCAATGCTTCGCATTACGACCAATGTATTGGTACAGGGTGCGGTGGCCGAATCGGTAGAAAGGGGACCTTGTGTGCGGGAGGTCGGGAGTTTAGTTTAGATTTGAGTAGCTTAGGACGAAGGCTAGTTTGATCAGTGTCGGTACAATGTGACTGAGTGGGATATCAAGTCTTGGTGCCAGCAACCTGGTTTTCAAGTGGGGCAACACTGTAGAGTCACAATGATCACGCACGGTCAGTAGCTTGGTTTCCAAGTGGGGCAGCATTATAAAGTGACCATGCGCACGCACTGTCACAAGTTGGCACTCATCATGATATGACGGTGGTTGTCAGGTTGTTGCTAGGATGTAAAGCACCAATACACGAAATTGTATTTATTTATAATCAGCTGGGCCCGTCGTGATATGACCTTAGATGTTGCCAAGACGTATAACTCGAACAACCAACCAACTAATTATACTACTTTTTACATTTTTTTATTTAATTTTTTTTTTTTTATTGAGGCTGTATTTATACTGTCCATAAGCAAGTGCGCAATTTAACACTCCCCAATCAATAAGCCTAAATTTCTGAATGATTCTGAATCTTTCATTTATATATACCAAAATTAGAGATACAACTCTGGCAGTATATATATATATATATACACAAAATTTAACTTTTGATCGTCCGAGTAGGTCGGGAGGCGATAACGGCCAAACACAGCCTGGCTTATATGAGGTCAGAGTCCCCGAAGGTGGCGCCGCATGGCCAAACCTGGAACTAAACAATGTCATACACTAGCTGTGGTTCGCAATTTAACAATACAGATATAACTGAAGATGGTAGTGTCCTTGTTAATATTCCCATAATAGATTATAGGGCACATATACATATACATATGTAGATATTAACAACAATGTTTTATAATGCATAGTCTATTCTATGATGCATAATATTATTTATAATATAATTTATACTTCCACATAACTTTCTTCGCACCTTATTTGCAAACTCGGGAGGAAATGTTCGCGATTTAAAATTGTATGTTACAATAAAACATCCTCTCATTTTCCATTTAAAAAAATGTCATACCTGAATGACGAGCTACATTCGTACGGCATGAATATAAAGATGAGTGATAAGGTTCGGGGCTCAGTGCATCATCCATGACCTGTATTACTAAGACGCATACGTTATTAATTCGCAATGTTAATCAGGATCCATTAATTACTCCTGATTTTAACAGGTTAATCATATACACAGTTTCCACAACAGATCAGCATGTATATAATAAAACTAACAGAACATTTTACCGGTATTATTACCATTATCAGACTTCCAATTGTTAATTGTACGTGGTTTTTGGCTTGTTTAGTTTTGTGAAACAGGTAAGTTTGCCATTTTGCTCGCTCAGTTATTAGTGAACGGTGCCGGGTGTACATCATCTGATATACATCGCCTGCATCATAATCATAGCGTCGGCCGTCGTAAACTCGTCTGAGTGATGTCGCGCCCCCTAGTGGAGATGACGCGTACTGCTCTATGTATTCGATGGTGGGGGTGGGGGTGGGGGTGGGGGGGGTGGTGCTTTGCCGATAATGGCTGATCTAGATCATTCAGTATTACTCTTTCAACCACTCGTAGTATACTTTTTGAAGAGCATTCTGATCTTCTGGTCTGCATGCTAATCAGCTAATCTAATAATGTAATGTAAGTTATAATAATGTAAGGTATAAACTCCTATACGCATGTTATTAAAGTTGAATAGGCCGATAGTTTTGAGTTTCTGTCATTTTCTAAGATAAATATATTATTAGGTTGATCGCTACAATCTACCTTACTTAACCTTACTACCTTACTACCGTAATTTTTATTTTAAATGCATATTATATATATGAAGAGTTCATGCGCAAAACCCTGTAAGCGCCAATCGAAAAAGTAAGATAAACATTGAGTTAGTTTTTTTTACATTCCTTCTTTTTTGTTCATTGCTCCATAATCATGTAATTACAAGAAAAGTAGAATTAGTGAGAACTAAAAAATTGTTGACATATAAATATGTTAATTTAATTCAAATTTTCGATTGGCGTTTACATAGTTTTGTGCCGGAACTCTTCATATTATATATGTTCTGGCGCCGATGTGTCAGGGTCACATCGGCGCCAGTTAGACCTGTGTTCTAAGTTCTACCTCGTCCGGGACAGCGGACGACCTCAGTGTTGGAATATTGTTTGGGACGATCGGTGGACGATCGATTCGACGTTTTGCGAGTCGATTTCAACTGTCCATATGGAGGAACGACCGGCAAAGCTGACGGTATCGTAAAAACATTTTGAATTTTCGACCGTTGAGAAAAATACTTCACGTGTGTCGATTTCATTGTGTCGATCGGCGGTTGGGTTTGTGAGTCGCTAACTCGACGGAATGCAAGCATTTGACGGAAGGAGGGTTGTATCGATCATCGACTGTAATTTCGATTGACTGTATTTTCGACACACTTGTTGATAAAAAAAAATACTGACTTAGCACCGATCGACACACTTGCCATGCTGACATCGCAATTCATTATGCTGCATTGACAATTAATGTGAAAATAACTGAACTAAGTTATCACAGTTGTGAGTCCTAAATATAATCGACATCCCGGTCGATTTTAGACCAACTTAATTAAAGGCTTTACAGTAAGATATAGCTGTTCTGCAATATATGGGCCCTAGTATTGTAAATGAAGACCATGGGTCATGCTATAACACACCTGGTACTTTGGGCTGCCATAGCCTAGCTGAAAAGCGCAGCGCCAAGAATCGAGATCGGCAATAATCAAGTGAAACTCATGTGTGCCGACCATCTGACTTAATCTTAATTACGATTTCTAGATAAATTCGACAAGAGGTCGATTTACGACTTACTTATTTATAGGCTTTACAGTAAAATATAACTGAGCTGCAGTATATGGACCTTAGTACTGTAAACGGAGACCATGGTTCAGGCTATAACACACCTGTATTTTGGCTGCCATAGCCCAGCGGTAAAGCGCAGCGGCACGAGTCGAGATCGGCATTAATCGGAAAATTCACAGATACCATTATTTCACATTTTGCTGCAACTTCTACATACATATAATCGACATTCAGGTCGATTCTTACACTAACTTGATTAGAGGCTTTACAGTAAGATATAGCTGTTCTGCAATATATGGGCCCTAGTATTGAAAATGAAGACCATGGGTCAAGCTATAACACACCTGGTACTTTTGGCTGCCATAGCCTAGCTGAAAAGCGCAGCGCCAAAACTCGAGATCGGCAATAATCAAGTGAGACTCATGTGTGCCGAACATCATCGCGCTGGGATGCGATACCATTAACACACAGTTTGTGCTCTGCAACTATTACAGACATAGCCATAACACTGGAAAGTTCATAGAACGAAGCCCGATCGATTAAAGGGACTATGACGATAGACTTCTGCGCAGTGTGTGGATCGAGTCACGACGGAGTCGAAGTAGACTACTGCAGTAAGAAGGAGAGGACAGCGGAACCAACGCGCAGAACTACACGAAGCAGTGCCGCTAAGATGTCTAGGTCGGCGACGGGGGAGTCAGAGCCGGAACCTGCTTCGGACAAGTTGGCTCTGGAAGAACAACGAGATGCGGTGCGGCGAGAGTTGGAAGAACTAAAATTGGAGGATGAGCTAATGGAGCTAAAAGATGAACGGGACCGTCTCCTAGCGGCACGTGAGACGAAAAGGAGGCGCGGTAAAAAGGCTGCGACAAATTTGCCTCAACGTCGGGAAGATAGCCCGGTTGGGGCAACATGCAAGATGCCGGCCAACGACCAACCGTTGGCCGCCGGTACGACGGAGTCAGGCTATTCAAACTACGGACGCTCAAGGAATAGATCGAGGGAGCGGCGGGCACCGACGTCGACGTTCGTCCAGCAGTTCGTCGGTGGATAGTGTGGATCGAAAACTTAGAAGTAAGTGGTCCCTGAAGCGACATGTCGAGTCAAAAAAAGATGTGAAGAAACTGAACTGTGAAGAAATTATCTGCGCAACCGCTGCCTGGGTGTTAGAAATTCCAGAGATGTCTATCCAGGACCACCGGACAATGTGGGAACACATATATTTCCTCTCACACCGGGCCCGCTATGGTGAATATCAAGATAGGGCGCATGCGGGCTATGACTTGTGCATCCGTAAGTGGGCGGTCAAACGTGGGTTTGAGGCATTCTCCAGCGCCCATACGGGAAAAAGCGTGCTTCATTATGGCCCGGACAATATAAAGAAGAAGCAGCCAGTTCTACGGAATTACAGTGAGGGGAAGCAAGGCAGTCGAGGCAGCAAGCCAAACACGGCTTGCTATGCCTGGAACAGCGAGCGGGGCTGCAGCAGGAAGGAGACGGAGTGCAGGTACGAACACAAGTGTTCAAAGTATAGCGGGGGGGGGGGGGCCACAAGAGAGTCACTTGTAAGGAC
Organism: Branchipolynoe longqiensis; assembly: GCA_030323885.1. Classification (NCBI taxonomy): domain Eukaryota; kingdom Metazoa; phylum Annelida; class Polychaeta; order Phyllodocida; family Polynoidae; genus Branchipolynoe; species Branchipolynoe longqiensis. The sequence continues at coordinate 38,647,525 of CM059196.1, read as the reverse complement.
TGACCTACTGGAACATTGGGGCACCTCCCGGAGAGCACACCCGTGTCCGACCCAACAGTAGTCACGAGTGGACAGGGTACTGTTGGTGTGGGGAGAGCGCCTCAACTCTGGATGCAGGTGGAGACTACTGGAGCTTCAATATGGGATGTTGATCAACGTCAGGCAATATTGGATACGTCACCCATTGACAACAGCTCACAACGCGCGAATGGGAGAATGAACATGCAACCAGTCACAACAGGGGAAATAGGTCAGGGGAATATTTACCCTACATTGGAGCAATGCGCAGGGAGGAGCAGCAGTGAGATACGGGGTGGGGATGTGCGATTGGAGGACCAGGCCTACCAGGGAGTATCTCGGGTGACACCACAGGGATTGGAACACCCACCCGTAAAAAACAAACCTGGATTGTTTAAACAGCTGACCGGAGTGTCTGCCGCGATAGCGCGGGCAGGCTACGAGGACCTATTAAGAGTGCATTGTGATAGCGATAAACGCTGGGGCGTGTCAGTAAGGGAGAACACAAACAGTAATTACGTGACTTTTCGGGTGGACAATGACTGTCTGAATGGCACTTGTGCATGCGTTTACGAATTGTTTTCTATGCCATGTCAACTAAAACCTTGTCGTTTGTTTGCAGAAGCATTTTGTAGGGGGGACACTGATATAGATGCTATGTTTCTCCTTCAGGGCACGGTCTTTGGGTTCCATGTTATTGATGACAATTGTGACGTAACATATGGCTGTCAGCGGGAGAGAAAGAAATCTAGATGGGAGAGAAATATAATAGAGACCCGGCTAGCAGCGGAGTTAGAGGAGGGAGTCCTAAGGAAAGTCGATAGTCCTCCGGCATGTATACATGGGATCTTCGTCGTTCCAAAAGATGATGGCGGTGGGAGAAGTGTCATTGACTGTAGTAAACCAAAAGGTGGGAGTGTCAACAATAACACAAAGGGGGTGGCCCCCAAGTTTAAATATAGTGGGCTGGATGACGTGGTAGAATGCCTGGAGAGGGGCGACTACCTCGCCACTATTGATATCAAGGATGCTTACCGCGCTGTCCATATTAAACCAGAACATAGGAAAAGACAGGGGCTTCACTGGGTTTTTGAGGGTGATTCGGTGGGAACCTATATGATGGACGGGAGACTCTGTATGGGTCTCTCGTCTAGTCCGTATATATTCTCTAGAATTTCAGACTTCATTGTCCGATGCGCAGGCAGAGAGGGGGTCTGCAGAATTATTAACTATCTAGACGATTTCTGCATTCTGGGTAGTACGGAGGAAGAAACTACAGGGTTGCAACAACGTGTACTCTCTATATTGCGCAGATTGGTTTTTTTTATCAGTTTTAAAAAATTGCTCTCACCAGGTAAGAAAATTAGATTCTTAGGGATCGATGTAAACTCGGAGTCACTGGAACTTACTCTCCCTGACGATAAATTGAAGAAGCTTCGGGACATCCTCCTGCTCTTCTTGGGTCGTAGGAAGGCGACCCGTAGGGAACTCGAGAGTATCGCCGGACACCTCGCACACTGCGCCAAAGTTATCAGGGGTGGGCGAACTTTTAGTAGGCGGGTCTACGACCTTATAGGCACCCTGCATGAGCCATTCTACTGTGCACGGCTTAATGCCGGATTTAGGGAGGATATCAACTGGTGGGCATCATTCGCTGAAAAATTTAATGGTAAGGCGGGTATGCTCGGGAAGTTTGCGGTAACTACCGCGGTCTACAGTGACGCTTCGAATTGGGGAATCGGTGCTTTGCATGAGACTGACTGGTTAGCTGCTTCCTTTAAATCAGAGGACAATGAAGTGTTAGGACAGCTGATAGGACACCATCGTGTGGTGCTCCCCACTGAGGCAGGGAGGGACCACATAAACATAAAAGAGATGAAGGCTGTGATGGAGGCGGCCACACGTTGGTCATCAGGATGGGAGGATTCCGAGATTATATTTATAACGGACAGCGCGGTAGTCCAATCCGCTCTTAATTCAGGGAGATCCAGATCAGTTGGGATTATGTCCATGCTGCGAAAATTATTCTGGCTTGCAGTCGAGAAGAACTTTACATTCTTATCAACTTACATAAATACCACAGTTAATGTGGTGTGTGATGCCCTCAGCAGGCTAGACGTAGAGGGTAGTGCCACTAGGATTAGTGGAGTGGATGTGGGTCGGATTATGTGCTGTGCACACCTCTTCGACGCTCCGCTGTTCTGTCTTTCCAGGACTGGAGGAGCTGAGGGCAGAGCAGCAGGGATTTGAGAAGCTTTTCTACTCAAAGAATTCGGTCACCACGAGATTGGTCCAGATACGAAAGTATTTTGACTTCGTTGAGGCGTCGGATACCGTGTATTCCTATCTAAAAACCCCTTTGCAAACCCGAATATTAAATGATCTCCGGGTAGCGACGAGTCTTCCTCTGGAGGCGTGAGACGAGGAGTGGTTGGGGCCTGGGCCGGTTTAGCCGGCTGGGGTTGGCGGTTATTGCTCAGCCAGATGGGCCTCAGCAAATAAACTAGGCTTCCACCACTTCTCGTCTTGTCTCTTATTCTCCTACGTCGTAGCCCAATTCATGGGATATATAATTTATTACTATGAGTATAAAGGGGCGGAGCTATATTCCTATATCCTGCAGGATCCTAGCATTTAATGCTGCCTTTATTATTAACCCACAATATATTATTGTTATATTCACTGCGGGCTGGTTCCTGCTGCGCTATCCTGGCGCCCCACCATGTTGTCATATGCCAGTCAGACCTTGTCAGGGTCACATCGGCGCCAGTTAAAAAAAATTCTTGGTAGGGCGGTTATTACTCAGCCAGATGGGCCTCAGCAAATAAACTAGGCTTCCACCACTTCTCGTCTTGTCTCTTATTCTCCTACGTCGTAGCCCAATTTATATACTATATATTATATATATTATATATATTATATATATTATATATATTATATATAATGTATATATTATATATATTATATATATTATATATATTATATATATATATTATATATATATATATAATATATTATATATATTGTATATATATATAATATATATTGTATATATATTATATATATTATATATATTATATATATTACACATATTATGTGATATATAATTTATTATATGACTAAAGGGGCAGAGCATTAATTCGCATTAATTATTATCGTGCATGCTATTTATTATTTAATAATGTCGTATTGAATGCATTTTTGCTATGGGCTGGTTCCTGCTGGGCGAGTTGGCGCCACTACCACTTAGGTCATGCGCCCACTTGGTTGTCACATGAACTCTGGATTTTACACTGGAAGGTCTGTGCGCTGCACTGCTCTGCATCGCGCCTTTGCACTTTGTGTTAATAGTTGCAGTGCAGGTGACTTTGAAAGGCATTAAGCGTAAAAAGGGGGATGCTCCACGACAGGCTCCACTGTTGCTTCCTTCTATGTTGTTGTGTATATTTCCCTTATTAACCATGAATACAGGACACTGCCTGGTACGCCGCTATGTTGTGCTCCTTTAGGGCTTTATTAAGAAAGACCCAGGTTACGGAATCAGACTCTTCCCCGCTACGTGGAGACTTCTCCTTTTTTGACTGGGGGATGATTAACAAAATATGTCGATCGAAGACGATTAAGTTTGTGGAGCGGGTCCTGGAGGTCCCAGTCACCCATTGTACAAATACAGCACTGTGCATCGTATATTGGACGGAGCATCACTTTTGGGAGTTAAGGGTGGAACCAGGGGATATGGCTTTCCGGGTACTGGTTCCAGGACCCATCTCCCAACCATTGTCATATAAGTCGTACCAATTAATGCTCAGATTATTTTCTGAATGTGCAGGTCCTGGGGAGTACTCTTTCACCTCACACTCTTCGAAGTTAAACATTAAGCAGGGGGGGTTGCACCTTTCTCGCAGTGTCTGGTGCTATGACTGAAGAGATCAAAGTGTGGGGTGATTGGGCATCAGACATGGTCTATGCCTATTTGAAAACACCATTACAGACTGGTATTGCAAATGATTTGCAGGTTACCGCTACACTTTCGGCTGTGGAATAATATGATATCAATATTACATATATTATATATATTATATATACTATATATAATTATATATAATTAAATAGCATAATGGGTATGCAGGTATTGCAGGTATTGCAATACCTCAGGGAGTTTGACACCCCTGCCCTGCAGAGTTGTAAACCACTGCCTTGTGGTACAGGTTCTTGACAGAACTGAAGGCTAAGGGAGCAAACCCTAAACAGAAAACCATGTCACTGTGACAGCTTTAAGGGCTCTTCATGTATGGAACTCCCAACATCTCCTGACCAGCCACTGCAGGGACAAATAATTTTGCGCCTGTCTTTACATGTTCTTGCCGGTGTGAAACCTCTATTTGCTCCCCGAGAGAGTGCCGCTGGTAACTTGCAAAAGCCAGCAGCACTTCAACACTTTTGCAGGCAGCTTTCATGAAATGTAATGAAAGCAGTCTTTGTCGCATCACGACTGACAGCATGATGATGATGACATTATTTATATACATATATATATATATTTCATATTTAAATACAACGCCAAATTGAACCTGACTGAGACAGCGGCTTACCTTGCGTCGGCCAGCTTCAGCACATCGGTGGAACAGCCAATGTAGCCGTAGTCCTTCTCGATACAGCGGCCCAGCTGCATCCGGCCGTACGTGGCTGCCCGCATCACGATCAGCTCGCCCGGGCCGCACCGCGCCTCGAACTTCTGCCACTGGCAGTACTCGCCGTAAGCTGCAACACACAGAGACACCACACATCAGCAAGACGCTACTGTTTTGTTTCGTTTGTTTAAGGCCCTGACACACCTCACTGGATTGGGGTTAATGGACAGAAACTGAACAAAGTCCGTTTTGTGTCCGTACAAGTTTTGAACATGCACAAAACTAGGAACGGATGCCGCCGGACTGACGTCTACGGTTCTTGTCCAGTTTCAGTTTGTTTTGTCCATTGGCTATCCATTCATGTCTGTTTCATGTCCGTTTCATGTCCGTTTCATGTCCATTTCATGTCTGTTTCATGTCTGTTTCATGTTTGTTTCACATCCGTTTCATGTCCATTCGTCCAGCGGCCATTAACTCGATAGCACAACATTTTGACACATTTTAATACATTTTGATACTTATCATCACCGGACTAGACAATTCTGTCCATTGCTCAATCCGGCGAGGTGTGACAGCTGCTTTAATGACACCCCCGCACAAAAAGCAAACATTGGCTATTGAGGGTTGGGTTCATACAGTGGTTAAGCATGTCTGAGTAGAAAATCACATTTCAAATAGGTAAAATATAGCATTGTAATATATGGTAAAAGAGCATACAACTGTAGTGAAATCACAAGTGGATTATTATAAATAAAATCAACAGTAAAAGGCTTTTTAATTCAGGGTAAAAATGGAAAATGATTTTTTGGTAAAACCCGTACCCACCCCCCACCCCCCCAAACAAAAATTAATAATGAGCTGCGAATGGAATCAGAACGACGCCATCACGCCCTCATTTCCAAACACAATTTAGCTAACTGGTTGTAGGTGAGACTCTCTCACAGAGGACTGGATTGGCTGATCCATTCATTCAAATCAATTCCAAATTCAAATACATCCAGGGACATATGTGACTCTAGGTAAAGATTCCAATTGCAGATATATTGTAGCAATGTATTTTTCATGAGTATGAACTTTAATTTGACTGAGTGGGATATCACGTCATGGTGCTGGCGGCCTGGTCTCCCAGTGGGGCAGCACTATAAAGTCACCATGAGTGCACACTGCCACAAGTCAGAACCCGTCCCGATATGGCCCTACATGCTGTCAGCACGTAAAACCCTCAACAACCAAACGATAGATATAGATATAGATATAGATAGATATATAGAGATAGATATGTGCTGTATAAGCATTATACGAGTATAATTATCCATAAAGTGATTATCCTTTAATGGTGCCTCTGGTTGCAACTTATCTGTCCACTTCACAACTTTTTTGGGGGGGGGGTAAATATTTTATTCATCTGAATACATATTTTGTCAGCGCCGGGGCACTGGTCTTCCAGCCGTTGGAGTGATCGCATTTGATCTGTACATAGTGGAAGTGGAATGTGTTGCATTGTGTGCAGCGCAACCCATTCTGAACATAAAAAGAAGTGGGGGAGCAGCCTATGCTGCATAGTGTACAGCATAGGTACTCAACATGGTGCAAGGTATATGCATCAAGATAGAGTGTGGAGTAATGTACACTAGTGGTTAAATCATATGCTGTGTTTGTATATCAGTTAGATTTGGTTTTAATAATGGTTAGTCTTTTAATAGTGCCATGTTGTGTATGTATAGGGTTTATATTGTGTGCATTGCTGGTTGAAGATGTAGTTATTCAGTGGTGGGAATGGGTCTCGAGTAGTGGTAGTCTGTCTCGAATCATTGAGTTATAATAGTTGTTTGTCAAATGTGGACGGGGGGGGGGGGGGGGGGGGGGGGGGGGTCTATGGGCAGGGGGGCGGACATGCAGGGAGAGAGCAGGAATGAGAGAGGGCGAAGTCAATGGGTCGTTCAGCAGGTCGTATTATATATTTGCAGTGCCAGGTTTTGGGCCTGAATAACCAGGTGAGCTCTGTATGCATTTTTAAAGTCAAGGATCGAACCCGTTTCTCTGGTTTTCATTGGGAGTTCATTCCACATAACACTTCCTTTGTAAATCGGAGCTCTGATTAACTTATTTGTATTAGGGTTGGGTACCCAGAGCAGAGTCGATGTCCCCCTTCTCGTTACCCTGGTTGTGCGACCTATGTATTTGTCATCACTTGCACATTATACACCAACGTCATTAGGTGTAGGTTCCTATGTACATCCAGAGTGTCCAGCCCTGCTCTGCTATGCATTTCAACCACACTTAGTATCTTGCCTTGGAATACTGTTCTGAGGGTTCTTTGTAATTTGGTCTCTTGCTGCTTCGTTAGTAATCCATAGATGATATCATTGTAGTCTATAAATATTGACACTTAGCAACTCAGTCGAATGAACGGGCTCTCTGCCTTGTCTGGTACTGCCACCTGACCTATTCAGCTGTCACGACTCTCTTGCCTGTACCACTAGCTTGCAAATTAGCGCTACATAATTAACACTGTCGCCATTTGCGCCAATGGATCGCGATAGTAAAGTCCTAAGTATTACCCATAATGCCCCGGGATGTGAGGGGACGCCGACGCCGCCCCTTTTAATCCCCTTCAGCACCAACAACTGTTGATCATTTAATTATGTCTAAAGATCTGACGGCGAAAGCGATTTGATGGCTCTTGTAAAAGCGCCTCCAGGCAGCCGACCACCACCTCCCCCCCCCCCCTCCCCCTCCGCTCCTTCCACCCGTTTCTTCTCTTGCTAACAACCATCCCCTGGTTATTCCCAGTCAGCCCCAACCGACTGCCAATTCAGACGTTGACACGGACTTTGGTTTCACACAAAACGCACAGACACACCTAGACGCACACACGCACACACAGACAATATCCACTCTCTTTAAGATTAACAAAGATGTGTGTGCCAAGCGACGTGCTGCTCGTTTTTTGTTTGTTTGTGGGTGTGTGCTTTCAGAAATTAATGTTTCATAGTCCGATAAAAACATCACATTTTTAAAATCCAAAGCATTTATTTAGATTTTATTCTACATGTCCAATTTAGATACCGGTGCACTTACTAAGTATTTGTTGCTGCACAAAAGAGCGTAATATGTCAATTTAACAGAACCTCTTACTACTGACGCATATGGTGTCAAGAGTTTTGATGTGCCTGCCAAAATTAACTAGGCATGTTTTCGCATAAAAATTATGGAAAGAAACAGCAAAGTTAGTCATTCCAAATAGAATAAAAGATACTTCAACCTAAAGTAAAGTAGACAATAATGACGCATTTATCTCAGATCGTGGCAATAATTCAAAACCATCGGACTATGAAACTTTACTCTCCAGCCAACGTAAAGACGACGCTGAGTACACGCTGACTGTTTTCTATTGTAGGTCCTAGCAACATACAAGGTCATTTGATGACATATGCATACAGTGTGGCGAGAGGCTCTTGGTGGTGTCTTTATAACTGTATAAATGCTGGCTTGCTGGAATATTAATATGAGTTTGTAGCAATCTGCACTCACCTCACAGACAAGGGCCACAGTGTTTATCAGGGAGCTTAGAAAGCATAATAGTTGCGAGCATATCCCCGAAATGGCAGAATTGTGGGTTCGAGTCCCGTTCCAGGCACAATGTTCACTTGTCTCCACCCCACCACCATCCTGCCTGCTACGGCAATATGATAATGTAGTACTAGTAGTCAGTACATGAGCTCCGCTACCGTACAGTGGCAGCAAGGACAGCTCCATCACCATCGCAGTTCACTGCGTTAGGTGGCAGTGCGGTAGCCGGCGGGGAGCACCGTGACAGGGCTGCCATCTACTGCATGCGGCTAGCATAACCTCCCCCCGAGGAAGTTGACGAAGAACCTGGCAGGGCAGGGGGGGCGTCACTTGATCGTGGACACTGCGGTGAGCGGAGACGAGTAATAAAGGCGTGTGGAAGCAAACATACTCGTTCCGCCTCCTTGCTGGGGGGGGGGGGGGGGGGGGGGGGGGATACTAAGTGAGGATCAAGCTCCGGGCGGCCAACAAGGGCCCTTCACAATAATATATCCCACCTCTTCTTCCCCTCCCCTGAACCCAACAACCATCATCATGCTGTCGGTCGCGATGCGACAAAGACTGCTTTCATTACTTGACTGCCGCTCTCCTTTGTGCGGTTGTACATTTCATGAAAGCTGCCTGCAAAAGTGTTGAAGTGCTGCTGGCTTTTGCAAGTTACCAGCGGCACTCTCTCGGGGAGCAAATAGAGGTTTCACACCGGCAAGAACATGTCAAGACAGGCGCAAAATTATCTGTCCTTGCAGTGGCTGGTCGGGAGATGTTGGGAGTTCCATACATCAACCGCCCTTAATGCTGCCACAGTGACATGGTTTTCTGTTTAGGGTTTGCTCCCTTAGCCTTCGGTTCTGTCAAGGACCTGTACCACAAGGTAGTGGTTTAGAACTCTGCAAGGCAGGGGCGTCAAACTCCCTGAGGTATTGCTATACCTGCATACCTAAACAACCACTCCCGTCGAAACCCACCCTCCCTCCCCGTCTCACTACCTCTTGCACCCACCCATCCCTCCCATCCCCCGAACCCTACCACCACCACCCCCCCCCCACCCCTCTCCCTTCCCTACCAACCATCTCTCGTACCCTCCCCTTCTCCCTCCCCAACCCACCACCTCTCTCCCCTCCCCTCCCCTCCCCTATCCATCACCTCTCGTGCCCTCCCTCACCTACCCACCATCTCTCTCACCCACCCTCCCTTCCCTCCCCTTCCCTTCACCCCACCCGTCCACCCTCCCCAGCCGTGATCCGAGGTGCTGGCCGCGCTCCTTGTGAGGCTTAACGAGTTAATGAATAATACTGAGTTTGCTTGTTGGCGAGTCAAACAGGCCGGGCGGGGGTTGCACAGCGTGCTCGGTGAAGCACTCCTTACAAGCAGTCCACTTTGATCAGTCACTGCAACAATGCCACCCCTTGTTTACCTTAGATAAAAATATAGTCAGCCACGACACTTCACATATCCTCTTATTTTTTGTGCGTTTTTGTGATGTAGGTTTTGTGGGTGTTTTTTTGTGTGGGGGGGATGTACTTATTTTCTTAGGGGGAGAGGTAGCACTGATATGTCCAACTATATATATATATATACATATATCTATGTGCGCTGTATGTAGTATAAATCGTCAATCTACAATAAGTATAATTATTCGGAAACCGATTATCAGTGGGAAATCAGGTCATGGTGCCCGCGGCAGTCTCCCAGTGGTGCAGCACTAACAAGTCGTCCTGAGTGCGCACAGTCACAAGTCGGTACCCGTCCTGATATGACTGTATATGTTGCCAGGGTGCAAAACTCCACGAACGAACAACATTAAGTCGAGAAAAGTTCAGTTGCAGATATTAGCTTTCCCTATGTGACTGCTCTTTGCCCTATCCTAGTAATGCCGAGCATCAGTATAGATAGGATACATTAAGTCATCGATTTGACTCGAGCGGGGTTCGAACTGATGGCCGCATGAGAAGCGGGTGCTCAACTCATTCGGCCATCCCATTGCCTAACCTAAATAACATCCTCATTATAATTACAAGGCTTTAAACAAAATTCTGAACATTCGCATGATTCATAAAAAAAAAAAAAGTTGTAAATGTTAGCAATATTGAGTCATATTTCGAGCGAATGTCTCTGTCTGAAATGCCAAAACAAAACCCCACAAAAACAAGCCGGCGCGTGTTCTATGGAGATGAGTGGGTGGGAAGGGCGGTGGGAAAAAAACAACCCACACTCACGTGATAATTTCTCCCGCACTTAGTTATGTCATTTCTGAGATCGCCTAAAAGTGTGGAATCAAACGTGACGACGTCATCCGGCCGGATGTACTCCAGTGCTTGATCAATGGTGGCGCCACTGCCACTTATCCACGGCCAGGAATAAGGCAGTGGATGACTGATATTCACTTTACACCAGTCCATATACAATTGATGGCGATAAATGAGTGCAAATCTACCCATAATGCACGGTGATTGGGATTGCAGTATGATGTCCGGATATTAAGATACGGTTACTAATTACAGGAATGTTCCCTCCCCGCACCAGGAAGAGTGCAAAATGGAGAAGGACATGTATTATTGTTTAATGTAACTGCATGCGACTACTTGTTACCATGGGACCGCTGGGTAAGTACACCCAGCCATTCTGCATACATCAAGGACACCACCTGCCCTGGGGTTGAGTGACTGGTGCCCCGCCCCCTCTTGGGCGCCACCCCTCCCAGGCTGCAGAGGTGTCTGATTGGCTGGCTGTGTGAGCCCAGTCAGCCTTGAACTCCTTGCACTTGCTCTACACACACACTCACTCTAGAGATACCAAAGGAAGCAGTTCACCACTGAGCTGTGTGTAACACCCATAGGACTTAGGTTCAATGTGCTGTAGGCACTGATTTTGGTGAGTCAGGGTGGCAGGCAGTAGGTGAACAAGAGTTGTAGGAATAAAGCTCAACCTTATCACTGTCAATCTTGCATGACTTGTCTACCTTTCTTTCATATGAGTTATGTTTTGGTATATAGTGGGGGGACACTGGCAGACAGTTGCCAGGATCCTCCTGATAGTAGTGAGTATAAGAGGAGTAACTGGAGACGGCCAAACAACCAGTAATTCTTCAAAGGGGTCTTTTATCTACACTTTCCCTCAGCCAGGACAACACACACCACAGACTTACTGGACCACTGGTTAAAACGGCAAATAGCCCAAACTGCAAATGGGTCCACTGAGCAGGATCGATAGGATGACCGACATCTTCACAGGTGGACACTCTACCGCCTGAGCTACGTACCATTCCTATGCGAGCCATTGTCACTTGCGAAAAGCAGCATCGTCTGATGAATGCATCAAATTAGTTAAATAAAAACCGTCAACTAGGCTTGATCGTACACATCCACCTTAGATATCAGTTCAAGCAGTTAACAGTTGAGGCTGTATAGAATGGAATATTAAATGAAGTCACTAGAAGCTTAGGATGACTAGCATTTCTAGCATTTTTACCGCCCGCTCCCCCCTTCGCGGATCTCCTCAGGTCATGCCTCGGACCCGCCGTCATCCAGGTCACCCTGGTCACCCATGTCACCCATGCCACCCATGCCATGGCACCCTGCCTACGCTCTCACCGCAGTCACGACGCGGACTGCTGGCGGAGTCATGCCTCAGACCCACCGCCACCCAGGTCACCCTGGTCACCCATGTCACCCACGCCAACCCCGTCGCCTGATGGTTATCCTGGAACTACCCCCAGCGACTCTGCCGACACACTAACCGCAGTCATGCCTCAGACTTCCGGTGGAGTCTTGCCTCCACTAGAAGCTTAGGATGACTAGCATTTCGACATGAATATCATGAAATGAATTTGGTAAGTTTTCACATCAATTATCTCCAATCTTCAAATCACATTCAAATAACAGTTACTTCAAAGTAAATTAAAGTAGATTGTTATGATGACCGACCTAATGTATTTACTTTTGCAACAACAATATGTCAAAAACTCCAAAGCATTGGACAACATAATTTTAAAGCTGGATAGTCCAATGAAAGCATCACATTTTCGAAACCAAAACACTGAACTAGATTTGATTCTACATATGAAGCGTTCAGGTGCAAAACCACGTAAACGCCAATCCAAATAAGGGGATAAACATTGGAATGAAACCCTCAAAGATAAAAAAAAATTGTATTCCTTCTCTTTTGTTCATAACCATGTGATCACATGAAAAGTGGAATTCGTGAGAATTAACATTATTTTTAGGTAAAGATCTTTTTATTTAAGCTACATCTTTGGATTGGTGTTTACATGGTTTTGCGCATGAACTCTTCGTATCTAACTTAGATATTCATGCAGGTATTAAGCATTTCTTGCCACATAGAATACCATTGCACAGCTTTCCTACTTTTACCTCAGAAATTTAAATTATTTAAAAAAAATCAAAACCATCGGATAATGGAACTTTACTTAACAAGCAGAGAAAAAAAAACAAAAAAAAAACATATTTTGTGAATCTTAATCGCCATCTTAGATACAGAGATACTCGGTGATCATCTTATAACGAATCTATTATCAAATATAATTGATCCTTCACACAATAGATAAAGCTTTCCCTTCCCTGAATACATCAGATTTGTCGCTGATTTACAGGGGAGGAGACACACACTTTGGAATAACCTGTCTACCCAGCGCCCCCTATATTCGTCCACAGGAACCGAACACTCGGCGGTCACCAACAGCGCCACTTTGCCAGGGTCCAAGATGGCAACACAACTTTCTCCTCCCACTACCCGAGCTTTGCTAACGGTCACCTTGTACAACACTACTTCGCCATACCTTATATACCAGATGGGACGGCCGAATGGGTTGAGCGTCGGTCTCCCGTTTTGGTAGATCGTGTTATTCGAACCCACGGGTTCCTGGCCGGTTGAGTCAAACCAATGAGTTAAAAATTGATATGTGTTGCTTCCTAATCCTACCCAGGCACTCGGCATAAATATGATAGGACAAGGACTTGTTGGCTCAATGTCAGGATAATGTGACTAAGTGGGGTACCAGGTCATAGTGCTGGCAGGATGGTCTCCAAGTGTGACAGCACTATAAAGTCGCCATGACTGTGCGCAGCTACAAGTCAGTACCTGTCCTGATATGACCTTAGATGTTGCCAGGACGTAAAACTCAAACAACCAATCAACCTTACCATATAAGGCTTGGGCATCTTCAACATTTAAAAATAAAATGGTTTCACCTTCATTCCAGCCCCCACACTCCTTCCCTTGCCATTCAAGAAAAAATAATTCCTTCCCGACTGATGCGCGTCATTGCCAATCAAACAAGGCTCCATTTTAGTCCTGTACATAAATCAGTCCTATTAACAATAACACCCTCTTACTAGAGACTACTAACCGTCGTGACTCACATAATGTGAGCTCTCCAAATGTGTAATTGATGGCCAAGACCCGATATCTGCAGAGATAAAACTGTTCACCCAAACTACATTTACCCAGTCTAATCTGCCGACCACCCCCAACCCACCCCACCCCACACCCACAAACACCCGACCCATCCACCTCTATGTCAGCTCCATGCCGATGTGCTGCTGGCAACACGGGCCACTGCCTCGAAGCGCCATCCATGTGAGAAATGTGTCCTATATGGAAACGCATGCCCGATTACTTGAGCCGCGTCGCCGACTGGGTCTGCATGGAAGCGAGCATAGAAGGAGCGACCATGCAGAATCGGGGATGTCGACTCACCAGGCGCATTATCGTATCGGTTCAGCCATATCGCAAATGAAGCATGGAGCGCAATAACAGGGAATCACGCCTACCCTGACCATATGTAGATACGTATATGAGACTGTCTCAAAAGGTGCTAAGCAATATGGGACAAAACTTTGTCCATAGTAACGATCAACACACTATCTACTTATGCATTTGCTCAGGATAAACTGATTTGTTTTTTACATGGTGTTTCATAATCCCAATAGAATACATATTGATTTGAAGCAAATGTCCTTGTGTTTTCAGTGTAACCGTTTCTGTGCGGTTTTGTGTCAATCGTTACTATGGACAAAATAACGAAGAGTTAGCACCTTTTGAGATGGCTGATATGCATATATATATGTGAATATATATGTATATATGTATATTATAAGTTTGACGTGCAATAGCCGATGATAAAAATCGATGCGCTCTAGAGGTGTCGTTAAATAAAACAAACATTTTGTATGTATGTTATACATATACAAGCATATACGTATGTATATATGCATGTATGCATGTATGTGGGCACCTATGTGCCTATGTATGTATGTATATACGTATATATGTATATAATAGTTGTCCTACATAATATTTAAAGACACAAGACATGATAGTGGGTAAGAGTTGTAATCTTGGGCAAGAGGAACTAATGCCCCTTGCATAAAAAGACAAATCCGGCGGTACAGTAAGTGTATATAGAGGGTGAAATGGTGCGTGCACAGACCGGTGGCGCCCCCCAACGGATCTGAGTGTGAGTAGGTTGTAAGTTTTTAGGTTAACAGACAGGCTCCTCCAGTAGATGGCTGAGGGAGGAGATAGGGCTGAGGAGCAGATGGAAGCTTCCGGCCTTGTTATACTCGTGTAGTGGTCTGCACTGACCTCTCAGGCAAGTAACCACATAGACAGGTAGGCGTGGGTAGTGTGGTGATATCAGGGAGCCTAGGTGGTGTAATGGTTAGCACACTGGCCCGGAATGCAAAGAGATGTGGGTTCGAGTCCCGGTCTAGGCACAATATTTCCCATTTTCATCACCCCCGCAACACTGGTGCCGTGACCAGGATCCTGTATAAGCTACGCGCTGTATGGTTGTTGAACCTACCATGTGTATGTATGTGTTAGTACATTGCCTGTATGTATGTATGCAATTGTAAGCATTACAAGATTTACAATTCCAGGGGGACGAGTGTAGTGGTCTGCACTGACCTCTCAGGCAAGTAACCACATAGACAGGTAGGTGTGGGTAGAGTGGTGATATCAGGGAGCCTAGGTGGTGTAATTGTTAGCACACTGGCCCAGAATGCAAAGAGATGTGGATTCGAGTCCTGCTCTAGGCGCAATATTTCCCATTTTCCTCACCCCCACGACACTCATATAATGGCTTATACAGCATGTATATTTACAGACGCATATCTAGATATGTAGACAATGTCATGTAGAAATACTATTTAGAAATGTAGATATGTAGGCATGTATACATGCATATGCATAGACACGTAGATGCATCTACACATAGGCACGCAGATCTGTAGATGCATCTATAGCGTGTAGATACATAGACGCATAGATGTGTAGATGCATAGACATGTAGAGGCATAGACATGTAGATGCGTACTAGAAGTGTAGATGCATAGATGCATAGACACATTGACGTGTAGATGCATGGACGCATATACGTGTAGACGTGTAGATGCATGGATGCATAGATGTGTAGATGTGTAGATGCATAGACTTGTAGATGCATAGACGCGTAGAGGCATAGATGTGTAGTCGTGTAGATATTTATTTATCGATATGCATGTATATACAAATATGGTTATGTTCTCGGTTACCACTGGGATGAACCGTGGGGGCAGAATAGTGACGCTAACCTCACATAGGTGGCGCAAGTGTTGCGTTAATTGACAGACATTATCGGCACAATGTGGTATGACATATACAGACATAGTACTCGTGAAGTAATTACAAATGGGAAACGGATCTTATCCCTTCATTATTACTCAGATAATTAATTAATTGTAAAGCATATACATGACTGCTCTTAACGACTTAGGTATTGAAACAACAGGTTTTGAAATTTCTAGTTTATGAACTTTGTTTCCTTCATATGAAATTCGTTGCTGACCTTCTGTATTTAAAAGTGTGTTGATGGAAATACATGTGTATGCATTTACCAGTATGGAATTTATACCGTGCGACCTGTTAATTGCATTGCTTTAAAATATAGATGGTCCGATTTAATTAGAAGCAGATGTGCACTGATGCAAAGCAATTTGTTTTCCTTTATTTGCTGAATATTTATCTATGATATAAATGCATTAGATGAATATAAAATGCAGCTGCTTTAGAATCTTGCAACCAGACGGCGCATTAACCATTTCAATGTAAATTTCAATGTGAATTTATATATGCTGTATAAGAATTATACGAGTATAATAACCCGGAATATCACTCACTCAGCTCCAGATACATATGTGGCAAAAGCTGCATAAGATATATATATGTCATCTAATATGGTGCATAAGAACATCGTAACTCACCTGTGTATGCTTACTGTGTGTATAAATAAACATACACATACAGTTTAGACCCGTTTATTTACCAACCGTGTATAGTGGTCAGTCCATAAAGGCACGGCCACTTTCAGTCAGTTCGTGGTTGGAGTTTTACGTCCTGGCAACATCTAAGGTCATATCAGGACGTGTACCGACCTCTGACAGTGCACACTCATGGCAACTTTATTTATAGTGCTACCTCACTGGGAAACCATGCCGGCAGCATCATGACCCAATATGCCCCACTGGGTCACATTATCCTGACACTGAGCTAACCGGTCCTTGCCCTATTCTATTAATTCTAGGCTAGGAAGCGACAAGTACCAATTTTATAAGTCATTGGTTTGACTCGAACGGGAACTGAACTCCCGATCTCCAGCAAGCGACGTCCGTGCTCTACCGATTCGGCCACCGCGCCCGGTGGGGCCACTTTCGATCAGTCCTAAATATGCTTTCTATATCCGGCTACCATGTACTGAAATAATTGCAAGTGACTCCTATGTTAGCACTATGGGCCGCTGGCAAATCGATGGTACTACAGGACAATGACTCCAGACGGCGCCTCGGGATGTGGTTCACCGTAGCGAGTAGTGGGCGAATTAGGAAATCATATAAAACTGGTGATCACTTAGTTTTATATTCATATATGATATAATGAATTATGTAGAACATCAATATTGTATAAATGAAAGGTGTGGCTAACCAATATGTAAATATAGATGTATAATATAGATATAACATAAATATGATATATATAATATTGAATATAATAGATACGGTGTAGTTAACCAATGTGACGTATAAAACACATAACATAATTGTGATATATGTAATGTTCAATATAACAGATAAGGTGTAGAAAACGAATATAGAAATATGGATATATAATATAAATATAATATGTAACATAAAATACATTATAACATATTTATGGTACCGACCCCAAAATCAATAGAATTGTAAATCGATAATTAGAGCTAATCTAGCATGATCTCAATACATATTTATATTATACAGGCCATGCAGCAACCTCGCTATTGGGCCACTAATTGTCCTTAGTTTTCAGAGTTTCCTGTACAAACGAGGTGACATTGTACACATATGTGTATACATAATATAATATATATTCATATATATATGTTTATATATGTATATATATATATGTATATGTATATTGAACACGTATGTAGATAGAATCATTAATTGAACCACGAAGGTTCTTGGACAGGGCATTAGCTTCATTTAGTATAATTATGGAACGGCTTCACAGCGATGTAATCTGCAAGTATTCAGAAGGTAGATTAAAAATGGGTGGGTGTGGGTGTGGGTGTGGGTGTGGGTGTGGCTGTGGGTGGCTTATGCCTACATCAAACCTCAACATACAATGAAGAAGCCTCTCAGATTCAGCTACAAGAAACGATAGAGGGGCAGGGATTGGAGTGGGGGGGGGGGGGGGTTGTAGAGGCGGAGGAAAGGGCGGTGATGGGATTGGAAAGGGCCTAGAGGAGAGGGGGTGGAGGGAGTGGGGTGATTGGAGGGGGGGGGGGGGCTTTGAAGAGTCGGTGGGTGGTGGGGAGTGAATGTATCGAGGGTCTCTGACGAGGGTGGATGGGGCGTGAAAGGGTGGGCCGGGGATGGGCGGGGATGTGCCGGGTGGGACGGGAAATGACGGGAAGAGGGGGAGGACGGGGAGGAGGACGGGGAGGAGGACGGGGAGGAGGACGGGGAGGAGGACGGGGAGGAGGACGGGGGAGGAGGACGGGGAGGGGAGGATCGGGGCGAGGCGGGGCTGGACGAAGAGGGTGACGGGAAGGGAAGTGTGTGTGTGGGGGGGGGGGGGGGGGGTGGCGAAGGTAGCGGGGGGCGGGGGCGGGGGGCCAGGTGGAGCGGAACTGGACGGGACCGGGACGGGTCGAAACGGGACGGGATGGGATGGGACGGGACGGGACGGGACTGGACGGGACGGGACGGGACGAGGCGGGACGGACGGGACGGGACGGGACTGGACGGGATGGGAAGGGACGTGAGGGACGGGACGGGACGGACGGGACGGACGGGACGGACGGGGCGGGACGGGACGGACGGGACTTAGACATGGTGGTGGGATGGAGAGTGGCGGCGAGGAGCGGAGTGCGGCGGGGCGGGGCAGGATGGGGCGGCGCGCGGGGCGGGGCGGGGCGGGGTGGGGCTGGGCGGGGCGGGGCGGGGCGGGGCGGGGCGGGGCGGGGCGGGGTGGGGACCGGGCGGGGCGGGGACCGGGCGGGGCGGGGACCGGGCGGGGCGGGGACCGGGCGGGGACGTGGACGGGGAAGCCGCGGGCCGGCCGTTCTTATGGTATCTAATTGCCATCTTCGGTAATAATCGCATCACAGAGCCCGTGGAAAACATTCCCGCCAATGCCGGTTCGAGGAGGTGGGAATGGCGCAGCCGAGCTATCTGAGAAGCAGATAAATAAGGCGTCGTCTGCAGCCACACACACACGCACAGCCTACCCGCCCTCCCACCGCCTCCCTACCCGCCACCCATCTCTCTGACTGAGAATAAGCCGATAATCATTTTTCTACCATATTCCCACCTCTTACCCCGTCACCACCTCCCTACCCACTCACCACATCTCTACCCCCTCACCACAACCGTACCCATTTCTCGCCTGTCAATTTTCTCACCTATCACCTCACTGCCTCACCGCCTCACCGCCTCACTGCCACACCACCTCACCGCCTCAACGCCTCACCACCTCACCGCCTAAACGCCTCACCACCTCACTGCCTCACCGCCTCACCGCCTCACCACCTCACCACCTCACTGCCACACCGCCTCACCACCTCACCGCCTCACCGCCTCACCGCCTCACCGGGGCGACCACGACGGTGTTGGGGGCGGCGACCGCGACGGTGGCGGGCGCGACGACGGTGGCGGGTGTGGCAAGAGCGACGGTGGCAGGGGCGGCGACTGTGAGGGTGGCAGGGGCGGCGACTGTGACGGGCGCGGCGACCGCGACGGTGGAGGGGGCGGCGACCGCAATGGTGGCGGGGGCGACGACGGTGGCGGGTGCGGCGACAGCGACGATGGAGGGGGCGGCGACCGCGACGATGGAGGGGGCGGCGACCGCGTCGGTGGAGGGGGCGGCGACCGCGACCGCGACGGTGGAGGGGGCGGCGACGGTTGCGGCGGGGGGGGGGGGGGGGGGGCGACCGTGACGGTGGCGGGGGCGACTGTGGCGCGACCGTAACAGCGGCGAGTGCGGCAGGGGCGACCACGACAGGAACAGCAGCGGTGGCGGTGGTGGTGGCGGTGGCAACAGCAGCAGTGGCCGTGGCCGTGGCCGGTGGTGCCCGATGGTCCTTTTACTTTGTTGCCGTCTAATCACGGGATGCGGCGACAAAGACGGCTGTGATATTGGATATCTAAAACACAGCGCGTCCGCCGGGATAATTGGACTTCCGACCGCGGCTGCAGGCTTCCTCCACTCGTCCCCCCCCCCCCCCGTCTCCACCCTCTATACCCAAAACCCCGGCCCTCCCAACCCAACCCCCTCCCAACCCCGGCACCCGCCCCTCTCAGACTCCCGCCTCTCCCAGGCCCGGTCTTCCCTTCCCTCCATCTCCCTGCCCATCCTCCGCCCCCCACCCAGCCCCCCCCCCACCACACCCCGTCCCGCCTCTTCCTCGCCCTGCTATCCCTCACCCAACCTCGACCCTCCGTCCCTCCGTCCCTCCGTCCCTCCGTCCCTCCGTCCCTCCGTCCCTCCGTCCCTCCGTCCCTGAGGCTTGTGTGGTCAGGTGGGGCAAAGGGGTGCAGGTGACTGGGCCTCCCACAGCCAGCCAATCAGGCACCTTCCACAGCCTGGGGGGTGACGCCCTAATATGGGAAGCTGTCACTCAACCCAGTAGCAGGTGGTGGCCATGATGTATGCAGACATGCTGGGTTGCTTGCCCATCGGCCCTGTGGTAACAGGTAGTTACAGAGAGTTACAATAAATATATATATTATTATTAAAAATGTCCTTCTCCTCCACTTGCACTCTTACTGGTGCATAGAGGAAACATTTCACCAAACATTAACTGTCTCTTACATAGGAACATCTCGTCATAATCTTGGGCACTATGTATTCACATATATTTCACATAGCCTAATATGTCACACAGCAAGTGGGGCACCCATTGCTTTTCTATTACATAACCTTGGTCCCCACTCCGTCACCCGAGAATAATAATGCTCTATGCATACATATATATATACATACATGTATGTTAGTTGACTATTTACGTCTTGGCAAAAGCTTAGGTCATATCAATACTGGGATATATATATATATGAAGCGTTCAGGCGCAAAACCATGTAAATGCCAATCCAAAAATGGATATAAATATTGGAATCTAACCCTAAACAATTTGATTTTTGTTATATTCCTTCTCTTTTATTCATTGCTCCATAACCATGTGATGACATGAAAATTAGAATTAGTGAGAATTAAATTTATTTTCAGGTAAATATCTTTTTATTTAAGCTACATATTTGGTTTGGCGTTTACGTGGTTTTGCGCCTGAATTCTTCATATACACATATTGAGAGTCTGTTGTGTATAGAATTGCGTTCTCATAGATTATATCACTGTCTTGGTTGAGTCTAACCATATTAAAGCTCCCGAGTCCAATGAAAGCAAACATTTTTAGAAACCTAAACACTTAGCTAGATTGTTACCTTAATTGAGCGACACGAGACCAGATCAATATATAGTGGCAGTTTTCTTTTCTTTTCGGGTTGTTACAGTGTAAAGTCGTAGTGTTTTGCTTTAAGAGTTCGAGGTTCCAGGCACTTCACCTTAACATGAGTCTAGATCTTAATAGTTGTGTTGGGTGGGTGGTGAATTTTGAGACAGAGAAGTACAGATCCGATCAAGCGAGATGCTCTGGCCGAAGTGAACTTTAAGCGGTTCAGGTCAGAATTATTTCAACTTTTACTCCAGGTGGTGCATCGATCGGCGGCCAGTATTAGTTTGAATCTAAGTTAGTAGGGGGCAGTAGTGATAGCTTCCATAGTAACGAATGCTGGTTTGCACGCTCAATTACCCATGTTGCGAATCAACATGGACAATTATCCAACTTAAGTACAGTAGCACTCATTAAATATATGTGTCGCCGAGAATATGGCCTATGCTGCCGACACGGAGTAAAGCAACCACCAATCAATCAATCATTAAATAGGTATCAATCGTTAAATATGTATTGCTGCATAGAAGGAATCCTAGGTCAATTTAATATAATATTATTTATATTCTTCCAGAGAGACAACGACACACGGATATTAGTTGGATGAGAATATCTCTGGCTCGTAGCTCTAAAGGTCCCTTCTTTTATTAACAGATAGTGGAGTTCTCTGTGGCGGAGTGGTTAGAGTGCCTGACTTTTTTCTAGGTCAGACTCCTAATCTGAAGGTCGGCGGTACTATTTCCCGTGCCCCCAGCTCTGCCAATTTGGATTTCCACCGCTGTGTATAACTTACAGCGTCATCAAAGGCCGGTTGCTCTCATGCCATGTCTACGTGGTGTGGGAGGTTAAAAATCCCTTGGGTCGGTAAAAGTGTAGGCTCGGGCTTTCAATCGACCAGCAGTGGAATGAGGAAGACCAGTCGTCTATGACTGAGATTTCCCCTGCATAAACAACTAATGGACCCAAAAAAAATATATACAAAAAAAAAATAAATAGTCAATAGTAATTATAAAGTCAAATTTCCGACCGACTGGAGGCCGTATAGAGACAGCGCCGCCCGAAATCCCCCCCCCCCCCCAGGGAGCTCCCACCTGATTGGATGATCGCCTGTGGCTTGGGGAGCCCCATCCGGGTGAGTTCAGGCGGCACAGCGCCCACCAGCCCGGCGGTGGTAGGCAGTATTAAGGCTCTGCAGCCTAAATAATATGAGCATAACACGTTATACAATACATATTACTTCCCTAGCTTATTTTGTCCAGCATTTCGATGTGCATGTCAATAATATTCCGCGACTTCAAAACCAGACACTGCTGTGAATCGGATGATGTCTTGCAATTTGATGTGCTAACCAAATTAATTTGGCATGTTTTCACTCCAAAGTTAGATCCCTAAAATATAATGTACTTCAAACAGAATGATGACGATGACTATGATGATGAGGATATCGATGACGACGATGGTGACTGTGATGGCAATGGCGATGATGATGTTGATGATGTTGATGTTGATGATGGTGGTGATAGTGGTATGGCTATATTTCCTATTTATTACGCTTAGTCCACACCATCTTATAAGGTACGGAGAAGGGGCAAAAGAGTACAAGGTGGACAAAGGAAGATGTCGGAAGACAACATCAGGGAATGGACAGCCCTGGTGTTCAGCAAGTTCCAGAGGGCCATGTCCATGTAATGAATTAGATCACAACGATCAACCTAATATTATTTATCTGAAAATATATATATTCATCTAAAATATTTTTAAAAGAAGCAGAAACTCAAACCCCACAGGACTATCCAACTATAACACATGGCAAATTAGCCATGATACTTCCTGAATTTGGCGAATATTCCAAATCTGATTCAATTTGAAAGAAGCACACAAAGTAGTGAATATCCATCTAGGCATTTCTATTGTGATGGCTGGCTAGAACTGGTCGGTTTACTAGGTAGGCAACATTAAAGTGCCGGGTGGGTGTCAGTCTGGGTGGGTGTTAGTGGGAGGGTGGGAGGATGGGAGGATAGGAGGGTGGGAGGGTGGGAGGGTGGGAGGATAGGAGGGTGGGGTGGTGGTGTTCATTGTTCATCACGCCTAAGAGAGCAGCATAGGAGAATCATCATGCACTTCTTCAAGAAAGCATGAAACTTCCCACAGTGGTAATTGCTACTAAGATACCTAAAGATCTTTAAAAAAAATAGACCCCCAAAAATATTGTGAAAACAAAAATGGCGGCCATCTCACATTATTTCCGATTATTCCATGATATTCCCTGATATTGAAGACATGGGTAAAGATGCTTGGTGTACAGTTCTAAGTGCTCTAGATATGAATATAATTGCTCAAATGGAATATTTTGGTCGCCATATTTGATTTCAAGATGGCGACCACCAGGGGGCACTATTTTTGTGGGACCCTTTAAAAAAAATCGTATTAGGTATTGTGGTACTGAATATGGGAGGCTTCATGCTTTCATGAAGAGGTGCACGATTCTAGCCGATATCTACCATTACCTGCTCTACTACCCAGGCACTAACTGCATGCAGGTCACCTCATTGTGTGACCAGACCTGCTGCTCTTTTTGTCTGCATATCAAGCTTTCTTGCATTGTCTTCGTTTTGCCAAGCACTGCAACGGACAACACCATGGAGATGCTGCCAGTTACATCCATTACGGGACCGGAAATGGCCAGCGACATCCATTAAGGGACCGGAAATGGCTTAGTGGGCACAGCGTCCGCTACCAATCCGGGAGGCTGTCAGACTGGCCTCAGTTAAAGTTGCATAGTCCGATGGTTTTGAATTTCGGTATATTTTCTTAGATAAATATATTAGATCGATCACTGGTATCTACTTTACATTAGTTCAAAGTTACTTTTATTTTAAATGGTAAACTTTTGGGATATTTTGAATGCAAACATGGAAAATTAGTTTTGGCAAGCTTGCAAAAACTCTGACACCATAGACTTCTGCAGTAACCAGGTTCTGTTAAATTGACTCAGTATTGAGTCACCGTCTCACTGCCAGCGACATCCATTAAGGGACCGGAAATGGCTTAGCGGGCACAGTGTCCGCTACCAATCCGGGAGGCTGTCAGACTGGCCTCAGTTAAAGTTGCATAGTCCGATGGTTTTGAATTTCGGTATTTTTTCTAAGATAAATATATTACATCGATCACTGGTATCTACTTTACATTAGTTCAAAGTTACTTTTATTTTAAATGGTAAACTTTTGGGATATTTTGAATGCAAACATGGAAAATTAGTTTTGGCAAGCTTGCAAAAACTCTGACACCATAGACTTCTGCAGTAACAGGTTCTGTTAAATTGACTCAGTATTGCCTTCTGCGCAGAAACAAATGCTTAATAAGTGCATCAGTATCTAAGTTAGATATGTAGAATCAAATCTAAATAATTATTTTGGTTTTGAAAATGTGATGCTTCATCGGACTATGTAGCTTTAACATACACACCAAAAAGCTGCGCAGGGGAGATGCCAGAAACAGTTTTCATTTTTGCCATTGCCATCGAAGATCGGGTTGGAGTTATACATCGTATATAAGACCTTTTCCCACAGAGGATGGTTCACAGTAAACTGCCACCAACAGTGTTAGTTCTTGCCACTGCTACCAAGGGGTGGGGTGGTGGTGGAAATACTCTATTTAGTGCGTTGCAGTGAGAATAGTTCATTTGATTTTTGGGGGCCTTTACGTTTTCATGAACAGAGGTGATCGGCAGAATGCCACTCTGGAAAGTGTTCACACTTCAGCTAGACTTAAAACACACTATCCAATCCCACAATGCTGCATGGCAATTTGGCAACCATTTATGGCTATCCTGGCAGCGTAATGATCCTAGCAACCACTACATAGTAGTGGTGATGGTGATAATGATGATGATGATGATGACAATGACTATGATGATGACGATAGCGATGATGATGATGGTGACTGTGATGGCAATGGCGATGATGATGATGTTGATGATGATGTTGATGTTGATGATGGTGGTGATAGTGGTATGGCCATACTTCATATTTATCGGGTTTAGTCCATACCATCTTACAAGGTACGGAGAAGGGGCAAAAGAGTACAAGGTGGACAAAGGAAGAGGTCGGAAGACAACATCAGGGAATGGACAGCCCTGGTGTTCAGCAAGTTCCAGAGGGCAGTGTCCATGTAATAATAGTGATATTGCATGGACCTTCCACCATCATTAATTATTATTGTCTCCCTCAAAATATCTCAGTTAGTTACCAATGTAAAACGCAGTCAAAATAGTGGTTGACGAGGTAAAATTGTGGTTGCGCGATATTTAAATTGTTTGTCATTGTTGTTTTACATCCTGGCAACAGCTAGGTATTTAAATTGTCCTTTGCTTTGTCGGTAGCAAAAGAACCTTTTCCCATGATGGGTCACATAGAGTTTGCGTTGAAAGTAGAACACCTCCTTGTTCCGCAGGCAGCAATGCACAGAAGTGCTGACATGGCTCAATATTGTTGAACTTAAGCTGTCGAATGAGAAGTGGGCCTTTCAATCCGATATGACTGTTGACATGTCCACTTTGTGTTAGTCAGCTGTGTGAGCGTGCTTCCTCATCAGTTCATTGCTTTGTGAGAGTCTCCAGCATACTACATGCGCCTTCATTCCTCATCGTGCACAAAGCAAGCGAAGATTGCTTGTTGTTTTACGTCCTATCAACATCTAAGGTGATATCAGATCGGGACAAGCGAAGATAAGGCAAGCAAAAGACCCTTCGATGTATTTGGAGCCTCATGAAATGTTTCTTAGACAGATTTCTTATTTAGTTGGGAATTGTAAATAGCAATGAATTGGTGACACCGAAAGCGCCATTCAAACTATACAAACTCCATTTGATAACGTACATGACAAAGGCTAGGGGTGGAGGGAAAGGGGAATGTTCTGCGTGGGTGTCCTGGGAGGATTAATGGTTATGACGCCAACATTATGATCTACATTAGTACCTTCAGCGGACAACTGTGTATTCAGAGACATGTTGTCCTGACATAGCAGGTGTCCGCTCATCATCGAAGTGACAATCAAAATGAAACAAAGACAAATTTGCACAACCCCATGGACAAATTGTTTAAGCCCCAGTCACACCTTACCGGATTGGAGAAACGGACAGAAACCGGACACTGTCTGGTGAAATACGGCAATGTAGGTTTATATATATGGTTGGCATCCAGCGTGTCTGTTATCTGTCCGGTGGTGTCCGGTACAAGTTTTAAACATGCACAAAACTTGTACCAGACACTGCCGGACTGAAGTGTATGGTTGGTGTCCGGTTTAAGTCAGTTTAGTACTTTTTGTTCGTTTCATGTCTGGTACCCATCCGTTACGTTTCCGGTTTGCTTCCTGCCAAGTCTGGTGACATTAATTTTTTTATTGCGGGAATTCGGTCAATACATGTTTTTGGCGCATGTGTGAACAATCAGGTACGTCCGTTTGACATTCAGTTTTCGTCCGGTTCTCGTCAGGTTCTCGTCCGGTGGATATTCGTTAATGCACGTTCCTTGTCCGTTTAGCATTCATTTCATCTGGTACATTTCGGTACACTTCGGTGCATTTCGGTACATTTTGATACCGAACACCACCGGACTAGAACATTCTTTGTCCGGTGGTGTCCGGTACTCAGTCCGGTGAGGTGTGACTGAGCCTTCACATTCAGCGGTGATTCGCTCACCATAAGGAGTTTCTAAGAGGCAGGTTCTGTTGTACTAGAAATTAAACGGGACCAATCAAGTCCAAAATTAAATAAATATGTGTAGGTGGGGTGGTGTGAGAGTGAGGGTGGGGTGGGGTGGAAAGGGGTAATTTAATGCAAAACATTACAACCAAAGAAACAAAAAAGTGGGAGTGAAATAAAATAAAATTTGGACAAAATGCATTGAATAGATCAGGGAAACTGAAAAGGTTTTCACTCCTCTTCATCATTTAAAACAAATGAGAAGAGGCTGGCGATTGTCCGGGTCCCGACGAGGCAGGTGCAGAGCGGAGCTTTTAATTCGCCGCCCACACACGCCGCTAGAGGCCGCCTCTGGCTTCCGGTAGTCCCCGGCCGATTAGCGGCGTCCAGTATTTGTATCTCCCGGATTAAGAGTCGATATTGTGCCACTAAACACTACCAGACTACTCTACCCCTCAGCCACTCCTCACCAACCCTCCTCCCCACACACTGCTCGCTCGATGTTTTCCCAGAAGCACCGATGCCAACTGTTCCGATTTTGTACGAAGACTTCTGATTTTGGCTACTCTCTTCCGATATTACGATTCCACATGC
Organism: Branchipolynoe longqiensis; assembly: GCA_030323885.1. Classification (NCBI taxonomy): domain Eukaryota; kingdom Metazoa; phylum Annelida; class Polychaeta; order Phyllodocida; family Polynoidae; genus Branchipolynoe; species Branchipolynoe longqiensis. Next base: position 38,620,020 of record CM059196.1, on the reverse strand, counting down.
AAACCTTCCGATTTTCACTCTCACAGGTGAAATCAGCTACTTATGAGTTATAGCAGCTTAAGGATATCGGTGTAAGGTATCAGTACAGTGCATATACCCGTGTCCGCGTGACGTCACTGGACGCTTCTTGGTTGGCCGTGTGCCCGAAATAAATCACTCGCATACTAGTCGTCGTGTTGTCAACTTGTATCCACTATCACAATCGGCAGCTCACGGTGGCAATCATGCACATAGAAAATGACACATAGACACATGGTGGGATACATGATGAGATTTGTATGAAAAAGTATATAATATAATTATATATACGTATTAGATATTACATGATTATACTATGTCATGATATATGTCTGATTATCCTGCTGCATGTTGCCAGAGAAACATTTATGTTCCTTATAGAATGTTAAGATCTTCATATTTTTCCTCACATAATGGTGGCATCTCTGCAACAGATCTCAGGTGATTCTCATCAAAATAGCTAACTAAAATATTGAATTACATAATATTCTTTAAAAAGGGGGTTCTTGGATATAATGAGAAATGTGCCTAGTCTATTTTTATTGTAAGTAGAGGAACATAGTGTGGTGGTTGTGGAGGGTAATAAAAATGGGAAATATGACACATATAGCAGGATCCGAACACTAAAGCCCCAGTCAAACCTACCCGGACGAGCGCCGGATTTTGAGCCGGACCACCCCCGGACCAGTCTCCAGGACTGTCCCGGACAGCCCCAGATAAAATCGCCATGTTGGTAGTTTTTTTGTCTCGCGGTCACAAATACCCGGATGAGCCAAGGACTAGCACTGAACAAATGCTTAATAAGTGCATCAGTATCTAAGTTAGATATGTCAAATCAAATCTAGATAATTGGTTTGATTTTGAAAATTTGATATTTCATCGGACCATGCAGCTTTAAACAAATTTAGAAATTGGGTACTGATGCTGAATTAGGCCCCAGTGCTGATGATCATGTCGCTGGGACTGGGTTAAGGTAGTGGTATGCTTTGTTGTTCCTGCACAGAAAGCTAGAATTGCATAATTAATAGGCGAGGACGAGACTCAAAAGCTATCGGTGTTGTCCCATAAATCGATTTAAACATGTCCATATTGTAACAAAGATTACGTTAATTTCGTGTCGCAATTATGTTTTACCCCGCACTAAGCTCTAGCTCTCCGAGACAGATCTATGCGATTACAATGGCTATGGGCAGTGATGCTGTCAAAAACGACCACATCTATTCGGTAAGAATGGACACCTGCAGTGATCACATTGGGAACTCCCTCCAGCATTAAACTTAATTCACATAGTGGTTTTGGTATTTGCTGTTGAGTCTGTGTCATGTCATCTACCTGCCACCTTTCTTTAAATTGAATTCTCTTGGAATGTTCGCCAGAAATAAGGGCTGTCTTTTCAGAGTTTTGCACAATCATGCCTCGGCACAGGAGAGAGAGAAGGTTTATCACCAGAGTCGGTAACAGTCAGAGTTCCACATGGGAGAGTTCCTGTTCAGAGCTATGTACACACAGACCTCTATAAATGAGAGCTCTTATTCAGCATTACTTAGTCAGACCTCCACATAGGAGAGTTCCTGTTCAGAGCTATGTACAATCAGACCTCTATAACTGAGAGCTCCTATTCAGCATTACTTAGTCAGACCTCCATGTGGGAGAGTTCCTGTTCAGAGCTATGTACAATCAGACCTCTATAAATGAGAGCTCCTATTCAGCATTACTTAGTCAGACCGCCACATAGGAGAGTTCCTGTTCAGAGCTATGTACAATCAGACCTCGATAACTGAGAGCTCCTATTCAGCATTACTTAGTCAGACCTCCACGTGGGAGAGTTCCTGTTCAGAGCTATGTACAATCAGACCTCTATAAATGAGAGCTCCTATTCAGCATTACTTAGTCAGACCTCCACCTGGGAGAGTTCCTGTTCAGAGCTATGTACAATCAGACCTCTATAAATGAGAGCTCCTATTCAGCATTACTTAGTCAGGCCTCTACATGGGAGAGTTCCTGTTCAGAGCTATGTACAGTCAGACCTCTATAAATGAGAGCTCCTATTCAGCATTACTTAGTCAGACCTCCAGGTTGGAGAGTTCCTGTTCAGAGCTATGTATAATCAGACCTCTATAAATGAGAGCTCCTATTCAGCATTACTTAGTCAGACCTCGACGTAGGAGAGTTCATGTTCAGAGCTATGTACAATCAGACCTTATTAAATGAGAGCTCCTATTCAGCATTACTTAGTCAGACCTCCACGTGGGAGAGTTCCTGTTCAGAGCTATATACAATCAGACCTTAATAAATGAGAGCTCCTATTCAGCATTAGTTAGTCAGACCTCCAAATGGGAGAGTTCCTGTTCAGAGCTAGGTACAGTCAGACCTCTATAAATGAGAGCTCCTATTCAGCATTACTTAGTCAGACCTCCACGTGGGAGAGTTCCTGTTCAGAGCTATGTACAATCAGACCTTTATAAATGAGAGCTCCTATTCAACATTACTTACCAATCACAGTAACGAACAATAGCAATAACGCATGCATCGGTGAAATATCCACACCTCAAAAGTGTATGCACTGAGAAGTAAGATAACACCACATCCACCACGAATAGAACTACAGTACAGCCCCATTAAACCAAGCTCGGTTAAACCAAACGATCGCTTAAAACAAACCTTTTTCGTCGGCCGGCAAAATACTACCATTTATCATTTAAAAAAGTTGGTTAAACCAAAGTCGGTTAATCCAAAGTATTGGTTAATCCAAACAAAATTGTCAGCCCCAGGCCACTTCCGGTACAGTTAAACCAAACCTTCATGTGGTTTTAAGGTCATCTGAGACTTTTTTATATGATAAATGGTAGTATTTTGCCAGGTCACCGAAAACAGTTTGGATTAACCGATTGTTTGATTTAACCGAGGTTGGTTTAATGGTGTTAAACTGTATATACATAACAAATAATAAGCATAGTGTCCACATACATTGTACATTCATAATGCACCACCGTTTTTGCCAAAGCCAAGTCAAAGTCAAAGCTCGGTTAAACCAATGATCGGTTAATCAAAACAAATTTCCAGGGTCCCTTCAAGTTTGGTTTAATGGGGTTATACTGTATATGGAAAGCCCTGGCCGGAAAACCAGTACATCGGTCCTACAAAACGCATCGCAATTATTCTCGCCAATGTTCTGGCAACTTTAGTTTGGATAAAGGCAATGAAAGGCGCCTACATGGGTGTGTTGGGTGGGTGTGTTGGTGGACGTGTGGGTGTGGGTGTGTGTCGGGGGGAAAGTGGGGAGGGGTTGGGTGTGTGTCGGGGGGAAAGTGGGGAGGGGGTGGGTGTGTGTCGGGGGGAAAGTGGGGAGGGGGTGGGGAGGGGGTCAGTTCGCGTGTTATGAGTTATTGTATCCGGGCTATAGAGGTTGAACGTAATCTCCACACAGCTCCACGCCGACCTCTACAAGAAAATCCTGATAAATGGGGTCTACATATATATATATTATATATATATATATATATATATATCTGAGGTTATTGATGTGGTCTGACTTATTAGCCCAGCCTTGATCCGCTCAATGTTCTCGAATTTATTCATGAGTTTGCAAGCATAACCCCCAATTTCCGCATTAACGCCGTCTCACTAAATATTCACCTATTGAAATCGCAAGCGACAACAAACTATCCGATAGTATCTACTTCAGTGTGTGCTATGACGACAGGAGTCTTAGGTGGATTTTGGTTAAACAAAATTAGATACACTGGAAGCAGGTTTTCATCCATCATCCATGAGCAGCTCATCCATCCATCCATCGCCTTGTGGGTTTTGGTTAGCAGGGTCGGCGATTCGCTAGTTACACGGGACCGGAAGGCCACAAGTGTGTGCACGTGCGGTGGGGGCAGTTGCACTAAGTTGCCATTGTTGTCTTACCACGAATTAAAGTAATGGCAACATAAATATCAGTATATATATACATATATATATGCATATATATATATATATATATATATATGTAGTGGTCTGCACTGACCTCTCAGGCAAGTAACCACATAGACAGGTAGGCATGGGGAGTGTGTTGATATCAGGGAGCTTAGGTGGTGTAATGGTTAGCGCACTGGCCCGGAATGCAAAGAGATGGGGGTTCGAGTCCCACTCTAGGCGCAATATTTCCCATTTTCATCACCCCCATGACACTGGTTGCCGTGATCAAGATCCTGTACAAGCTTTGCGCTGTATGGTTGTTGAACCTGCCCTGTGTATGTATGTGTTAGTGCATTGCCTGTATGTATGTAATTGTAAGCATTACAAGACTTACAATTCCAGGGGGACGAGTGTAGTGGTCTGCACTGACCTCTCAGGCAAGTAACCACATAGACAGGTAGGCGCGGGGAGTGTATTGATATCAGGGAGCCTAGGTGGTGTAATGGTTAGCACACTGGCCCGGAATGCAAAGAGATGTGGGTTCGAGTCCCGCTCTAGGCGCAGTGTTTCCCATTTTCATCACCCCCACGACACTGGTTGCCGTGATCAGGATCCTGTACAAGCTTTGCGCTGTATGGTTGTTGAACCTACCTTGTGTATGTGTGTGTTAGTGCATTGCCTGTATGTATGTAATTGTAAGCATTACAAGACTTACAATTCCAGGGGGACGGGTGTAGTGGTCTGCACTGACCTCTCAGGCAAGTAACCACATAGACAGGTAGGCGTGGGGAGTGTGTTGATATCAGGGAGCCTAGGTGGTGCAATGGTTAGCACACTGGCCTGGAATGCAAAGAGATGTGGGTTCGAGTCCCGCTCTAGGCACAATATTTCCCATTTTCATCACCCCCACGACATATATATATATATATATATGTGCGTGTGTCAGAATCCATATATATAGTATGCTCATATATATATATATATATATATATATATATATATTGCATGAGCTATTATACAGCATATATATAATTGGAAGGATGCCAGTTGTTGGTGTTTTGTACGTTAGGGGACATCCCAAGTTTGCACCTTGTTCACAATCATACAAAGATTACGGCTATTCCAGACCCCATATACCTACCTACTCCTTACATATTACCCTTCTACATTTTAGCACATAACAGCCGAATCCTGCATATTCTATCAACATTTATAATAAACAATAAAATATGCACATGGCTAACAAACCCAACCCTCCCTGCCGCTTTGTGCAACTATGGAAACTGTTGAAAACTTTGGTAGTCTATGTGTTGTATTGGCCGTCCTGATATGACCTTAGATGTTGCTAGGACGTAAAACAACAACAAGCAAACAAACAAACAGCCACCTGGAAATCCCAACCAATGACCAAAATAACTGGCTTGTGCATGTACAAGCAAGTTATTTAAATGTATCATCATCATCATGCTGTCGGTCGCGATGCGACAAAGACTGCTTTCACTACTTGACTGCTGCTCTCCATTTAGCTCTCTGCTGTGAGAGTTGCGTCCATGAGTCGGTCCATTTCATGAAAGCTGCCTGCAAAAGTGTTGAAGTGCTGCTGGCTTTTGCAAGTTACCAGCACACTCTCTCGGGGAGCAAATAGAGGTTTCACACTGGCAAGAACATGTCAGGACAGGCACAAAACTATTTGTCCCTGCAGTGGCTGGTCGGGAGATGTTGGGAGTTCCATACATCAACCGCCCTTAATGCTGCCACAGTGACATGGGTTTCTGTTTAGGGTTTGCTCCCTTAGCCTTCAGTTCTGTCAAGAACCTGTACCACAAGGCAGTGGTTTACAACTATGCAGGGCAGGGGCGTCAAACTCCCTGAGGTACTGCTATACCTGCAATACCTGCATACCTTTAAATGTATATATATTCATAGTATTACATGCACAAGCAAGTTATTTTGGTCATTGGTTTGCCTACATGCATAGTATAAATGTGTCATTTTTCACTTTTTCACATTAGCACAAAATCATATAAGTAAACTTTTAATTTCTTTCTTGGGATAGCTTCAACAAATGTACTATTGCTAACATACTTAATACACAGCGGATACAATAATTATTTGACTTGCAATCAATAAAAGAACAAATTATCAGCGTCGTAATGTGGAAACCAAATATGTGGTGCCCAGTTTGATATAATAACCCATATATTTAATTGCACATACATATTTGATTGTGTAATTCTATTGCTGTATATATTAGATGATAAGGGATGCCGTCCTTGCTGCACTAAGGATTCCGCGACCATTTTGACTGGAGTAAGATAACGCTATTATCAAGGACTTGTATGCATATTTAATGGCTGGCAACACTTTGTATGTAGCCTTCTAGCAACTTCTGAGAGGCAAATATGTTGAGAGCCGTAGCGAGCCTCATTTATTGTGTCCCTTATTCAATTTGCGGCTTGGTTATGTGGCTTTTGAGGGGCTTTGTTGTTGTTTGTGTGGTTGTTTTTGTGGTTGTTTTGTTGTTGTTATTGTTGTTGTTGTTATTATGTGTTCTTCTATTGTGGAGCTAAGCCCCTACGCTTCTGTGGTAGGCAGACAGCGAGTAAAGACCGAGAAAGGGTGATAATGTGGGTGGGGTTGGGAATGGGAGTGTGGGACTAGGTGTGGGATGGGTGTGGAGTGGGAGTTGTGAAGGGAGTGTGGGAGTAGGTGTGAGAGTGGGTGTGGGATGGGTGTGGATTGGGAGTTGTAAAGGGAGTGTGGGAGTAGGTGTGGGAGTGTGTCTGTGATGGGTGTCGATTGGGAGTTGTAAAGGGAGTGTGGGAGTATGTGTGGGAGTGTGTGTGGGATGGGTGTGGATTGGGAGTTGTGAAGGGAGTGTGGGAGTATGTGTGGGAGTGTGTGTGGGATGGGTGTGGATTGGGAGTTGTGAAAGGAGTGTGGGAGTAGGTGTGGGAGTGGGTGTGGGATGGGTGTGGATTGGGAAAGGGAGTGTGGGAGTAGGTGTGGGAGTGTGTGTGGGATGGGTGTGGATTGGGAGTTGTGAAGGGAGTGTGGGAGTAGGTGTGAGAGTGGGTGTGGGATGGGTGTGGATTGGGAGTTGAGAAGGGAGTGTGGGAGTAGGTGTGGGAGTGGGTGTGGGATGGGTGTGGATTGGGAGTTGTAAAGGGAGTGTGGGAGTAGGTGTGGGAGTGTGTGTGGGATGGGTGTGGATTGGGAGTTGTGAAAGGAGTGTGCGAGTAGGTGTGGGAGTGGGTGTGGGATGGGTGTGGATTGGGAAAGGGAGTGTGGGAGTAGGTGTGGGAGTGTGTGTGGGATGGGTGTGGATTGGGAGTTGTGAAGGGAGTGTGGGAGTAGGTGTGAGAGTGGGTGTGGGATGGGTGTGGATTGGGAGTTGAGAAGGGAGTGTGGGAGTAGGTGTGGGAGTGGGTGTGGGATGGGTGTGGATTGGGAGTTGTAAAGGGAGTGTGGAGTAGGTGTGGGAGTGGTGTGGGATGGGTGTGGATTGGGAGTTGTGAAGGGAGTGTGGGAGTAGGTGTGGGAGTGGGTGTGGGATGGGTGTGGATTGGGAGTTGTAAAGGGAGTGTGGGAGTAGGTGTGGGAGTGGGTGTGGGATGGGTGTGGATTGGGAGTTGTGAAGGGAGTGTGGGACTAGGTGTGGGAGTGGGTGTGGGATGGGTGTGGAGTGGGAGTTGTGAAGGGAGTGTGGGAGTATGTGTGGGAGTGTGTGTGGGATGGGTGTGGATTGGGAAAGGGAGTGTGGGAGTAGGTGTCGGAGTGTGTGTGGGATGGGTGTCGATTGGGAGTTGTAAAGGGAGTGGGGGGAGTAGGTGTGGGAGTGGGTGTGGGATGGCTGTGGATTGGGAGTTGTGAAGGGAGTGTGGGTGTAGGTGTGAGAGTGGGTGTGGGATGGGTGTGGATTGGGAGTTGTAAAGGGAGTGTGGGAGTAGGTGTGGGAGTGTGTCTGTGATGGGTGTCGATTGGGAGTTGTAAAGGGAGTGTGGGAGTAGGTGTGGGAGTGTGTCTGTGATGGGTGTCGATTGGGAGTTGTAAAGGGAGTGTGGGAGTAGGTGTGGGAGTGTGTCTGTGATGGGTGTGGATTGGGAGTTGTGAAGGGAGTGTGGGAGTAGGTGTGTGAGTGGGTGTGGGATGGGTGTGGATTGGGAGTTGTAAAGGGAGTGTGGGAGTAGGTGTGGGAGTGTGTCTGTGATGGGTGTCGATTGGGAGTTGTAAAGGGAGTGTGGGAGTATGTGTGGGAGTGTGTGTGGGATGGGTGTGGAGTGGGAGTTGTGAAGGGAGTGTGGGAGTATGTGTGGGAGTGTGTGTGGGATGGGTGTGGATTGGGAAAGGGAGTGTGGGAGTAGATGTGGGAGTGTGTGTGGGATGGGTGTGGATTGGGAAAGGGAGTGTGGGAGTAGGTGTGTGAGTGTGTGCGGGATGGGTGTGGATTGGGAGTTGTGAAGGGAGTGTGGGACTAGGTGTGGGAGTAGATGTGGGATGGGTGTGGATTGGGAGTTGTGAAGGGAGTGTGGGAGTAGATGTGGGAGTGGGTGTGGGATGGGTATGGATTGGGAAAGGGAGTGGGGGGAGTAGGTGTGAGAGTGTGTGTGGGATGGGTGTGGACTGGGAGTTGTGAAGGGAGTATGGGAGTAGGTGTGGGAGTGGGTGTGGGATGGGTGTGGATTGGGAGTTGTGAAGGGAGTGTGGGAGTAGGTGTGAGAGTGGGTGTGGGATGGGTGTGGATTGGGAGTTGAGAAGGGAGTGTGGGAGTAGGTGTGGGAGTGGGTGTGGGATGGGTGTGGGATGGGTGTGGATTGGGAAAGGGAGTGGGGGGAGTAGGTGTGAGAGTGGGTGTGGGATGGGTGTGGATTGGGAGTTGTGAAGGGAGTGTGGGAGTAGGTGTGTGAGTGGGTGTGGGATGGGTGTAGATTGGGAGTTGTAAAGGGAGTTTGGGAGTAGGTGTGGGAGTGGGTGTGGGATGGGTGTGGGTTGGGAGTTGTGAAGGGAGTGTGGGAGTAGGTGTGAGAGTGGGTGTGGGATGGGTGTGGATTGGGAGTTGTACAGGGAGTGTGGGAGTAGGTGTGTGAGAGGGTGTGGGATGGGTGTGGATTGGGAGTTGTACAGGGAGTGTGGGAGTAGGTGTGTGAGAGGGTGTGGGATGGGTGTGGATTGGGAGTTGTACAGAGAGTGTGGGAGTAGGTAGGTGAGTGGGTGTGGGATGGGTGTGGACTTGGTGTGGGATGGGTGTGGGAGTGGGAGTGGGATGGATGTGGACATGGATATATGTCGACACTAGTTTGCGTGGAGGTGTGAGTGAGTGTGGGTGTGAGTGTGGGTGTGGGTTTGGGTGTTTGTTGTTGTTTTACGTCCTAGCAACATCTCAGGTCATATCAGGAGGGTTTGGGTGTTGATGTAGATGTAGATGGTAGTGGAGGGTGAAGGGGTGTGTCAGTGTGGGGTGAAGTGTATGGGCGATGGAGAGGAAGAGGATATGTAGGGGTGAGGGTGGGTGTGGGTGTGGGTGCGGGTGCGGGTGTGTGAGTGGGGATGAGTTGGGGGGGGGGGTGAGAGTGGGGGTGAGTGGGTGAGTGGGTACGGGGAGGTCTGAGTAGGACTGGGACTGGGAGTGGGGCAAAGTGAGGAGAGGAATGTTTATGGTGGATGGGGCGGGGATGTGGGTGTGGGTATGAGTGGAAGTTGGTGTGTGAGTGGCTGTGTGGGTGTGTGAGTGGGTGTGTGAATGGGTGTGTGGGTGTGTGACTGGGTGTGTGGGTGGATGTGGGTGGGTGTGGGTGAGTAGGTATGGGGAGGTCTGAGTGGTAGTGGAAGTGGGAGTGGGGCCGAGCGAGGAGAGGAGAGAAATGCTTACGGCGGGTCGAGGTGGGGATGTGGGTGGGAGGTTTAAGGGGTGACGGGCTGACGGCTGAGGTAGAGCCGGGTCGCCATTTTAACCTAGTAAAACGCGCCTAACTCGATTGCACACGCCGCACCCCTGCCAGCCCGCGCATGCGCAGAATGCAAATTAGGCGACTAAGGCGCCGTCCCGCCACCTGGTGGAGCATTGGCACGGCGCCGCGTGGTGGGCCGCGCATGCGCGCGCTGATCGTTCCCGATTTGCATTGCGCGGACCGCTGCGCATGCGCATGTGCTTCTTCTACATGCACTTGCGCACACACACACACCGCCCGCCCGGTCGCTCGCCAGGCGGCGACACTCGGGTAGCGATGATCAAGCATATGAGAGATTAATCTGATAGACATCGATCGGTTTCTGTCATCTAGATGGGGGGCCGTTTCCACTTTAAAATAAGAAAAATGGGGGAAAATGGAATAATAACAACAACACAAAGCTAAGGCACCAGTCACCATGTTTACATAAGGGGAAACAAGAAAGACAACAAGGTGTTATCAAAGTGCAAGCATTAGGATTGGAAGTGTGGGGTCTTTATCTTACATTCTTCTGCAGATAAATTTGAAAAAGTTAGTCGTCGTCAGTTTGTGGAATAAATTTACATAATGGGGGGGCATAGCATATTCAGTGCGCTAGAGCGCACGGTGTAACCGATCAGGCGGCGGTTGGAATTGGCTGCTTTAAAGACCGCCGTACACTATGCGATCTTGAACTTAGACAGGCATATTTGCTTCTCGCTTAGAGCTAATTGGTTAAAGACCCAGTTACACCTCACCGGATTGGGGGAAATAGAGAGAAACCGAACAAAGTCCATTTTGTGTCTGTACAAGTTTTGAACATGCACAAAACTAAGAATGGATGCCGCCGGACTGACGTCTACGGTTCTTGTCCAGTTTGAGTTTCGTCTGTTGGCTATCCATTCATGTCCATTTCATGTCCATTTCATGTCTGTTTCATGTCCATTTCATGTCCGTTTCATGTCCGTTTCATGTCCGTTTCATGTCCGTTCGTCCGCTGGCCTTCGCAACACTTTGACACATTTCAATACATTTTTATACTTATCACCACCGGACTAGACAATTCTGTTTGTTGCTCAATCCGGTGAGGTGTGACAGCTGCTTTAAGGATATCAGTTCCCGGTCGAGTCAAACCAATGACTTTAAAATTGATACTTGTCGCTTCCTAGCCTGGCACTCAGCATTAATAGGATAGGGCAAGGACTGGTTAGCTCAGTGTCAGGATAATGTGACTGAGTGAGATATTGGGGCATGGTGCCAGTGGCCTGATTTCCCAGTGGGGCAGTACTATAAAGTCACGATGAGTGTGCATTGTCACAAGTCGGTACCCATCCTGATTTGACCTTAGATGTTACCAGGACATAAAACTCCAACGACCAACTATGATACTGCACACTGATACACGTATACAGAGGAAGCTAAAGTTGCATAGTCCGATGGTTTCAAGTTTCTACCATTTTCTGAAATACTTTACATTGGTTGCTGTAATCTAGGTTACTTTAGTTTGAAGTAACTTTCATTTTAAGTGGCTAACTTTTGAGATATTTCAAATGCAAACATGTCAAATTAGTTTTGGCAAGCCCACCAAAACTCTTTACAGGTTCTATTGAATTGACTTAATGTGTGGCAACAAATGCTTACTAAGGACGTCAGTATCTAAAATAGATATGTAGAATAAAATCTAGATACTTGTTTTAGTTTCGAAAGGTTCATCGGACTTTGCAGCTTTAATCCAGAAACAAAACACCGACGACTGAATCGTTTTAAAGATCTAATTACATGAGTTTTACCATTAATATGATTTTTAATGGATATAAAATGTACAGTATAAAACCTCTCTAACCACCACAGATCGACCACTCTCCGATATATATCGCTTTATTGGGTCCCAGACGATCGCCCATGCAATACTGTCATGGGGGTGATGAAAATGGGAAATACTGCGCCTAGAGCGGGACTCGAACCCACATCTCTTTGCATTCCGGGCCAGTGTGCTAACCATTACACCACCTAGGCTCCCTGATATCAACACACAACCCACGCCTACCTGTCTATGTGGTTACTTGCCGAGAGGTCAGTGCACACTACTACACTCGTCCCCCTGGAATTGTAAGTCTTGTAATGCTTACAATTACATACAGGCAATGCACTAACACATACATACACAGGGTAGGTTCAACAACCATACAGCGCAAAGCTTGTACAGGATCCTGGTCACGGCACCAGTGTCATGGGGGTGATGAAAATGGGAAATACTGCGCCTAGAGCGGGACTCGAACCCACATCTCTTTGCATTCCGGGCCAGTGTGCTAACCATTACACCACCTAGGCTCCCTGATATCAATACACTCCCCAGGCCTACCTGTCTATGTGGTTACTTGCCTGAGAGGTCAGTGCAGACCACTACACTCGTCCCCCTGGAATTGTAAGTCTTGTAATGCTTACAATTACATACATACAGGCAATGCACTAACACATACATACACAGGGTAGGTTCAACAACTATACAGCGCAAAGCTTGTACAGGATCCTGGTCACGGCACCAGTGTCATGGGGGTGATGAAAATGGGAAATACTGCGCCTAGAGCGGGACTCGAACCCACATCTCTTTGCATTCCGGGCCAGTGTGCTAACCATTACACCACCTAGGCTCCCTGATATCAACACACAACCCACGCCTACCTGTCTATGTGGTTACTTGCCTGAGAGGTCAGTGCACACTACTACAATACCATTATAATGATTTTTTTAAACTCATTAAACCGACCACCTCCCCAAATGGACCTTGTAAAGTCGGCCCATGGTGGGTCGATTGAGAGAGGTTTTACAGTATCTTAAGCCTCCATTTCAGAAAGTTGCCTAAAGGCCCAGTCAGACCTTACCGGACTGAGTACCGGACACCACCGGACAAAGAATTGTCTAGTCTATTGGTGTCCGGTGTCAAAATGTACCGAAATGTACCGAAATGTACCGAAATGTACCGGATGAAACAAACGCTAAACGGACAAGGAAGTACATTAACAAATAGCCACCAGACGAAAACCGGACGATACCCGGATGACAACCGAATGTCTAATGGATGGACCGGAAACCAACCGGACACCAACCAGACACCAACCAGACACCAACCAGACACCAACCAGACACCAACCAGACACCAACCAGACACCAACCAGACACCAACCGGACACCTAGCGGACTGTTCACGGACGCGCCAAAAACTGAAGGACCAAATTCCCGCAGCACCGTCAATGGACTCTTCAGGATACAAACCGGCCACCTAACGGATGGGTACCGGACATGAAACAGATAAAACGGACTAAACAGACTTAAACCAGACACCAACCGTACACTTCAGTCCGGCGGTGTCCGGTACAAGTTGTGTGCATGTTCAAAACTTGCTACCATACACACCGGACACCACCGGACACAGAACGGACATGCCGGATGCCAACCATATATAAACCGTACATTGCCATATTTCACCAGACAGTGTCCGGTTTCTGTCCGGTTCCTCAATCTGGTGAGGTCTAACTGGGGCTTAAAGCAAAACACTTACCATATGAACATGCAGTTAAAGCTGCATAGTCCGATGACAACATCAAATTTTCAAAACCAAAATAAATATCTAAATTGTATGCTACCTATCGACCTTCATTACTGGTGCACTTAGTAAAGATTTGTCGCCACACAGATGGGAATAGTGAGGCAATTGAATAGAACCTGTTACTGCAGAAGGCTATGGTGTCAGAGTTTTGGTAAGCTTGCCAAAATTAATTTAGCATGGGTGCACTTCAAATATCTCAAAAGTTACCCAGTTAAAATAAAAGTTACTTCAAGCTAAAGTAAGGTACATATAACAATCAACCTAACCTCAAAAAATGTCAAAAACTCAAAAACCATCGGACCATGCAACTTTAAGTTAATTGGTTTTTCTTTTAATAAAGGAAGTTCTTAGAAACACCTCGACTTAATCACGTATCATATTCCCTACCCTTTTGCTATCAGTTCACCAGTACTTATGACTAATCAACAATTGTCCTCAACTTGTCTGTTTGATCGTCTGGTGATTCTTAATTTGACTCCTTTGTTGTTGTTGTTGTTGCTGGAAGCTTTACAATAAATAAAAGTGAGAGGAAGTCTTTATTGTGTGATTCAAAGCTGCATAGTCTGATCAAAACATCAAATTGTCAAAACCAAAACAATTATCTAGATTTAATTCTACATATCTAACTTAGATACTGATGCACTTATTTAAACATGTATCGCCACACAGAAGGGAATGCCGAAGCAATCTAATAGTAATAGAACCGTTTACTGCAGAAGCCATTTGATGTCCGAATTGTGGCAAGTTTGCCCAAATTAATTTAACATGGGTACACTTCAAACATCTCAAAAGTTAGCCATTTAAAATAAAAGTTACTACAAACTAAAGTCAGGTAGACAATAACCATCAACCTAATATATTTATCTCAGAAAATGATAGAAAATCAAAACCATCGGACTGTGAAACTTTAATAATTTTGCTAGCAACATGCAGGTGCCATTTGCTTGTCTAACAGGCGTTCCTCACTTGGAGATAACGCTACTAGGGTGTAATGCTAGGTACACACCTACCGTTTTTCCGCACACACCTACCGTATACGATCTAAAACTGCCCAAAAGTCGTAAGGTGTGCGCTCCCCTAGCACACCTACTGATTGCGATTCACGACTTAAAACTCAGTTTTAGGGCTAAAACTGCTTCCTTACGATTGCGATTCACGATTCGAAAAATGAATCGACCCGTTTTCAGTTTTAAGCGGGTCGGGTCGGGTCGCGAGTTTTAGTGCGCGAATCGTATACGGTAGGTGTGTAAGGCGGGCTGTGGAAGGTGTGTGCGCGCGTGTCAGTTGGGAGGTGGGTGTGGGTGAGTGTGGGTGGGTGTGGGCGGGGTGATGGTTGCGGAGACGCAGGCTGCGGCCATAACGCGGTTCCCCTAATTAAATCCCGCCTCCATTTGTAGACATAGCGTGACGGCGCTCCGTGAGTTAGTAGACCTTCAATCTCATATCCAGGCCCTGCTGCACTAACCTCCCATCGACCATATTCACCAAATATTCACCCTGCTGCAGATTCAACTTGCAACCATGGTTAGATTGTCTACATGGCCTTGGTTCATATTCCAACAGTTTTTCTTTTGTTTTTGTTAAGATTTGTGTGTGTTTAATAACATCCACATTTCTTATCTAATATCCAGGTTTAGTCCTTTTAGCTTGCATTAGATGTAGTTGTGTTGGCTTGGTCTGTGACCGGATGCAAGGACAGAATCAGTACAAGTGCTGCTGGCTTCCCTTGTGGAATTTCAGGCGTTCGAAACCCAGGCATTTAAATCCTAGCTGAGTCAAATCAATGAGTCACACAATTGGTACCTGCCAAGTCAAATCAATGACTTACGAATTTGATACTGGTTGCTTCCTTGCTTGACGCTTGGCATTCCTAGGCTACGGCAAGGACTGGTGAGCTCAGTTTCAGGATAATGTGACTGAGCAGGGAATGGGGTGATGGTGCAGGCGACCTGGTCTCCTAATGGGACAGCACTATAATGTCACGATGAGTGTGCACTGTCACAACTCAAGATCCATCCTGATATGACCTTAAGTGTTGCTAGAATGTAAAATAACAAAAAACAAACAAACGTTGTCATTACAATGGTGGGGGGGGGAAGGGAACAGAATGGCTACCCCCACCCACACCTACTTACAAGACCTATGGGGCACGGTGGCCGAATCGATAGAGCACAGGCCTCGCGTGCGGAAGATCGGGAGTTCGCGAGTTCGGTTCCCGGTCGAGTCAAACCACTGACTTAAAAATTGATACTTGTCACTTCATAGCCTGGTGCTCGGCATTATTAGGATATGGAAAGGGCTGGTTAGCTCGGTGTCAGGATAATGTGACTGCGTGGGATATCGGGTCATGGTGCCAGTGGCCTGATTTCCCAGTGGGGCAGCACTATAAAATCGCCATAAGTGCATACTGTCACAAGTCGGTACCCGTCCTGATATGACCTTAGATGTTGCTAGGATGTAAAACAACAAACAAACAAAAAAAGCAAACTTACAAAACCTGGCCGTTCCTCGATTGGCTCCCTACTCACAACCAATCAGCGGTCAGCCAATCACAATCAATCAGCTGCCAGCCAATCAGGTGGCCCCGCTCATCACTCACCACTCACCTTTCCTGTCGCTATTCCCACACTAAGCCAGTCAGTCTTCAGACACTCCCTGCCACCTCAAAACCTCACGTTCACTGTGCCGTGCCACCATTGGCATACAATTGACGTTCCTTCCAGCTTCCGCAACTCCTTGTATGGGCATGTTTGGTTTACATAATATGTGTCCACCGCTCCTCTCCGTATTCCTATAATCGAAGATATTTGATCATGTTTGCGTGATCGATTTCCCATGTTATCTAAGTCAGTGTGGGTTATCTCTGTTCACAGGTGAAGCTACTCTTACAAGGATAGCCATGATTGATTGAATGATGGTGGTTTTACGCCCTATCAACAGGCAATGACATAATCACAGCGATGCATACTATATAAGCTCCTAGTCCCAGTGGGGCAGCAGTATAAAGTCGCCACACGTCGGTCCCCGTCCTGATATGAGTATTATGACCTTAGATGTTGCTAGGACCTAAATCAACAACAACAAAATATATATATAAGCAGGTTGACTGCGTCAGGGAGCCCAGGTGGTCAATTCATTAGGACGCAGTGGCCGGGGAGCTCACCCGGTAGGAACCTGCGTTCGAGTCCCAGTCTAGGTGAGCAGGCCCTTAATGTTTGTAGCATCTGTCACAACACTGCTGTTGTATCTAGTCTGAACTGGTTTGAAATGGTCTGAGCTGGTCTGAGCTAGTCTGAGCTTCTCTGAGGTAGTCGGAGCTTGTCGGAGTTTGTCGGAGCTTGTCGGAGCTTGTCGGAGCTAGTCGGAGCTTGTCGGAGCTTGTCGGAGTTTGTCGGAGCTTGTCGGAGCTAGTCTGAACTAGTCGGAGCTAGTTGGAGCTTGTGTCAACTAGGCTCAACTAGGCTCAACTAGGCTCAACTAGGCTCAACTAGGCTCAACTAGGCTCAACTAGGATCAACTAGGATCAACTAGGATCAACTAGGATCAACTAGGATCAACTAGGATCAACTAGGATCAACTAGGATCAACTAGGATCAACTAGGATCAACTAGGATCAACTAGGATCAACTAGGATCAACTAGGATCAACTAGGATCAACTAGGATCAACTAGGATCAACTAGGATCAACTAGGATCAACTAGGATCAACTAGGATCAAGTAAGATCAACTAGGATCAACTAGAATCAACTAGGATCAACTAGGATCAACTAGGATCAACTAGGATCAACTAGGATCAACTAGAATCAACTAGAATCAACTAGAATCAACTAGAATCAACTAGAATCAACTAGGATCAACTAGGATCAACTAGGATCAACTAGGATCAACTAAGAATTAATCTAGATAAGTATATTGGTGTGGAACATTTGTTGCTTTCATCGGACTCTGCAGCTTGTACTACAGACCAGTTGTCAGTGCAATTTGACTTAAGACTATTCAACTATCATTGTGACATGACCTAAGATGGCTTCAGGTGCCTAGTCGTCAATGTGAGCTGGCTCACGACAGCGCAGTCCTCCAAGTCCTGCTGGGATGACTAACTGAGACATAATGGCGTTGGATTTGTACCAAGCTTAAAGTTGCATAGTCCGATGATTTTGAATTTCCATATTTTTTCTGAGATAAATATATTAGATCGATCACTACTATCTACTTTACATTAGTTCAAGTTACTTTTATTTTAAATGGTAAGCTTTTGAGATATTTTGAGTGCAAACATGGAAAATTAGTTTTGGCAAGCTTGCCAAAACTCTGATGCCATTGACTTCTGCAGTAACAGGTTCTGTTAAATTGACTCAGTATTGCCTTCTACACAGAAACAAATGCTTAATAAGTGCATCAGTATCTAAGTTAGATATGTAAAATCAAATCTAGATAATTGCTTTGGTTTTGAAAATTTGATATTTCATTGGACTATGCAGCTTTAAGGCAGTTGTGCGTTACAGGATAAACCTTTCTTGAACCCTAGCGATCAACGGTAGCCAATTTAATTTTCAGGTTGTAGTCAAAGTATTGACTGATCGGATGGAGAACTGAGTCACGGTTGAGATATGTTCTGACGATGATGGTTCTGGAACCATTGCTGATCTAGCAGGTATATCAGGTCTCAAGTTGGAAATGTTTTTAAATCTCAAGGGATCAAGACGACAAACTATTGGCCAGTCGCCTAAAGGCTTGTATGGTAAATTCATGTTATTCTCGCAATCCTTGCTTAGTATTTTGTTATTGGAGATTAACGTGTTACCAACAGATAAGGTGGTACCAGGATGATCATGAAATTCTACAAGATTCAGAGTGGCTCACGTAATATTGCATTGAATTACTTCTTGCTTGCTAAGCAGGCACCTCTTTTATTTTTAATATGTTTAAATTTGTTTTGGTAGATCGTGGTCGAGTCAAAGCAATGACTTAAAAAATTGGTACTTGTCACTTCCTAGCTAGGCACTTGGCATTATTAGGATAGGGCAAGGACCAGGTGGCTCAGTGTCAGGATAATGCGGCAGCCTGGTTTCCCAGTGGGGCAGCATTATAAAGTCGCCATGATTGTGCACTGTTACAAGTTATATGACATTAAATGTTGCAAGGACATAAACTCCAACAAACACCCACATACCACCACGCCGACTAGCGAATCATTCCATCACCATCCAGCGCCTCCACTTAGTCACTCGCCGTCAACCACAGGAACATACATGGTTGAGCTAGGACCATCGCTCCAAATTTACCACCCACCAACCCGCACTATAAGAGTCTAACTCGGGGAGAGTTGAGCACCATTAGACTGCCGGCTACAGGCCATCCATTCCATTTCAGTCTGGGCGATGGGGGCTTTGAATTATTCATGATAAAAGGCGCACTATTATCCTGAGAAAATGAATAAAATATGATACCGATATATATCGTACTTATTGCATTATGGGCGTTAAATGAGGTTATTATCATTATACATAATATATGTGATGTGTAATACATTTTACGAGTATAAATGCAAGGGGATCATATACTTCATATATATATATATATTTATATATATATATATATATATATTCCTCCTTGAAGCATTGGTGCAGTGACCCCCCCCCCCCCTCCAGCTGTCGGGTTAATTGGCGGGTGCCCCCCTCGCGCCAGGTACTACACATACAATATATATATGATGTATAATGCATTATGCGAGTATAAATGCAAGGGTAACATGATAATACTGTATTTCCTTGTGCGCTTTGGTGGAGCGCCCCCCCCCCCCCCTCGCAGCAGTCGGGTATTGCCGGGCAGGCGCCCCCTCACGTCACACTCTGGAGAAAGAAATATATATATATATAATAATATATCTACATAATATATACATACCTAATATATATGAATAAATTATATACATAATATATACATACGATGTATACATAATATGTATACATGATATATACATAATATATGTACATAATATAATACATACATAATATACATAATTCCCTTTCTGGACAACCAGATTAAATTTTTAATTCTAAAAAATAAAGGAAATGGCTTCATTATGTTTCAACAACTTTGCAGGGTGAGTGGTTGGGTGGAGAGGGTGATTGCCTTAATAGATTCTTTAGTGGATCGACCACAGACACAAACTCACCCATCTCCCAGGCGGCTCCCGGAAATTAATTGGAACTACTCGCCTGATTCATGCTTTGCTCGCGTTGTGTGTAGATGTTGTAGATGTGTGCAGATGTCTATGGACGTATATGGATGTGCTTGGACGTGGGTGAGTGAGTGTGGACCTGCATTCATGCTTCGCTCACGTTGTGTGTAGATGTTGTAGATGTGTGCAGATGTGTGTGGACGTATATGGATGTGCTTGGACGTGGGTGAGTGAGTGTGGACCTGTTTGGATGTGTGTTGATCTGTTTGGACTTGTGTGAGTGTGGATGTGTGTGGATGTGTGTGGATGTATTGGACTTGTGAGAGTGAGTATGGATCGTCTTGGATGTGTGTGGATGTGTTTGGACGTGTGTGAGTGAGCATGGATCTGTTTGGATGGGTGTGACTGTGTTTGGACGTGTGTGAGTGAGTTTGGATCTGCGTGGATGTGCACAGATGTGTGTGGATGTGTTTGGATGTGTGTGAGTGAGTATGAATCTGTTTGGATGTGTGTGGATGTGTTTGGACGTGTGTGGGTGAGCATGAATCTGCTTGGATGTGTGTGCATGTATGTGTATATGTTTGGACGTGTGTGAGTGAGTGCCGATCTTCTTGGATGTGTGTGCACACGTCTCTGTGTGTTTGGACGTGTGTGAGTGAATGTGGATCCGCTTGGATGTGTGTGGATACGTGCGAATGTGTTTGGGTGTGTGTGAATTTGTGTGGATAAGTTTGGACGTGTGTGAGTAAGTGGATGTGTGTGAGTGCGTCGATGTGCTTGGATGTGTGTGAGTGAGTGAATGCGTGTGGATGAATGTGTGGAAATCCGTGAATATTTGTGGATGTGCCTAGACGTATGTAAATGAGTGCCTATATATGTCGATGTGTGGGTGTGTTTGGAAGAGTGGATGTGTGGTTATATGTCGATGTCCCTGGATATCCTTCGTCATGGGTGAGTGTGTGAATATATGTATATAGCGATATAGCAATTGGTAGACAGGAAGTGTGAACACTTATTTTTCTCTCATTTTTGCTTGGGTGCAAGTAATTAGCAACACAAGGAATAAATTAGTAGCATGTGGTGAATAAGTGGTCAAATTTCCCTGGATCATCAGCCCATGCTTTTTCTAATCTGTTTCTTGAATGAATTTATTGAGCTGGCATCAATAACATTTTGTGGGAGAATGTTCCATATATTTATGATCCTGTTTGAGAAACTGTGTTGCCTTAATTTTGAAACGGCTCTGGGTTTTACTAGTTTGAGAGTATGGCCCCGGCTGCCTTCTCTTTTATTCAAGGTGAAAAATTGGTTCATATCTATTTCATCAAAACCTTTCATAATTTTAAATACTTCAATTATGTCACTTCTTTTCCTTCTGTAGGAAAGGGTAGGAAGTTTCAATTTCCTGAGCCTTTGTTCATAGGGTAAGTCCTTTATAACTGCAACTAGTTTCGTTGCATGTCTCTGAACCTTTTCGATCTCCAGAATATCTTTCCGAAAAATTGGGCTCCAAATTTGTGGACAGTATTCCAAAATTGGCCTAACAAGAGACTTAATTAGAATGAGAAAATTGTTCTTGTTGAGGCAATGGAAGGTTCTTTTAATTATTCCTACTCTCTGGTTAGCATTTGAGATGATATATGTGCCTGATATCCTTCGACATGTGTGAGTGTGTGAATATATGTATATGTGCCTGATATCCTTCGACATGTGTGAGTGTGTGAATATATGTCTGTGTGTCTGATATCCTTCGACATGTGTGAGTGTGTAGTTATATATCTATGTGTCTGATATGCTTCGACATGTGTGTGTGTGAATATATATGTCTGATCCTGATGTGTCGTGTATATATGTCTTTCGACATGAGTGTGATTCGACATGTGTGAGTGTGTAGTTATATATGTATGTGTCTGATATGCTTCGACATGTGTGTGTGAATATATGTCTATGTGTCTGATATGCTTCGACGTGTGTGAGTGTGTGGACACATGTCGAAGATTGGATGTGTTTGGGCGTGTGTGAATGAGTGGATGTGTGTAAATGCGTTTGAATGTCTGTCCATATGAGAGAATGTAGGGCAGCAGGAAGGCAAGATCCCCACAGCGGAAGCCAAAGGCACTCGAAGCAGGAAGCAGGTTACATCTGCATTCTTTATCGATTTAATAGATCACGTGGTCTGAGATAATTCAGGCGCGTCTGCCTATATGACGCGGAAGACTACCCAGCGAACAATAAACGTTCCGAAACACGTTTTGAAAAGCGTTTCTACGATATATTTTGAAAGGGCATTTGGTACCATACAGTATTCCCCCCTCAATTAAAAGCTTACAAATAATAGCACTAAAATATTGAAAAATAACAAAAAGTAGAAATATTGAAAATTAGCTTTAAATTGTGATTGCTAAAATATTAGGAGAAATTCCTGATCTTTTGATGGTTAATTTAACATTGCTGGGGCATTGAAAAAAAAAGACATTAGTAAACTGTCTTTTGACCTATTAACCTGTTAACATTATTGGTGCGATCACATAATCCAAACATGTAATATTCTGATGGTTCCCAGATCAGAATATGAATTCGGTGTCTGATTCCCAGATCATCTCAGCTATGACGCAGAATTCTAGGCTTTTCATTAGCTCTCCTGTGACAAGTTTATGACACATTTGTGACGTATTTGTGACGTATTTGTGACGTATTCATGACCCAGTTGGGGGGAGGCTTTAATTCGAGAGATCGACCAGACGGGATGGCCGAATGAGTTGAGCATCTCTGTCCCAATTTGGTCAATCGTTGGAGTCGAACCTATGGGTTCGAACCCTGGTCGAGTAAAACCAATGAGTTACAAATTTATACTTGTTGCTTCCTAGCTTGGTGATCGGCAATATTAGGATAGGGCAAGGACTGGTTGGCTCAGTGTCAGAATAATGTGACTGAATGGGACATCAGGTCACGGTGTTAGTGGCCTGTTCTCCCAGTGGGGCAGCACTATGGAGTTCCCATGAATGCACACCATCACACGTCGATACCCGTCCTGATATGACCTTAGATGCTGCCAGGATGTAAAACTCCAACAACCAACTAACCTTTAACTAGAGTTCAACAGGACTCAAGTTAAATTATCGCTTACTGTAAGGCGGTCTTAACTATACTGGCCATTAGGCACGAATAGAAGAAGTTCCAACGAGATTTATGCCTCCTTTATGCCCCAAAGTCATGTGATCAAGTATGTAATTTGCATATTCATGAGACCTAATGAAGCGAGAGGAGAAACGATGTCAATATCGTTGAGGTTTATTTGAATACTGGAGTGGTCGCTCACCAATTAATATTCCCACTGGGCTAGGAAAAGCAGTAAGTGGTCTTAACCCTTTTACACCGATGTCTCCTTCTTTGTGGAGAAATGTCGTCTGTCACTAAGCAGACGAAGTAATGGACCTTTACTGTGATGCATGCTCAGTGATCTTCTACCCATGACATTAGTTATTGGCACTGCCAGTAGAGGGCAGGTTTTTTTGGTCCATTAGTTGTTTAAGCAGGGGAAATTTCAGTCATAGATGACTGGTCTTCCTCATTCCACTGCTGGTCGATAGAAAGCCCGAGCCTACACTTTTACCGACCCAAGGGATTTTTAACCTCCCACACCACATAGACATGGTATGAGAGCAACCGGCCTTTGATGATGCTGTAAGTTATACACAGCGGTGGAAATCCAAATTTGCAGAGCTGGGAGCACGGGGAATCGAAACGCCGACCCTCAGATTTGGAGTCTGACCTAGAAAAAAGTCAGACACTCTAACCACTCCGCCACTGAGAATGCCACATTGACTATGGAAATCCTCTTATAAGACCTCTTCCGGAAAACATACTGCAGAGTGAGCTGTTATTCATAACATTGGTTCTTACCGGATATGAGGCCTTCCCGTACGGAAGGTTTTTTTTGTGTTTTTTTTTGTAAATATAGTTTATTCATTGAATAAAGTCTTTTGTCAGCGCCGTGGCACTGGTCTTCCAGCCATGTGACAATACAGTTATTTTGAATACATGCAGCTAGCCCAAATCAGCTGAAATAACAATATCAAACATTCAAAGACTTACATATGGTATAGTTTGACAATTCACATTCAAAAATAGCAGTTATATGTTGTATTCCTACACACTTGATACATACATGTGTATTGATTAGACCTTTACATTACTGAGTGGTTAGGTGCATAGTTTTCCTTCATAGGTTTGTATGCCTACTATGTTGTGAATTGCAAAACTATCATGTTGTTGTTTGGGTGTTCAATTCCCAGTCGAGTCAAACCATTTACTCACAAAATTGAAAATCCTCTACAATACCTTTTGTACTAAGCATGCTGCAGAGTGGGCTATTTTTGCATTTTGTAGTTCTTGTCACTGCCATCGGAGGGCAGGATGATTGTGGAAATCATCTATAAGTCTATATTCGCAGAGAGACTGGTTAGCTCAGTGTCAGGATAATATGATTGAATGGGATATCGGGTCATGGGATTCAAACTTCCAACCTTCCGCACGGGAAGCCGGCGCTCAACCAATTTGGCCATATCGTCTGGTCGGAACACAATGGTGATGAAAGGGTTAAGATGCATTATTTAAAATGCTCGTCTTCTTTCAATTGTCGTCTGCTCGGACAGTCATTACTTCATTCTGACGGGCTCCTCACAGTAAGCCCAGAACTGGCAATGAAGTCGGCATGTCTCACTACACCTGCTTCGCCTGATTGATGGATTGGGGTTTTATGTTCTAGTAATAGCCATTGTCAAACCCGACTGTTCTTTCTTCATTATATCAGGGACTGTCTGTCGGCAGTGATGTGTTTTTTATCTGGCGGATATCGGGATTCCCACCACGTCGCTGGTGGCGCCGCTGTGTCGGATTAAGGAACTAGTCTCGACTGGACTGAGCTCTAGTGGTGATTATACATAGGATACATGCATGGGATAAGGAGGCATAATATAGGTGCCTGGGTGCATGGACTGGTCCAGGAGTAGTATTGGTGGTTGTGGTTCAAATGCATAATGGCCCTGTCACACTATGATGTAACGACATCAACGTAGGGATAATGTGAAGAACGTTGAACTTCTCAGCGTAGTATGCAAATTTGGGTACAAGTTGAACGTGGATACAGCGTAGTGGACAAGAGCGTAACATCGGTAAAGCGTAGTCATACCGTCATTCAACGAGAGAGGACAACGTCATTACGCTCACGGAACGTTATGAACATTATTCCATCGCCAGAAGAACGTTACATGATGTTACATACATCATAAGACGTTGAACGTACGTTGAATGTACGTTCTCCTGACGTTCTCCTGATGTTCTCCTGACGTTCTCCTGACGTTCCCATTACGCCGCATGGGCATTTCCACCTGGTTTAATGTGGGTCAACGTAGTGGAACGTAGTTGAACGTAGTGAGCAGCGTTTGCCTAACGTCTGTTTAATATCATTGATGTTCGCTGAACGTGAACAGAACGTATGGCGAACATAAACCCTTACGTTCGAGCTACGTCAAAATTTTTGAACATGTCCAAAACATCGACGTAACTCGATGTAACACGACGTAATGTGACGTAGCTCGACGTCAGTCTAATGTCATTATGACGTCATCATAACGTAATCCAACATACATCAACGTAATGACGAAAAATCACCACGTTAGGCTCACGTTCGCTCATTACGTCATAGTGTGACAGGGGTATAAAGCAATGGGTAATTAAACAGTTTCTTCACGGACACGTCTTCATGTCAGAGGTATGTATTAAAGTTGCATGGTCCGATGAAACATATTTTTTTCAAAACCAAAACACTTATCTAAATTTGGTTCTATATATCCAACTTAGATACTAGTGCCTGAGCTAAGGATTGCGGACAGCCTATACAGAATAATCAGTGCATTTATTACCTCATCCCGTTGGACACCTACTTTGAGACAGCCATTATGCACGAACACTCATTAAGCAATTAGGTCAATCTCGTGGCCTCATTAGCCATGCCCTCATTCCAAGTAGGCCTACCATATGTAAATGCTAGGTGACCAGGGTATACTTTATTTAGGTCATTCCACATCACGTGGTCATCGCGAGATGTCAATACGGGTCATGGCGAGAGGACTTTTGGAAAGCTTGTCAAAAGTATTTTGGGTTCTTTCACCTCAAATTGCTTCAAACCTAGCCATTTTTCATCAAAATGACTCGGGACTAATGATTCGTAGGTCATAACGATCAATTTGATATATTTATCTAAAAAATAAGACAAAAATTAAAATGCGATCGGACTATGCAACTTTAAAGAAAGGTAAATTATCAGGAACAACGTATGTTGTTCGTTATAATTTACCTTACTTTAATTTGAAATAACTTTTACCTTAAATGACTAATTATGGAGAGATTTGAAATGCAAACATGTTTACTTCCGGTTAATGGGATTATTTATCTATATGGAAATAAGGCAGAAAGTTAAAGCCATCGCACTACGCAACTTTAAACAAAAAGGCAGAAAATCAAAACCATCAGATTATGCAACTTTAAGTCGCAAGGCGAACCATTGAGCCATCAGTCAAAATAAACATTTAGTTATTGTAAATAAACCAGGGGGATCCTGGTAGCAAATGGCGATATATCAGTCCCCGGAATATCTACAGATATGGAAGTTAATCTTGCAATTCAGGTAGTATGAATATTAGGACCATTTGAATGATCCACGTTGTGCCAACTCGCCACTTAATACCCTATTCGGTGTGATGGGTGACGTAGGCTCTTAACTAGAGACACTTAATCAGAAATAGCAACCCTTGTACAACACATCAAGTATTGTACAATATATCAAGTCTTGTACAGCGCAGCAAGTCTTGTACAAGGCAGTAAATCTTTACAACACAGCAAGTCTTTACAAAACAGCAAGTTTTGTTCAACGTAGGAAGTCAGCAAGTCTTACACAACACACCAAGTCTTTTACCAAACCTTGCTCTCACACCAAATCTTGCTCTCACACCTAATCTTGCTCTCACACCAAATCTTGCTCTCACACCAAATCTTGCTCTCACGCCAAATCTTGCTCTCGGAAAATAACAAGTCTTGCTCTCAGCAACATGCAGTCGACATATGAATAGTGCATTTTTTCTTTCAGATTAAAACCATCCACAGAAGACACCCCTTCAAGGACTAGGCTGTGGTGACAGAGACCACGACAGAGTGGATATCATTTCTACCCGCTCTGAACGATTCTGATTAAATCTATCTAGTCAATTAGCAAGCGGAGGCAGCTCCCTCTCCGCAGATCCCTCTTTCATGACAACAATGCCCACGGCCGCCCCAGCACCACCACCGCTAGCACCACCACCACCACCCACTGTCACCACCACCACCGCCACCACTGCCACCACCACCACGGCCACCACCCACCTCCACCGCCACCACCACCACCGTCACCACCACCACCACGACCACCGCTACCACCGCCACCACTACCACCGTCACCAACACCACCACCGCCACCAACACCACCACAACCACCATCACCATCACCACCACCACCACCACCAGCACTGCCACCACCACCACCACCACCATAGTCACTCACCACCACCACTGCCACCACCACCACCACCACTGCCACCACTGCCACCACCATCACTACCACCACCATCACCACTGCCACCACCACCACCACCATCACCACCACCACCACCACCGCCACCATCACCACCACCACCACCACTGCCACCATCACCACCACCACCACCAGCATCACCACCACCACCATTGCCACCACCATCGCCACCACCATTGCCACCACCATCACCACCATCACCACCACCACCACCAACACCACCACCACCACACTGCGCTCTGTCACCATCTCATTAGAGAAGGCAATCGAAGAAGCCGAAACCCATCCGAACCATCGGTAGCTTCCACGCCTCCACCCCCACCTCACCCTCACCCTCACCCTCACCCTCACCCCCACCCCCAGCACCCAGCCATCCTCCACAGCGCGCTTAAAATATGTCTCTTCAGAGTTCCAGTTCACTGGTGCCCTGAGGAGGGTGTGAAATTTGTGACGTGGGGTGACTATTCCATACATTTACGTACAGCTGTATGCGCATATGAATGTAGGTTTGGTTGTTTGCTTTTGTTTTACGTCCTAGCAACATCTAAGGTCATATCAGGATGGGCACCGACCTGTGACAGTGCGCATTCATGGCGACTTTATAGTGCTACCCCATTGGAAGACCAGGCCACCACCACCATGACCTGATATCCCACTCAGTATCATTATCCTGACACTGAGCCAACCAGTCCACCAGTCCTTGCCCTATCGTAATAATGCCGAGCACCAGGCTAGGAAGCGACAAGTATCAATTTTAAAGTCATTGGTTTGACTCGAACAGGGTTCGAATCCACGACCCCACGATATACCAACACGGGAGATGGACGCTCTAAGTCTAACTCATTCGGCCATTCCGTCGGGTTATATGAATGTAGGTATGTATATGTATGCATGTATGAATGAGTGCATGTGTATATATATACCCCCAATAACCGATGTTTATTTTTTTGTGCTGGGAGGGGGGGGGGGGGTGGAGGCGTTAAACAAACCAACAAAATGTATGTAGGTATACAGGTATGTCACCTCCACACATCCAACCCATCCCAGCTCAACCTTTCCCCATAACGAAATGGCTCGTATCATTCCACTTGCAAGGCCTTTTGAGTCTACTCGGAGAGGTTTGATTAAAGACGAAGTAATTTCATCGTCGAGTCGGTGCGGAGAAAGGCATCCTAACGAAGTCACCAGAGGAGGCTGGGAGGGATAAAGGTCTCCAGAATATTGGGATCACATACTGTTCTTGTCAAAATAATCACTAATATTAATTAAGCGTCAGACTCAGTTCTCACAATGATTTAAGCATTTCACACTGCATCCGCCGGGGGTGGGGGGGTGGGGGGGGGGGGAGGAAGCACCACATATTGTTCCTGCAAATATGTCTAGGCTCTTCCCGTGAAAATAAAATATTATGTGTTGTTCCTTTCAAGATTTAGGCACATCCTACTGCCCTCATCAAGATAAATCTCACATACATTTCCCGCCAAAATAAAGTAATGCATGCTCTGCTGATAGGGTACTTCGTGCTGTTTCTGATAAAATAAGCAATGCATGTTATTTTCGCCATAAATAAGGAGCCAAGCATATTGTTCATGCTACCAAAAACACACCTCTCCCATGAACATAAAGACTATAACATTTTCTGCCAAACTAAGCATCACATACTGTTTCCATACAAACAGCTTTTATGCATCACCAACTATTTATTAATTGCACCAATATCCAAATCGGGTATGTAGAATGAAATGTAGATAACATCTTTGGTTTTGAGAATGTTATGTTTTCCTTGGACTATGCAACTAAAGAGATCTCACAAGCTAGTAAAGCTGCATAGTCCGATGAAATATAAAATTTTCAAAACCAAACCAATTATCTAGATTTGATTTTACATATCTAACATAGATACTGATGTACTTATTAAGCATTTGTTTCTGCATAGAAGGCAATACTGAGTCAATTTAACAGAACGTGTTATGAGAGTTTTGGCAAACTTGCCAAAACTAATTTTCCATGTTTGCACTCAAAATATCTCAAAAGTTTACCATTTAAATTAAAAGTGACTTTGTACTAATGTAAAGTAGATACTAGTGATCGATCGAATATATTTATCTCAGAAAAAAATACAGAAATTCAAAACCATCGGACTATGCAGCTTTAACAGTAAAACAGTGTTGACACTAGGACATGAAATTGACACATTCGAGCCGAATCCATCTGAGGGTCAGTGGGTACTGGCGCCTGGAGATTTAATTATCAACGATGGAGCAGCAACGATGGAGCAGCAACGATGGAGCAGCCTACTGCCCTTATCCCATTCACAACCATACCCTCGCCACAAGACGGGATAGCCGAGTCGGTAGAACGCAGATCTCCTATGCAGAAGGCCTGGAGTTCAATTCCAAGTCCAGTCAAACGAATGTCTTACAAAATTGATACTTGTCGCTTCCTAGCCAAGCACTCGGCATTATTAGGATAGGGCAAGGACTGGTTGGCTCAGTGTCAGGATAATGTGACTGAGTGGGATATCATGTTATGTTGCTGGTGGCCTGGTCTCCCAGTGGGGCAGCACTATAACATTGCCATGAGTGCGCACTGTCACAAGTTGGTACCCGTTCTGATATAACCTTAGCTGTTGCCAGGAGGTAAAACTCCAGCAACCAACCAATCTAACTTACTACAAGAGCCCCTCCCCTGACCCGATTGGCCCCGCCCCCCAGGACTAATGTGGTGTTCCCTCCTGTGATAACCCACCTCTTTGATGGTGAGAGGGAGTGATCAGGGTGCGCATGGGTTGGACTTCAAAGATCCATCATCAGACTCTGACCATTATACCTAGGTATGAGGCGTGGGTGAGCGTGCAGGAGAGACTATTGACAACAAAAAAGTTGCTTTGTGTTAAAGTTGCATAATCCAATGGAATAATATATATATATATATATATATAAATTGGGCTACGACGTAGGACACAATAAAGAGCCAAGACAAGGAGTGGTGGAAGCCTACCTTTATATACCGAGGCCCATCTGGCTGAGCAATAAACCGCCCTACCTACAGAAAAGTTTAAAATGGTGCCGATGTGAGTCCTACAAGCTCTGACTGGCATCTGGCGAAGTGGTGGTGGCGCCAGGATAGCGCAGCGGGAACCGGCCCGCAGCAAATAAACCAATATATATATATCGTTATTTAAATAGCAGCATTAAATGCAAGGATCCTAAACCCATATAGGATAGCCGCTCCGCCCCTTTATATTCATAGTAATAAATTATATATCACATATATACCACCTTGCTCTGCATCAATCCCTGGACCAATATTGTGGTGAACTGTGATTATATATATGAAGAGTTCAGGGGCAAAAACCACATAAAGGCCAATCCATAAATTTAGTTTATATCACAGAATATTATATGAAAATAATATAAATTCTCTCTAATTCTACTTTTTATATGATCACATGGTTATGGGTCAATGAAGAAAATAGAAGGCATACAAATAAATTAACTTTTTGACAGTTTGATTCCACTGTTTATCTCCATTTTTGGATTGGCGTTTACGTGGTTTTGCGCCTGAACTCTTCATATATATAGTTAGTCTCAGAACACTTGTGGTTATATAACTTTAACAATGGTCACTGATGGTTGCCACTCTGGTTGAAGTGAACATTTAATCAGGGCTTCTACATTCAGAGTGGAGTCGTTCCGATTCCATCCGCAACTCATTGTTATATTTTTGAGAAAAGCTGTTTTTTTTACCAAAAGTTCATTTTCCATTTTTAACTTGTAAAGTCTTTTATTGATGATTTTATTCATCATATACCATTTGTGATTTTACCACAGTTGTATGCTCTTTTGGCATTTATAGCTGTGCTCTATTTTACCTGTCTGATCAAATGGGTTGTTTTTTTTTAATTAAAGAAATGTTAAAGTTCCATTTTTTTTAGTCAGATATGTTTAAACCACTACTGTCACCCGCAATAGCCGATGTCTACTTTTTGTGATGGGGGTCGTTAAACAAAAAAACAAAAAAACAAAATACATTCAGATTCGGCAAAACTCACTTACTTTGACAGATGTCAGTGTGACCTACTTAATGTTTTTGTTTGTTTTCTTTGTTTGCTTAATGACCCCCCAGAACAAAAAGTAAACACCGGCTACTGGGGATCATTGCCTGTCATAACAATGGAGAGCACCAGTCAACGGTCGCCACAAGTATCTATCATGTACGTCTTCGGTTTGACTCAGCCGGGGATAGATCCAACTGGAAAGCAGTCATAACAATCTTTCGCAACATTCTTTTTTGTCAGAGTGCTCTACCGAGTCAGTCACACCCAGTCCGGGCTCCACTTGATGCAGTAGCTTCCAGCACGCGATTGCTATGACCGGAAGTGCTAGGTGAACCACCGGAAGTGAGATCTCCCTGCGGCACTTATATACGTGCGGTAGAGCGCAGGCCTCCCATGTGGGAGATCACGAGTTTGGTTCCTAGTTGAGTCAAACCAATGACTCACAAAACTGATACCTGTTGCTTACTAGCTTGGTGCTCGGCATTAATAGGATAGGAAAAAGGACTGGTTAGCTCAATGTCAGGATAATGTGATTGAGTGGGATATTGGGCTAATTTCCCAGTGGGGCAGCACTATAAAGTCGCCATGAGTGTGCACTCTCACAAGTCGTACCTGTCCTGATATTACCCGTCCTGTTGCCATGGCGTAAAATCCATCAACTAACCAATCAACCAACCATCCATACACACACACACCACTGGTTGGCTCAGTCAGTGCAGGATACTGTGACTGAGTGGGATATCTGGTCATGATGCTGGCGACTTGATTTCCCAGTGGGCAGCACCCTAAACTCGCAATGATTGCACAGTCACAAACCCATCCTGATATTACCTTCTATGTTGCCATGACGTAAAACTCCATCAACCACCCAACCATCCACACACACACGTACACGCACACGCACACACACACACATCTCCTATAGCTCTTCCCACTAAGTCACTCCATTCGACTTATCCGTGCAAATTGAGCGGCCGACTGCAGCGCCATTAGTATTCATGACGATATTAAAAGAAATTGGGTCCGCATTAAAAGGAAGCTTCCATCTAGATCTGACGCGCGTCTTACTCACTGTACCGGTGTGGCGTGCTCAGCCGTGTACCGTGCTCAGCCGTGTACATAGACTCAAACTCAAGGCATTGTCAATGGTCGTAAGTCACTAACCTTATAAATTTAATATAATGTTTCTGGTAAAGATGTTTTCTATATGTGTACCAAGCGATTTGTTTCTAAGTGGTGTGGTTTTAGAGATATTTCACTTTTCCTGGATTTTCTGTATGAAGATTGCTCACCACCATTGACAATGCCTTGAGTTTGACGGTATGCGCAGTGCAAAACATTAGTTTCAATCAAAATGATTAGAAATCAAGAACCCTAACCTTATAAATTTAATAGAATCTTTTTGATGAAGATGTTTTCTATATGTGTACCAAGCGATTTGTTAATAGGTGGTGTGGTTTTAGAGATATTTCACTTGTTCTATATTTTCTGTATGAAAATTACTCACGACCATTGACAATGCCTTGAGTTTGAGTATAGGTACACGGCTGAGCACGGGACACGGCTGAGCACGCCACACCGGGACAGGGTAAACCAGCGCTTGCTGTTTTTTGTATGTTCCATACAGATGTTTTATTTATTGATCAGCATAAGCTAATTGGCAGTCCAATGTGGTGGCATTTCTAAATTCAATCATATTAATGTTATGCTGTAATATAAATGACCGGATACGATGGCCGAATGGGTAGAGCGGAGGCCTCCCCTGCGGGAGATCGGGAGTTCGATTCCCGGTCGAGTCAAACCAATGACTTATGTCATTTATAATTGTCGCTTCCTAGCTTGGCGCTCAGCATTATTAGGATAGGGTAAGGATTTTCCTCGGATTAGGCTGCTTTAATTAATTAGGCATGCTAGTTTGCTAAGGAGAAATTGTTGAGATTGTATTTGGTGGATATTATTTATGAATGAAAATAGTTCTATTATTAAAACAATTGTCAGTGAAAATGAAAGGAGGCGTAGCTTCGTTGATATTGGTAATATGTATATACTGTGACCGGGATATATAGTACAAGGTTGAAACTACAATGCGTTTCAGTGGCAATGAGTAGAGGAATCTCCCTCAGAGGTGGCGCCACCGTGTGCATTACAGGAACTAGCATGGGTTGTTGGCAATGATGTCATAAATAGTCGATGAGAAGCCTGGTACGGAAGAGGAGCTTAATTTAGCAATTTTTATATTCATATATTGCATTATATAGCACACTATTTGTAGAACCTGTTCCTTGAGATGTCGATCCAGTGCAGGCGTGTGGAAATGTGGCCGGGGGTAAGACCATGGGGAGTGGGTTGTGGAGGGAGGGGGGGGGGGGGATTGAGTAGTTAGGGCGGGGAGTGGGAACTGGGAAATGGGAAATGGAGAGGAGTGAGTGGTGAGTGGGAGATATAGTGGTGAATGGTGAGTGGGACGTGGGGCGTGGGAGTGATGAGTGGGGAGGTGAGTAGGGAGTGGTGACTAGGGAATGGAGAGTGGGGACGAGGTGTGGGGAGTGCGAGATATAGTGGTGAATGGTGAGTGGGACGTGGGGCGTGGGAGTGATGAGTGGGGAGGTGAGTAGGGAGTGGTGACTAGGGAATGGAGAGTGGGGACGAGGTGTGGGGAGTGCGAGATATAGTGGTGAATGGTGAGTGGGACGTGGGGCGTGGGAGTGATGACTGGGGAGGTGAGTAGGGAGTGGTGACTAGGGAATGGAGAGTGGGGACGAGGTGTGGGGAGTGCGAGATATAGTGGTGAATGGTGAGTGGGACGTGGGGCGTGGGAGTGATGAGTGGGGAGGTGAGTAGGGAGTGGTGACTAGGGAATGGAGAGTGGGGACGAGGTGTGGGGAGTGCGAGATATAGTGGTGAATGGTGAGTGGGACGTGGGGCGTGGGAGTGATGAGTGGGGAGGTGAGTAGGGAGTGGTGACTAGGGAATGGAGAGTGGGGACGAGGTGTGGGGAGTGCGAGATATAGTGGTGAATGGTGAGTGGGGACGTGGGGCGTGGGAGTGATGAGTGGGGAGGTGAGGAGGGAGTGGTGACTAGGGAATGGAGAGTGGGGACGAGGTGTGGGGAGTGCGAGATATAGTGGTGAATGGTGAGTGGGACTTGGGGCGTGGGCGTGATGAGTGGGGAGGTGAGTAGGGAGTGGTGACTAGGAATGGAGAGTGGGGACGAGGTGTGGGGAGTGCGAGATATAGTGGTGAATGGTGAGTGGGACGTGGGGCGTGGGAGTGATGAGTGGGGAGGTGAGTAGGGAGTGGTGACTAGGGAATGGAGAGTGGGGACGAGGTGTGGGGAGTGCGAGATATAGTGGTGAATGGTGAGTGGGACGTGGGGCGTGGGAGTGATGAGTGGGGAGGTGAGGAGGGAGTGGTGACTAGGGAATGGAGAGTGGGGACGAGGTGTGGGGAGTGCGAGATATAGTGGTGAATGGTGAGTGGGACTTGGGGCGTGGGCGTGATGAGTGGGGAGGTGAGTAGGGAGTGGTGACTAGGGAATGGAGAGTGGGGACAAGGTGTGGGGAGTGCGAGATATAGTGGTGAATGGTGAGTGGGACGTGGGGCGTGGGAGTGATGAGTGGGGAGGTGAGTAGGGAGTGGTGACTAGGGAATGGAGAGTGGGGACGAGCGTGTGGGGAGTGCGAGATATAGTGGTGAATGGTGAGTGGGACTTGGGGCGTGGGAGTGATGAGTGGGGAGGTGAGTAGGGAGTGGTGACTAGGGAATGGAGAGTGGGGACAAGGTGTGGGGAGTGCGAGATATAGTGGTGAATGGTGAGTGGGACGTGGGGCGTGGGAGTGATGAGTGGGGAGGTGAGTAGGGAGTGGTGACTACGGAATGGAGATTGGGGACGAGGTGTGGGGAGTGCGAGATATAGTGGTGAATGGTGAGTGGGACGTGGGGCGTGGGAGTGATGAGTGGGGAGGTGAGTAGGGAGTGGTGACTATGGAATGGAGAGTGGGGACAAGGTGTGGGGAGTGCGAGATATAGTGGTGAATGGTGAGTGGGACGTGGGGCGTGGGAGTGATGAGTGGGGAGGTGAGTAGGGAGTGGTGACTAGGGAATGGAGAGTGGGGACGAGGTGTGGGGAGTGCGAGATATAGTGGTGAATGGTGAGTGGGACTTGGGGCGTGGGAGTGAGGAGTTGGGAGGGGAGTGGGGTGTGGGGAGTTGGGAGGGGAGTGGGGAGTGGAGAGTTGGGAGTGGGAAGTGGGGATTTGGAAGTGGGGAGGGGACTAGGGAATGGGGAGTGGGGACGAGGTGTGGGGAGCGGCGAGTGGCGAGTGGGGCATGGGGAGTGGCGAGTGGGGAATGGGGAGTGGGGAGTGGGGAGTGGGGCTTGGGGAGTGGGGCTTGGGGAGTGGGGAGTGGGGAGTGGGCGGGAGGAGGTGGCTTGTGAATAGGTGTGGAGAGAGACCGGGGTGCGGTGCGGGGCGGAGGAGTGGTGGATAATAAATACCCTTAGCGTGGCATGAATCCCCGGCGGCGTCTTGCGTTTCGGCGCGCCGTGTTTTATTACTGCGTTCCGCGCCTGCGCACCGCGCCATTGTCCAGGTCGCCTCAGAACGCGATTTGCACGCTAAGTGCTTAAACGGATTTGTTTCTGCCTTCAACGAACCGAAGGCGGCGGTGGCAGCGGCGGAGCCTTCCCGGGGTGGGGAAGGGGAGGAGGAGGGACGGGAAGGGGAGAGGGGGCGGCTGGGTAGACCGGAAGGGGGATGGGGGGGGACGGGAGCTGGCGGGAGGGGGCAGCAGGAGACGGGAAGGGACGGGAAGGGACGGGGAGAGAGTGGGGGGACGGGAAGGGAAGGGGAGGGGACGGAAAGGGACCGGGAGTGACGGGAGGGGATGGGACGGGATGGGACGGGAGGGGACGGGACGGGAGGGGACGGGATAGGACGGGAGGGGACAGAAGGGAACTGGACGGGGCGAGAGGGGACGGGAGAGGACGGGAGGGTACCGGAGGGGAAGAGATGGAAATGGAGGGGACGGGAGGGGACGTTAGACGGCGGGAGGCGGCGGGAGGCGACGGGAGGCGGCGGGAGACGGAGCGATGCGGCGGTGGGAGGCGGCGGGAGGCGGCGGGAGGCGGCGGGAGGCGGCGGGAGGCGGCCGGAGGCGGCGGGAGGCGGCGGGAGGCGGCGGGTGGCGGCAGGGCAGGCCGCCCAGTTCCTCGCCGCCCTTTGCTCCCTGCCTCCGCACGCCCCAGGCACTTGAGAACAAGTCCCGGCGAGTTGATGATGGGGCGAGACGGGCTGAAAGTGGGGAGTGGGCTGGGTGCTGTGGTGAGGTGGTGAGGTGGTGAGGTGGGGAGGTGGGGAGGTGGTAGATGGGGGTGGGGTGAAGTATCTAAGGCGGTTTAGTGAGAGTGGTGGCGGTGTGGTGAGGTGGCGGTGGAGGTGGTTCTAGGCGTGATGAGATGGGGGTAGTGTGGTGATGATGGTGACGAGGTGGAGGGGTGGTGAGGTGGTGATTGTGAGGTGCTACGGTGTTCAGGTGCTGGTGCTGGTCTGCGGTGGGGGCTGAGGTGGTGAGGGAAATCGCAGTGTGGACAGGGAATTGCATTCTGGGAGAATGGAAGGTGGGAGCTGATGCAAGAAAGACGCGATGCAGAACTAGGGCAGCATGTGTTCGAGAGGTGGACAACCTGAAGGACGCGGTGCTTTATGGGTAATGGGGGGGGGGTCGTTATTTAAGAGGGCTGTGGGATGTAGGAGGTGTGCAGTGGATTATGGGTAATTAGGGGTGGGTTGTTATGTAATGGGAGCGGGTAGAATGGGGTGTTTGTGGTGGACTGCGAGTAATGGGGGTTGGTTGGTTATTTAATGGGGGTATGTGAAGTAGGAGATGTGTGGTGGATCTTGGGTAATGGGGTGGGATTTTATGTAAAGGGGGCGAGTAGAGTATGAGGTGTATGGTGGATTATGGGTAATGGGTGTTGATTTTTATTTAATGGGGGCGGGTAGAGTATGAGGTGTGTGGTGGAATATGGGTAATGGGGGTTGGTTTTTATTTAATGGGGCATGTAGAGTGGGAGGTGTGTGGTGGATTATGGGTAATGGGGTTGATCTTTATTTAATGGGGGCGGGTAGAGTATGAGGTGTGTGGTGGAATATGGGTAATGGGGGTTGGTTGTTAATAATATTATTTAATGAGATGGCGTAGAGTAGGTGTGTGGTGGATTATGGGCAATGGGGGTTGTTATTTAATGGGTACCTGGAAAGTGCGCGGTATGCACTAGAGCATGGGAAGTTATGCCTCGAAGTTGCTGGGAGGCTTCCAATGTCGGCTGGTGTCTGCAGGGCATGGAAATACCATGGGAAGGAGCGAGTGCGTGCTATACCGGGTAGTAGGGGGCAAATCACTTCACTCCGCAGAAACAAGGTCACGGGGTCAGGGGGATATGGGAGTGATCTCCGTGTTATAATTCCCAATGTTCCCATCACTGCCGGGAGAGAAAGGCCAGCTGGGAAGGCCCGATAGAACTCGGGCCTAAGAAAAGGCAGCCGTTTCCACCATTTGCTCCATTTCGTGATCTGACTCGGCGGCTAAATCGGTACGGTAGAGCACAGGCTTCCCTTGATAAACGATTCACCCGGTACTCGCAGTACACGGGTGAAGACCAGCCTTATATAAAAACGGTCGAAAAATCGGGCTAATGAAATGGGTCTTCATGAGAGCCTAATTTCACAATCTAAGACGCAACATTTATTCTTTGTATATGTCTTCATGTTTACCCGCTACTTTTGAGTTGGAAAATATAATAAAACATATACTTTAATGCAATTTAAAAGTGAAATTGACAGCGTTCTCTGGCCGGGCATCTTGTCTTTTTGCATTCTTGCCCATTTCACCAACTCTGTGCCTATATGAGTAGCCATTTGATACTGGAGCCACAGTTTCTAGTTCATGTTCCATACTAAACCTATTTTCGCCTGTGTTTACACTATGTTGTCCTTCACCCGTGTACTACAAGTACAGGGTGAATCTTTTATCTAAGGCTTCCTGTGCGAAAAGTTTGGAGTCAAACCAATCTTCGCATAAAACCGATGACTTACAAAATTGATACTTGTCGTTACCTAATCTGGCGCTCGACATTACGCGGATATGGCAAGGACTGGTTAGCTCAGTGTCAGGTTACTGTGACTGAGTCGGATATTGGGTCATTGTGATTGTGCCGGCGGCCTGGCCTTTCAGTGGGGAAGCACAATAAAGTCACCATAAATGCGCATTCTCACAAGTCGGTACCCATCCTGATGTCACCATAGATGTTGCTAGGATGCAAAACCCCAACAAGCAAACAAACAAACTCTCCTGATTTGTGCCATTCTGTCCTATATTTGGAGACGGTGCATACCACCATTAATGTTGTAAAACTCAACACTTATGAGCCAGCACTTACACATTTATTTTGTGGTAAATATAATTGTATTCATTGCAAAAGTAAATTAATTTGGGGCTCTGGTTTTCCAGCCATATGACATTATAGTTGTACACATAATTTTAATTTCCCGATGCGTACATAGAAGGTGGCGCGTTAGTAAGTGTGGGAGATATGGATTGGGGTAAATGGGAGTCATCACTGGGGCGCAAAGAATCCCAAAGCACTCCAGCAAACCGCAAACCGCCACCCCACCACCTCACAACCCCCCCCCCGCCCCCCCCCCATCTCACCCACCCATCGGCTCACCTCACCTAACAATCAAGCCTCGACCAATCACACCACGCCACTCGCCGTGCTCTGTTTCTACTCCCTCGCACCTCCCGCCTCGGTCATTCTTTGTTGCTCCACCAGGCCTGGGGAGTGGGGTGTGGGGCGGTAGGAGGGGGGGGGGGCTTGTGGATAGGTGTGGAGAAGGACCTCATCTCCTCCACACATACCCTTGTATGGCTCCCGTTTTGGTAGATCGTATGCTTCGAACTCATGGGTTCGAACCCTGGTCGAGTCAAGCCAATGACTTGAAAATGTATACTTGTTGCATCCTAGCCAGTTGCTCAGTATTATAAGAATAGGGCAAGGACTGGTTGGCTTAGTGTCAGGATAATGTGACTGAGTGGGATATCAGGTCATGGTGTTGGTGACCTGGTCTCCCAGTGGAGTAGCACAATAAAGTTGTCATGAGTGTGCACTGTCACATGTCGGTACTCGTTCTGATATGACTTGAGATGGTGCCAGGATATAAAACTCCAACAACTCACCCACCACCTCACCCTCCACGTCCTCACTGAGTCTAATAATTGATTGTAAGGGTATGCAGGTATAGCAATACCTCAGGGAGTTTGACGCCCCTGCCTTGCAGAGTTGTAAACCACTGCCTTGTGGTACAGCTCCTTGACAGAACCGAAGGCTAAGGGAGCAAACCCTAAACAGAAAACCATGTCACTGTGGCAGCATTAAGGGCGGTTGATGTATGGAACTCCCAACATCTCCCGACCTGCCACTGCAGGGACAAATAGTTTTGGCGCCTGTCTTGACATGTTCTTGCCGGTGTGAAACCTCTATTTGCTCCCCGAGAGAGTGCCGCTGGTAACTTGCAAAAGCCAGCAGCACTTCAACACTTTTGCAGGCAGCTTTCATGAAATGTACAACCGCACAAAGCGGAGAGCGGCAGTCAAGTAATGAAAGCAGTCTTTGTCGCATCGCGACCGACAGCATGATGATGATGATGACATTGTAAGGTAAACATTTATACATACACATAAAGTATTGAACCATGCATGAATTTTCATTTAGCAGGAAATAGGAAACTCTCAACACGTACGTCCTATGAACAGAATCAATTTGCATAGTCCGATGGTTTTGAGTTTCTGTAGCGAATTCTTTGAGACAAATACTGTAAGCCGATTGTTCTAATCTACCTTACTTTACATTAAAGTCATTTATATTATACAGGGCTAACTTTGGTGTCACAATTATTTTGACATCCAAGGCGAAATTAATTTTCAATTCAAATATATACACAGGCTTCAGCAAATGACATGTTCTATTGGACTGACTTAGTGTTTCCTTATATGCTGCAGCCAATTCTTAATAAGTGCAGACCAGACGGGATGGCTGAATGAGTTAGGGGCGTCCGTCTGCCGTGTTGGTAGATCGTGGGGTCGTGGGTTGGAACCCTGGTCGAGTCAAACCAATGACTGAAACATTGATACTTGTCGCTTCCTAGCCAGGCGCTCGGCATTATTAGGATAGGGCAAGGACTGGTGTGCTCAGTGTCAGGATAATCTGACTGAGTGGGAGACCAGGTCATGGGGCCGGCAGCCTGGTTTCCCAGTGGGACAGCACTATAAAGTCACCATGAGTGTGCACTGTCAGAAGTAGGTACCCATCCTGATATGACCTTAGATGTTGCTAGGATGTAAAACAACAACAATCAAACAATAAGTGCATCTTATCTAAGGTGGATATGGTTTGTTTTCGTTGTTTGTTGTTGTTTACGTCCTAGCAACATCTAAGGTCATATCCAGATGGCTACTGACTTCTGACAGTCCGACTATAGCATGACTATAGCGACTTTATAGTGCTATAGTCACTGGGAGACCAAGTCGACAGCACCATAACCTGATATCCCACTCAGTCACATTATCCTGACACTGAGCCAACCTGTCCTTGCCCTATTCTAACAATGCCGAGTGCCTGGCTAGGAAGCGACAAGTATCAATTTTTAAGACATTGGTTTGACTCGACCAGGGTTCGAACCCACGATCCCATGGTCCAGAAACACGGGAGACGAACCCTCTAACTCATTCGGCCATCCCGT
The DNA here is from genome assembly GCA_030323885.1 of Branchipolynoe longqiensis. NCBI lineage: Eukaryota > Metazoa > Annelida > Polychaeta > Phyllodocida > Polynoidae > Branchipolynoe > Branchipolynoe longqiensis. The sequence goes on along the minus strand of CM059196.1, from coordinate 38,578,891 downwards.
CTGGTAAGGTAGATAGATATGTAGGATCAAATCTAGATAAATGCTTTGTTTAAAAAAAGGTTATGCTTTCCTTGGAATATGCAACTTTAGAGCCGACACCTATGACAATCTATTCCAGAATGTTGAGTCAGACAGACAAGAGGCACGGCCCAATCACCAACGGACTTGAATTGAGAAACAGCTACATTTAAATAGGCATTTTCCACGAGACATGCATAGTGAGCTTCTCCCATTAACATTATTTATCCCTCAGAGGGCAGGTTGGTGGTGCAAATCCTCTGTAAATATAATACCTTTTTGACATAGCATCCTGCAGAGTGTGCTGGCACCAACAACGTTAAGTTCCTGCCGCTGCCACCACAGGTCAGGTTGGTGGTGGAAATCCTCTATAATACTTTTTTCACATAGCAGGCTGCAGAGTGTGCTGGTAGCAACACGACTTCTTGCCACTGACATTAGAGGGCAGTAAGATCTTTTCCCCAGAAGGTTCTGCACAGTGAGCAGTTGTCCACAACATTAATTCTTGCCATTACCACCAGAGGACAGGATAGTGGTGTAAATCCTCTGTAAGACCTTTTTCACATATGGTTGATCACAATGACCAACTACCCACAACATTAGTTCTTGGCACTGCCACCAGAGGGCATGACAGTGGTGGAAATCATCAGTAAGTCCTTTTGCACAGAATCTTCTGTGCAATCAGCAACAACCCATAACAATTAACATTTGTTCTTACCACAGCCACCAGAGGGCGGTGCCTACATTCGCCATTTTCAAACCATCTACAATCAAATTCACAGCAGCCAGCCTGGCACTGTCACAATTCGGGCTGACTGTCCTTTCTTCCGCACACCTGATATATAATATATATATATATAATATATGTATACATATATATGGGTATGTGGGGTAGTTTCCCTGCCGCCCGCCAGGTCGTGCCCCGGTAGCACTGTGCGCTGCGGGAACAGTCGGCCCTGCCAAATTCTGATTGGATTAACGCAACTTGATTCCTCGGGGCCTCATTAATATTCATGAGGCGCAGGGATCCCGAAGTGCCACATCGTCACGTGGTTCCCGCGGTGCAGGCGGTGCTACTAAGGCGCTCATCGACCATTTCAACCAAAATATAAATGTGAAGCAGCTAGTCTTCTTTTGACTTTTATTTCACCTGTCGTTTTCCCTTGAAAAATACAACCACTCGATGGAATGACCATTGAAAAGCCTTGAATAGAGAGAAAGCCATCTCCGGCCCCCTTGACCCCCGCCTCTTCAGCCTTTCAAGTCGGTTAGACAAAACCATGGAGTGGGAAGTATATACGCCCCAACCCTAGATCTAGTCTTGCTAACCCAATATGGTGACCTCTGTGAGTCGTATCGGCCCCCCTGGTGGCCAGTAATGCATTCCGTCGGAAATAATTCCCTTGGAAGTCATTCCCTTGAAAATAATTCCCTTGAACTGCACCCTCGGGTTGTGCCCTCAAGCTGGACCCTCGGGCATGGAGATCTGGCCACAAGACCATTTGGGTTGACCAGTTGTTGACCGCGTGAAGAGATGATACAACAAAGTTGCACAGTCCGATGCTATTGAATTTCTGTCATGTTCTGAGATAAATATAGAATTAGCTTATGTGTTAGAACCTACCCGGCTTTAGCTTGAAGTAATATTTATCTTAAATGGTTAACCCTTGAGATATTCGAAGCGCAACCATGCAACATTAATGTTGGCAAACATACCACAACTGTGACGTATATAGCCTCAAATCTAGGTGGTGCTTAGTTTTGAAAATGCAATGCCTTCATCAGATTACTTAGCTTTATGACTGTTTGCGATTTCTTTTTGTCTGTGTGTACTTTTTGCAGAAAAACGTCCTAATTTGATAACTGAATCATTAATCCTTCCAATTTGTTAGTATCATGCCCACCCTAAGCCAGTGTTGCAGTTTCCGCGGCCCACCAGTTTGCGAGGGACACATCGCTTCTGCGCACGCATCAAAATCGAACAGCATTGTCACTAACCTTATAAATTTAATATAATGTTTTTGGTAAAGATGTTTTCTATATGTGTACCAAGCGATACCAAGCGATTTGTTTCTAGGTGGTGTGGTTTTAGAGATATTTCACTTTTTCTGTATTTTCTGTATGAAGATTGCTCACGGCCATTGACAATGCATTTGAATGTATGTGTCCCTCGCAAACTGGTGTGCCGCGGAAACTGCAACACCGGCATTGAGAAAGCACAGGGTTGGGAGAACCATACTAAATAATCACTGCCTAAATGAATTAAGACTATTGTAATATAATATTATCCAGCGTGGCTTTCTCAGTGTTACGTCAAATTGACAATTGCGAAAAATACCATTTGGCCAACCCGCATTTTCATGAGCTAATTCTTAGTGGTTCTCTGTCATATATACATAATATATATCTATAAATATATATATATATAACATGATTAGTTGGAACACATTCTGTCAATTGTTCATTAAACTTGTATGTTTAGATCTTTCTGTCTTCCTCCATACTATTCACTTCCCTTGTCTGTGTGTCTCCGCCAAGCAACTTCACGCTCATGTAAATAGATTCTAACGATCAACCTAGTATATTTATCACAGAAAATTACAGAAACTCAAAGGCATCGGACTATGCAACTTTAATACCATGCATATACGGAGTTTTATATTCTACATAAATAAACATTTTTCTATATGGGGACGGGAAAGAATCCTTCAATAAGCAATCGCTAAAATGCACAGCAGAAGCTATTTATTTACTTTGGTGGAACTGCGCTGTTGGCTTGCCGGTGGACCGCGCCGCCGCGCAGATCTGGTGTGCGTCACTCCGACAGTCGCAGACGTGGGTAACCTGGGTTTTGTTTTTGCTGGTGGCCGCTGCGTGGCCGGTCCCCAGGAGGACGTGAATATATATTGGACTACGAACATTCATTTTCTCGCTTTCGTATCGCACAGAGTAGAGAAGGTGATACTGTGTACCGGATACAGCGCGGTGACGCACACGGGCATACACCGGAAACTGCACAAGGACTTCCGGATGCACCGGAAGTTGAGGCAAAGAATTTGCATGTGGATACATATATATATACAATATATATATATACATAATATATATATTTAAATATATGTAAATATATGTATATATGTGCATATGTATATATATGCATATACGTATATACATATATTTATGTATATATGTATATACATAGATATGTATATATGAATGTATATACATATGTATGCATAATATATATACATATGTATGCATACATGTAAATATATATACGCATGTCCCAATATCACTATATATATATCTATATATAGTAATATACATATGCATATCTACACATATATGTATATCTCATTATCTGTATATATGTGTCTGCATATGTGCATACATGCATATTTATGTAAATGCGCATATGCACATATACACATATACACGTATACACATATATGTATATACATGCATACACGTATATACTTTTATATTTATGCTGGACTGACAATCAGAGATAGAGTGGCGGTGGCCGGATGGTGCTCCCGATACGCAGAATTGGATGTTGTTGGTAGCAGAGATACGACCCGCTGACAGGAGATCGATGCTTTATTGGCTGCCGATAAGAGAGGAACAACCCGGCATCCACTCAATGTATAGACACACCCACAGACACCGCCACGGCATATGCTATATGCATAGATTTGTGAGTGTGTGTGTGGGGGGGGGGGGAGGGAGGGTAGTAGTTGTTGGGAGTAGGCAATGGGCTGTTTTCACTGACGTCACCAGGTTGTGTGCACTGTATATACCCCGGTAAAAGCCCATCTTATGTATAAGTTGGCCGCAAACAAATCTGGAATTTTCCATAGACAGATTACATATTTAGTAATATGTTTATAATTCTGATACCTTACATAAATGAATGGCAACGCAAATACATCCATGATTAAGCCATGCAAGTAGATCTGATTATGCGAACTGGATTCAACGATATCTAGGCTAGAATCATAGGTTGTTGGAGTGTTATGTCCTTGGAACATCTAAGGTCATATCAGGACGGGTACCGATTTTTGACAGTGCACATTCACGGCGATTGTATAGTGCTGCCCCAGTGGGAGACCAGGCCACAAGCACCATGACCCAATATCCCACTCAGTCACATTCTCCTGACACTGAGCAAACCAGTCCTTGCCCTATCCTATTAATGCCGAGCGCCAGGCTAGGAAGCGACGGCAGGGTGCCAGCAGGTGGTTTGTTGCAATGTTCATTGTTGGAGCAACAAATATCAATTTTTAAGTTTGACTCGACCAGGGTTCGAATCTCACGGTCTACCAAAACGAGAGACGGACGTTCAACTCATTCGGTCATCCAGTCTGGTCGTGTGCGTTGGAGGGGAGGGGTAATGCTAGTAGTAGTTGTTGGTAGTAGGCAATGGGTTGTTTTCACTGACGTCACCGGGTTCTGTGCACTGCATACCCGAGCAAAAGCCCATCGTATTCATAAGTTGGCCAACAAAATCTGGATTTTTCAATAGTCAGATTAGATAATTGATGACATGCGCATAATTCTTATTTGTCATAGAAATGAATGGCAACGCACAAACAAAATCAATGATATACAGAAAAACCCGAGCTAATAGATTAAGTGAATTTTATTCAATGGTTATTTGGAGGAGAATCATACTATTCACGATTAACTGTAGATGGGCCGGATGGTGGGTGGGGGGGGGGGGGATTACATTTAAATGTGATCGGTTTCTCTAATCTAATTATTGCCACATCTTTAAATTAATTAGGTTTAACATCAAGCGCTAGAGATGCTGCTGCTTTGGCATTGGACTGCCACCAACCCTGCTAGTATTCTATTGTTCTATCTTGTCTCAGGTAGAAATCAATATCAATGAAATTATAAATTTCGTTGGTATAATTCAATTTGACCAAGACAGTTCCTATGTGAGTGTTTCTCGTTATTGCTCGGTAATTTCCCTACACACAACTACCGGGAGGGAGTGACTTCTTTGATTATAGCCGGCTTCAACAGAATGGCATGCACTGCTTCTGATAATTATATCACACCGTTTTCACTGAAATAAGTTTGTAACTAATTAATAAATATGTCCAGTTTACACCGCTTCCACTGAAAGAAATTGGTAGCTAGTTAATACAGTAAAACCTCTCTAAATCGAAAAACCTTGGGACCGACTTTAAGCTTAAGTGGTCCATTTAGGGAGGTGGTCGGTTTAGGGGGTTAGAATATGGTTAAAGTGGTATTGTTGGGACCCCAATAAAGCGATCGATATAGGGGAGTGGTCGATCTGTAGAGGTGGTCGGTTAGAGAGGTGATACTGTAAATATGTTCAATAATGAACAACGCCTATTACATTCATGATTTAAGGTTCAGTTATTGTATTAAAATAATAGTTTATGTGAGTAGTATTTAGGGCGGTGCCTATATTCGCATTGTTTCCAAAAAAGTATTGTCAATTAGATATATATACATGATTGTATTCCGCTATTCGTTCCTACCTATCTGTGGTGTGTGAAGATGTGTGTGCAGATATGCACATACCCTCATATACCACTTCATATCGGCAAGCACATCCTCACACACACACTCGCACACGTACAAGCATTCTCACACACCCTGAAGACCTCACCGGATTGAGGAAACGGACAGAAACCAGACACTGGCCGGTGAAATACGGCAATGTATGGTTTATATATCGTACCCATCCGGCGTGTCCGTTCTATCTCCGGTGGGGTCCGGCGGTGTCCGGTACACATTTTGAACATGCACAAAACTTATACCAGACACCGCCGGACTGACGTGTATGGTTGATATCCGTTTTAAGTCCGTTTTGTCTATTTCTTGTCTGGTACCCATCCGTTACGTCTCCGGTTTACTTCCCGCAGTGTCTGTTGATGGTGGGTATTTTTTTTTTAATTGCAGGAATTCGGTCAGTATATGTTTTCTGCGTGTCCTGGAACTATCCGTTCCGTCCGTTTGACATTCGGTTTTCATCCGGTTATCGTCCGGTGGCTATTCGTTAATGTACATTCCTTGTCCGTTTAGCATTTGTTTCATACGGTACATTTCGGTACATTTTGATACCAAACACCACCGGACTAGACAATTTTTTGTCCGGTATTCAGTCCGGTAAGGTCTGACTGCGCTTTTAAACACACAATCACACACATTCACATTCGATACCACATCCTCACTCACACACCCGCAGACTAATACTACCACATACCCATACATGCATTCTCGCACACACCCTCACACATACTGTCACAGCCCTTCACACGCCCTCATACACACCCTCTCACACCCTCACATACACTAACACACCCTCACACAACCTCCCACACCCTCCCACAACCTCCCACACCCTCCCACACCCTCACACACACTCACACACCCTTACACTCACTGTCACACCCCTTCACACACCCTCTCACACCCTCACACACCCTCACACATCCTCACACACCCTCACACACCCTCACACACCCTCACACACACTGTCACACACCTTCACACATCCTCACACACACCATCACACACCCTCACACACCCTCGCACAACCTCACACAACCTCACACACCCTCACACACCCTCACATGTACTCGTACAGACACCTCACACAAACCTTCGTCGACACACACACGCATCCTCACACACCCTACTGCACCATTACACACCCTCACACACCCTTCACACCATCACATACACCCTCGCACACACCCTCACACACACCCTCACACACATTATCCCACACACTCGCACAAACAGCTCACATATCCTCGCACCCTCACACACACATCCTCACACCCTCACACACCCGCTCACACCCTCACCCACCCTCCCACGCACATCACACATCACACACACCCTCACATATATCCTCACAAACCCACATGCAGACACGCACAAGCGTTTTCACACATCCTCACACACACCCTCACATACCCACACACACCTTCACACATACACCTTCATATATCCACCCTCACACACGCTCAACACACACCCTCACAAACCCACACACACCCTCACACACCCCTCACACCCCCACACACACCCTCACAATCCAAACACACACCCGCATGCACACACGCACAAGCATTTTCACACATCATAACACACCCTCACACACACTCAATAGCATTCTCAAATATCCTCACAATACCCTCACACACACCCTCAGACAAACCCAAACACACACCCTCACCCACCTTCACACTCGCACATCCGTAGAAGTCCTTGGCGCACCCTTTAAAGGCTTCCACTGAGAGAAGAAACCACTGCTAATACTAGCGCGCCGCAGCTCGCTGCGCTGGACGTAAAAAAGTCGCCCCAGCCCGTTGCCTAATTACATGTCAAATGAGAACTCTTCAGGCGCGCAGACTTCCGGTTCTAATGCGGACCGCGTCGCGTGTTCCCCAATTCTCCCATCTACCTCCGCTCCCCCTGGCGAGATAATGCGGCAACTTCGGCAGCCTAATCGGCGCCGATTCAAGGTGGAATTGCGTCTGAGCCAATGAGTCTTTGTTCCTCTGCAGGACTGGCAGTGGGGGGTGGTGGGAGGTGGTGGTAGGTGGGTGTAGGTGGGTGTAGGTGGTTGTAGGTGGTGGTAGGTGGTGGTAGGTGGTGGTAGGTGGTGGTAGGTGGTGGTAGGTGGTGGGAGGTGGTGGTAGGTGGTGGGAGGTGGTGGTAGATGGTGGGAGGTGGTTGTAGGTGGTTGTAGGTTGTGGGAGGTGGTGGGAGGTGGTGGGAGGTGGAGGGAAATGTTGGGATATGGTGGAAAGGGTGGTGGGAGGTGGTTGGAGGGGTGGTAGGGGTGGGAGGGGTGGGAGGTGGTGGGGACGTGGTGGGAGGTGGTGGAAGGTGGTGGGAGGTGGTTGGAGGGGTGGGAGGGGTGGGAGGGGTGGGAGGTGGTGGGGGGTGGAAAGTGGTGGGAGGTGGGAGGTGGTGGGGGGAAGTGGTAGGAGGTGGGAGGTGGTGGTGGAGGGGGTGGAAGGTGGTGGGAGTGGTGGAGGGGTGGTAGGGGTGGGAGGGTGGGAGGTGGAGGTGGTGGGAGGGGTGGGTGGGAGGTGGTGGGAGGTGGTGGAAGGTGGTGGAGGTGGCCGGAGGGGTGGTAGGGTGGAGGGGTGGGAGGGGTGGAGGTGGTGGAGGTGGTGGAAGGTGGTGGGAGGTGGCTGGAGGGGTGGTAGGGGTGGTAGGGGTGGGAGGGGTGGGAGGGGTGGGAGGTGGTGGGAGGGGTGGAAAGTGGTGGGAGGTGGTGGGAGGTGGTGGAAGGTGGTGGGAGGTGGTTGGAGGGGTGGTAGGGGTGGGAGGGGTGGGAGGGTCGGGAGGTGGTGGGAGGGGTGGAAAGTGGTGGGAGGTGGTGGTAGGGGTGGAAAGTGGTGGGAGGTGGTTGGAGGGGTGGTAGGGGTTGGGTGCTATCCACAATCCGACAGATTAAAGTAGCCAACAATGTGCATCACTTTGCGACGTGGCGATCAATTCTCTCCTTTCCCATTGACTACACTTGTTTTTATTTGTTTTTCTTCTATTTCCTTTGCTCTGTTACTGTTTCTGCTTTCTGTGATATGACTGCCGAGCTTGTGGTTTGTTGGTGATATCTAGGTAATACTAATAACGTTAATGGTGACGGTGATGGTGGTGGTGATGGTGGTGATGCTGATAATGCTGACAATGGTGATGATGGTGATGAGTGTGATAGGTGATGGTGATGATGGTGGTGGTGATGATGATGATGATAATAAATTGGTAAATGTGTAAATTGAATATCGTGCTCTCACTAGGAGGAGCCAAACACCGTGTTATGGACTATGAATAGTATAAATACAGTATAACCCCGTTAAACCAAGCTCGGTTAAACCAAATGATCGGTTAATCCAAGCTTTTTTCAGCAGCCCGGTAAAATACTACCATTTATCATATACAAAAGTTGGTTAAATCAACGTTGGTTAATCCAAACTATCGGTTAATCAAAACAAAATTGTCGGACCCCACGCCACTTCCAGTACAGGTAAACCAAACTTTCATGTGGTTATGAGGTCATCTGAGACCCCACCGACTTTTTTATGTGATAAATGGTAGTATTTTGCCGGGCCACCGGAAAAGGTTTGGACTAACCGATCTTTGGGTTAAGCAGGCTTGGTTTAATGGGGTTATACTGTATATGTCAAATACAATAATCAAAGTGTTTACATACATTGTTTATTACATTAATAATGCACCCACGTTTTTGCCAAAGTCAAGTCAAAGTTGAAGCCAAAGCTCGGTTAAACCAATGATCGGTTAATCCAAAGAAATTTCTAGGGTCCCTTCAAGTTTGGTTTAACGGGGCTATACTGTATGACACATTTACAACTTGCTTAAAATACGTGAATATTAGAGAAGGTGCATTTATTCGGAAAAGCCACCTTAAGCAGGTTAGTCTTGCGGACACATTTAAGTTTGTCAGGTGATGCCGTTTTACCAGTGTTTACTTACATCATCAGGCTTCCTGCTCCATAAAATGGAATCTTCCACACAGCAATCACAATCACCATATATTTTGAGTCTTGTTTATAAGACGATATCCTTGACTCACAAGCGAGTTTCACTATAATTATTATGGTTATCATTATTCTGATTATTTGGGCAACATTCTTGTGATGGATAATTTGTTAGGTGACCACGTCTGGCTGTTGTGTCTTTTGTTAGTAAACGGGCCCCACGTGCCTGGCGTTGCGCGCGACGCAATTCATTACAACGTGACCATGGGGCCGTTTAACTAAACATTCGCCAGACCACTCCCGACAACGCACAATGACGTAAATGTGCATTTAATGTAATGGCCACATCATCACATTGGAAAGCTTTATTTTAGTTTTTCTTACTCTCAACAACAAAAATAAGGCTAACTGAGCTGACTGCTCAATAAAGTATTGGTTAGTTGTTGGAGTTTTACATCCTGGCAACATCTAAGGTCATATCAGGATGGGTACCGACTTGTGACAGTGCACACTCATGGCAACTTTATAGTGCTGCCCCACTGGGAGACTGGGCCACCAGTACCATGCATGACCTGATATCCCATTCAGTCACATTATCCTGACACTGAGCCAATCAGTCCTTGCCCTATCCTAATAATGTGGATCGCCTGGCTATGAGGTGACAAGCATCAATTTTTAAGTCATCGGTTTGACTCGACTAGGATTCGCACCCCTGGATTCGAATCACACGATCTACCAACGCGGGAGACGGATGCTCAACTCATTCAGCCATCCCATCATAAAGTGTGGTTAGAAAGTTTGGGGAGGGGGGGGGGGGGGTTCTTTCAGTTAATATAATCAACACCAAAAAGAAGGCTAATTGCATTGACTGTTCCACAAAGTATTATTAGGTGGTTACCGCAGGCAGAACTGCAACCACTTCTATAACAGGTCTGGCGGATGTTTTTGGTGTGAACTTTCTGTCCTTCTCCGGCTGTCAGTTGCAGCACTTTGTGCCTCTTGGAAATGCAGTCGTGTCAGAACTACAATTGGCACATTAAATTCAGAACACAGCTTGAGTTGCCCAGAGTATACACTTTCTACTTGGTGCTGCTCCCCATTTTTGCATGAACTACAGTGACTGGTGCTGTACATTATACAGCAGGAGCCACTCCCTTAATTATACAGGATCGGTGAGGTAACTAATAGAGCACTGATCAAACTTAGATTATTTAGACTGTCAATTCCAATAGCAATATGGCTGGAAGACCAGTGCTCCGGTGCTGACAAATGTCATATTCAGATGAATAAATACTTTACCAACAAAAAACCAACACCTATCTCTGTAGTGTTAGTCGCACACCATCACATTTCCTTTAGCCATTTAAATTATAAGAAATTGTTAACAGTTTAGTTAAAGTTGCATAGACCGATGGTTTTCAGTTTCTGTTATTTTCTGAGATAAATATATTAGGTTGATTATTATAATCTACCTTACTTTAGTTTGATGTAACTTATATTTTAAATAGCTAACTTTTGAGATGTTTGAAGTGCAAACAGGCAAGATTAATGTAGGCAAGCATGCCAAAACCCTTACACCATAGGATTAAGTAGTAACCGGTTCTATTAAAGTCTGACGGTTATTCTGAGACTCCATTCATCATAATTCAATCCTTTAACCTAAATGTTGCCAAGGCGTAAAACCCTCAACAAACAACACAACAACAATTTCAAACCTAAGCAATTTTTAGATTTAACATATCTGCATAATATCCAACAGAGCCAAGGGGTATTTGTGGCTGCGTTATATAAATACTTCTTTTGTTATTTCCCCCCCCCCCCCTTCCGGCCTCCCACACACATTAACAAAAGGTGCAAGGCACTTAGAGCGGGAGGTTTTTGTGTTTTTTAATGTTAGGCAACCCTCCATGTTGGGGTATGGTGGGGGTGTAAGTGAGGCTGGGATGGGAGTTGGGTTACGGTGGGGGTGGGGGTGAATGTGGGGTGTTGGGGCTTCGGTGGGTGTGAGGTGAGGTGGGGGTGGGTGTTGGGGTGGGTTGGGGTGGGGGTGGAGGTGGAGTTGGAAGTTCTGTGGGGGTCGGGATGGCGATGCCGATGGGGGGTGGGGTGGGGTGGGGATGAGAGGATTTGTGGGGGCTTGGTGGATTTTGGTTTGGGGGTGCGGGTGGGTGTGGGGGTACGGGTTTGGTGGGGTGGGGGTGGGGGTGGGGATGGGCTGGGAGAGTGGTGTGGTGGGAAGGGTGTCTGCTACTTTACCATATCGATTTGCTCTGGCCAGCAAACACTGTTTGATGATAGTTATTAACAAAATGACGATATTAAAGAGATGTTATAGTAGTCATGATGGTTCAACAGAATGTTAAGAAATCTAGTTCTCAATTCTGCCATAGGTGGCGCAAATTGCATGACCTATTAGTATGAACTTTGGGCACTGGAGTCGTAGGGGCGCAATGCCGCCTTTTGGGATTGAAGAAGGTGTGAGAAGAGGACCGGAAGGAGAAGAATGAGTGAGAAGACGAGAAAGAGAAGAAGAAGAAAAAGAAGAAACTGAGAACAAGGATGCGGAGAAGACAAATGAGAAGGAGTAAGAATAATGAGGAGGAGCAGGAGCAGGAGAAGGAGGCGGAGAATCAGGAGAAGAAGCGGAGGGTGGAGAAGGAAGAAGAGAAAAATAAGAAAAAGACGGTGGAGCAGGAGGAGAAGAATCAAATAAACAAACAACACAAAAAGAGATGGTGCCACTACGTAGCATTAAATACAGTCTATATGACCAAAGCTCCTCCTGAACAATAGAGGGACTCTTGTCTGGAACAGCATATCCAACAAGCAACGAAATGTTGTCCTCTCCATACACATATTTGCTTCAGCATAGAGTGAAATAAGACACAAAACTAATTCTCACTACATTCTTTAAAATGTTTCTGAACGGACTCAAAACTGTGTGCGAATGGAATGGACGTAGTAGCAACTTTGTATGGTCTTTTTACAAATGGAATGGACGGGCTAGTACGGAATGGTGCTCCAGAACTTTGAGCATGCCCAACATTTTTTTGCAGCCACATTTTACCCCGACCACAGCCCTTTTTAGAACGTGGTCAGATGTTTTGAGAACTACTTTGGTGTGATGGGGGTGTTACTCGAGAGCTTGACTCATCACTCTCACAAAGGACCAGGGTGAGCAGGTGATACTGGTATTAACACCATCATGATGCACGTCCATGCTAGTAGTATTATGAACTATAGGTCATGCCCATCACTACGCGGCTATCCCGGCACTAGTCGAACCGCCCCCTTTTATTGCCCACAGCAACGCCTTCGTACCAGACTGGATGGCCAACTAAGTTGAGCGTCATCCGTCTCATGTTTTGGTCGATCTTGGGATACAAACCCTGGTTGAGTCAAACCAATGACTTACAAATTGATACTTGTTGCTTCCTAGCCAGGTGCTCAGCATTATTAGGAGAGGGCAAGGACTCGTTTGCTCAGTGTTAGGATAATGTCACTGAGTGGGATATCAGGTCATGGTGCTGGTAGCCTGGTCTCTCAGTGGGGCAGCACTATGAAGTTACCATGAGTGTGCACTGTCACAAGTCAGTGCCCATCCTAATATGACATTAGATGTTCTCAGGATGTAAAACTCCAACAACCAACCAACCACTCGGACCCTCATACAACCAACCAATCCAATTGTTGTCTGCCCAGACTGACGCCTCCGTTGAAGCCGGTAGCGCCGTCGTCAGTCGCCTGTCGCCACGGGGAACTGCCAGTTGCAGCCGGTCTTCACCTTGGACGCAATTAGGAACTCTTCTGTCAGGGAGGTGTGAAAGTGACGAGTGTGGGATGCGCTGGTGCTTGGCCAGCGACCGTCGCTAATGGTCGCCTAAGTCGGAACTGACGGCTGACGGGGGCGCACTGCACAAACAATTCGACGCCAACTTTCCATATAAAGAAAATTGTCTTTTAATGAAAAACAAAATGAATTTTGATGTCCATAGCGAAATGTGAACTGTTTGGGTATGTGTGGCAATAACAATGGATTCAAATCTCACTGAGGTAAAGTCTCATAATGCTTGAAACTGTACAATTTTCGCTAACAAAGAATTTGGCTACATTTGAATATACATATTCAACCATCTTGAATGCTCCCGCAGTTATTGCACATGTATTGCTGTCAATTTTAATAAAAATTGCTGTGAGTAAAGGCCCCATCACACATCACCGGAATGGGGGAAATGGACAGAAACCAGAAAGCTCCAGTTTGTGTCCGTACAAGTTTTGAACATGCACAAAACTAGGAATGGATGCTGCTGGATTGACATCTACAGTTCTTGTCCGGTTTGAGTTTGTTTCATCCCTTGGCTATCCGTTCATGTCCGTTTCATGTCCATTTCATGTCCGTTTCATGTCCGTTTCATGTTCGTTCGTCCGGCGGCTTTTGACCCGATGTCACAACACTTTGACACATTTTAATACCTTTTGATACTTATCACCACCGGACTAGACAATTCTGTCCATTGCTCAATCTGGCATAGTGTGACAGGCACTTAAGTAATTTCCACTGACAACATCGCTCTAATATTAGTGAAAGAGCTAATATTGTGGATAACAGCTCAATGTGCAGCGCGCTCTGTGGAAAAGGTCTTATAGAGGAACCTGGTGGCAATGAGCGGAACTTATACTGTGGGAAGCAGTAGATCAGTGTGTTGCATGCTCTGTGGAAAAAGGTCTTATAGAAGATTTCCACTACCATCCCACCCTCTGATGTTAGTGCCAAGGTCTTATATTGTTTTTACCGGAATGTCAGTGTGTTTCATGTTCTGTGGAAAAGACATTATAGATGCCATGTGATGCCAGTGTGAAGAACTTATATTGTGGGTAGGGGAAGATCAGTGTGCTGCATGCTCTGTGGAAAAAGGTCTCATAGAGGATTTCCACCACCATTCCACCATCTAATGGAAATGTAAAGAATTTATATTGAGTGGCGCGTGCTCTGTGGAAAAAGGGCCCATAGAGGATTTCCACCATCATTCCACCATCTGATGGAAATGCAAATAATTTATATTGAGTGCTTCGTGCTCTGTGGGAAAAGGTCTTTTTTTTCTTTTAGATTTATACTGCCTATCATGGATAAGTCTGAATAGACTTGTTTTCACCATTAGACAGTTTGGCGATAGAAAGCCTGAGTCTACACTTTTACCGAACCAAGGGATTTTTAACCTCCCACACCACATAGACATGGTATGAGAGCAACTGGCCTTTGATGATGCTGTAAGTTATACACAGCAGTGGAAATCCAAATTGGCACAGGTGGGGGCACAGGGAATTGAACCACTGACCTTCAGATTAGGAGTCTGACCTGGAAAAAAGTCAGACACTCTAACCACTCCACCACAGAAAACACCATAGTCTTATAGAGGATTTCCACTACCATTCCACCATCTGATGGGAATGTAAAGAATGTATATTGTGGGAAAAGGTCTCATAGAGGATTTCAACCACTATTTCACCATCTGATGGCAGTGTAAAGAGCTTATAGTGTAATGTAGTTATATTTTGTTTTATTTAACGAAGCCTCTAGAGCGCATTCACTTTTATCATTGGCTATTGTACATCAAACATATGGTCATTCTGACATATTTCTTTGGAGGAAACCCACTGCTGCCACATGGGCTACTCTTTCCAATATGCAGCAAGGGGTCTTTTATATGCATTTTCCCACAGACAGTATAGCATATACCACAGCCTTTGATGAACCAATTTTGGACCACTGGTTGGAACGGAAAATAGCCCAAACTGCAAATTGGTATATTGTGGGTAGTGGCAGATCAGTGTGTTGCAAGCTCTGTGCAAAAGGCAATCTTGATGATTACCACCACCATCCCGTCCTCTGACGGCAATGACAAGAACTAACGTTATGTGTACAAGCCCACTGCGCACGCTCCTGTGCTGTGGTGCGCTTCAACGCTGAGCCCCATTAGCACTTGGCTGAGTGGCCACGTGTCACGTGATCACATGACGCCACAGACAGTCAATCCTCATTAATCCAGGCTACAGTGTTCCCAACACCAATCGTCGGATTAAGGATAGTGTCGGATAAGCGATTATTTTGTGTCAGATTATCGAGATTTAACATGAGTGGTCGACATTTGTTCAATGTTTGTTTTTAGTTGGGTAGCGAGATTTTGTTTTGATTAAATTGGCATCAGATAAATCCGGGCTTGTTGGATTTCATTACGAATATGAACCTGTTAATTGACATTGTTTTTAGTCATGCTGTATGAACTCACTCTTAGCTTAAAACTGTATAGTCCAATCCAATACACCATGGATTTTTTCTAAACTAAAACCCTTACCCACATTTAATTGTACATATCCAACTTAAATACTGGCATTTTTTTTGCCACGTAGTAGGGAAGACTATGCTAATTTAACACTTTAATAGAATATGTTAGTGCTGAAGCATATGGTGCCACCATGTTTACATGCATGCTTAAATTAAAGTGGTATCCTTTCACTTAAAATATATTCAAAGTTAGCCATTTAATTCTTTTGAATTAACTCAAAGTAACGGCATGTAGATTAATACGACCATGCTAATGTGTTGCATAATTAATTATGTGAGTATTATTTTAGGATGAAGGCAGGTATTATCTAAATCAGGATAATACCCAATATATATCTAAGAGTCACTGTTTAGGCTACCAACTTTGGGATTGCAAATGGGTCTACTTGTCAGCAACTGTTCATAAAAATGTGTAGGTCAACAACTGACTGGGGCAGTGCTCAATGCACCCCCTTCACATCTAATTATTCTTCTTATAAGTCTTCTTTTGCTCCCTACCACCATGTCTGGATTACATAACACCACCCGACCCACCGCTTGTCTGCATCCATTCGGCCCCAGGGAGCGCTACAGCACACACACACTAGTTTTGCGCTGCTGCTCACAACTTGTCATTCATATTTTGACTTTATAATAAACGGACGGTAAAGGCCTTTCAGGAGGGGCCACCCAGAGAACGTCTCATCCAAACCATGACTTGTGTTGTTCATGTAAACGTAGGAGTTAAATAATATAGAATTTAATCTAAAAAAAGGAAGTGATGGAGACTTAAAACATTCGGATCATACAACTTTAACATGACCGTGATTATGGACAAAGTTTCAACTCATACCCCACTCCCCACCGTCCAACATACATTCACTTCCTTAGTTTATATTAACTCGTACATGATCAGATGACAGGAGCAAGCCTGTGAATTTCCAGAATTATGCTGGTGCAGATTCCTCGGCTGAGGTTTATTCTGTATAATTGATTTCGGTTGAACAAATTACTGCATTCAGCTAATGAAAGCCTGTTAAACATGGAATGACTCCCCCTTCCTACCCCCCCCCCCACCTCCCACCCCACCCCAACCCCACATATTATGCCAAGAGAGAAAGGCGTCACCGCTCCGAAGCATTTACAACCACCATTAAATTCACATAATGGTATTGACAGAAGGCATAAAGCCTCACTGGTCTCAGCGGCTTCTCGGCCTATTTTCCTGAAATGTATTGATTTCCAAAAGAAGCGACGCAATTATCGTGTGTTCCGTTTGCAACATTTAACCGTTTGCAACACAACCTTTCCTTGTTTATATAGCTCAACCCCGTCCTAATGTAACCTTAGGCGTTGCTAGGATGTAAAGCCACAAGAAGAAGACACATGTGGATCATATGTGAGTTCCTTTGGTTTGTATGTGTAAGTAAACAATAGGCTTGAGAATAGTGTTATTGGGAGTTGGTTGGTTGGTTGTTGGAGTTTTACATCCTGGCACCATCGAAGGTCAAATCAGGATGGGTACCAACTTGTGACAGTGCACACTCATGCCAACTTTTTAGTGCTACCCAACTGGGAGACCAGGCTGCCGCCACCATGACTTGATATCCCACTCAGTCACATTATCCTGACACTGAGCCAACCAGACCTTGCCCTATCCTAATAATGCTGAGCACCTAGCTAGGAAGCAACAAGTATCAATTTTTAACACAGAATGTAGAGGCGGGGGAGGGGGTGGAGCTGTATTTGATATATTGTATTATGCGCTTACTGTATTCTGTCTTCTTCTGCATCCGCTTTATTATCATCACCACGTTTAATATTGCACATGCCGTCCTGATATGACCTTAGATGTTGCTAGGACGTAAAACAACAAACAAATAATATTCCACAGCTCTGGATACTAAATTGTGTATGACAACTTTCGGTTTTATCCGCATGTGGCACCACCTCTGTATCCTCTATGCATCACTTCACACAGGTCCCCGCTCCTCCAATTAATCTTCCCCAGTTGGAGCAATGATATATATATATACGATACGCGATATCCGTTTTATATCATCTATTCTTATTTCTGGCATTGCATCAAATTGACAATATGTCAACGGTTTTGTTGTATTTTTGTAGTCATGGCGGTTTTTAATTTCGATGGCTCTTTCCATTATATTTGAGTCTTCAGCACAGAACGAAGCCATTTTATTCCCCAGCAGAAGCAGCAGCGGTGTGGCGGGGTGGTAGGCTGGGAGGAGCGGGGAGGAGGAGGAGGTGGAGGAGGAGGGGTAAGGGGGAGGAGGAGGGGAGACAAGGGAGGGGGTGGAGGGGTGAGAGGAGGAAGAGGGGGAGAAGGGGAAGGAAGGATGATGGTGGAAGGAGTAGGATGGGGAGGAGGGGAAGAAGGGGCGAGGAGGACGGGGAGGGGTAGGGGGAGACGAGGAGGGGGAGGGGGGGGGGAGATGGTTGAAGGGGGAGGGGGAGAATGAGGAGGGGGACGGAGGGGAGCGGGGAGGAAAAGGAGAGGTGTATGGAGGAGCAGCAGGAGGGGGGATTACTGGCTTCTCTGACAGCGGTGCGCGGACATGGAAATGGCTTCTGCGCATGCTCGCATCGCGTCACCTGTTCAGTAGCGCCAGGCGGCGACTGGCGGCGGGTACTGACACTAACCACAGCCTGCGCAAACAGATGGACCTATGCTTCTCCCTCCACCCCCGCCACCCATCTCACGCACCCACCCCACCCGCACTCCCAACCCATCGATCCCTTGTAGCTTACATCACAAGTTATCACGTCCCTCCCACACACACGCCTTCTCTCAAATGGAATCAATCTTTGAGCATGTTGCAAAAAGATAAATAAATACAAATAAGTGAATGTCTGCGGCGATTGCTACAAATGGCTTGATTAAATAAATGGTTCAATAATCATCAGCTGTCGTCCTCTATATATGCTCAGCGAGTCAACTGTGCGATGCAGGGCTCTGAGGCAAAAGCTCTGTTTCCTTCATCAAGCTTGCTTAAGCATCCGCTTGAGTGCCTCTCGGGACCGCCATATATTGACTTTGGCGAGGGCTTTTCCCGCTCTTAGTTTCGCCGCCGTCTGCTGTCACTAAATGTCATCTGCTTCGATTGGAATATCTGGAATGTCATATAGCCACTGTGTATTAACAATATAATATGGTCACTGTGTATTAACTATAAACGTTTGATTTATTTAATGACACCTCTAGAGCACATTGATTTTTATCATCGGCTATTGGACGTCAAACATATGGTCATTCTGACATATTTCTTTTGGAGGAAACCCGCTGCCACCACATAGCCTACTCTTTCCGATAAGCAGCAAGGGGTCTTTTAGATGCACTTTCCAACAGCCAGGACAGCACATGCCACAGCCTTTGATGAACCAGTTGTGGACCCCTGGTAGGGATGGAAAATAGCCCAAACTGCAAATGGGTCCACTGAGCAGGATCGAGCGGATGACCCAAACCTTCACAGGTGGACGCTCTACTGCTTGAGCAACGTCCCGCACCGTGTATGAATTATTATGACTAATTAACTGATTAAGCATAAGTAATTGATTAATCATAATAAATAATAAATAGTTAGATAAATATATATCGTACATAAACGAAAAGTGTAGGTCGCACAAAATAAATTAGCATGTTGACGGCAAGCAATGCATGAACCAAGAAATCGAATATATCCAAAACAAGTCAAGGTGCTGATTAGAGATCATAATTAAAGTACAGTAAAACCTTTCTAAATCGACCAACCTTGGGACCGACTTCAACTTTTAAGTAGTCAATTTACGCAGGTGGTCGGTTTATGGAGTTAGCATATGGTTACAGTGGTATTGTTGGGACCCAAATAAAGCGATATAAGGAGTGGTCGATCTGTGGAGGTGGTCGGTTGGAGAGGTTTTTACTGTACTTTGAATGTATTGTGTAACCAGCAGGCCTGCTTGTGTCTCTGATATCACCGTATTACCTTATCACTTGTAATGGTAAGTGGGTCACTGGTGGTGCCTTTGTTTCCCCTCACCTTCGCGCCCGCCCCCGCATATCAATCTTAGCGGGAACTAACTGAAGCTGCCGGCCACTAGGAGGAGCATATCCCGCCACGCACGGGCGGGCATCGCGCCTCCTTCACTCACATTCTTATATGTATGGATATATATATATATATATATATATATATATATATATATATATTAGTCAGCCTCACGAAAATGGGCCAATTGGTGGTTTATTTAAGATGTCGGCATCGCAATTTTAAAGTGTAGTGCATTTCTTTGTTTTATATTAAATTATCCTAGAAACAAAAAAGGTTGTTGTATTTTCTCTACCTTTCCATTCAGGATAAATTTAAGGACTTTGCAACACCTCTTTCAATGCTAAACTATAATTATGCCATTTGACACCAACATCCAATGCTCGACGCCGACAACTTTACCAGATGTCAGCATTGCAATTCTTAAAGTGTAGTGCATTTCTTTGTTTTATATTAAATTATCCTAGAAACAAATAAGGTTGTTGTATTTTCTCTACATTTACATTCAGAATAAATTTAAGGACTTTCCAATACCTCTGTCAATGCTAAACTATAATTATACTGTTCGACGCCGACATCCAATGCTCGATGCCGACAACTTTCCCCAATTGGCCTATTTTCGTGATCCTGACTCATATATATATATAGGATAATGGGGTTTACTAGAGGCTCATATATGCACACATATACTGATAATGATATAGATAGATATGTATATACATCTCATATGGATAGTGATAAGACTGTTATCGCGTGTGATAAGCTCTGTTGTGTTCTCCTCCTCCCCCCTGCCCTCCTTATATACTGTACTTATATTAGGAATATAGGATGTATAATTAATTATGCGGATATAAATAGGCGGAGTATTCCTATATTATTATTATTTCTATGAGGTTATTTGCAAAATATATTATGTCCAATCGGTGACTTGCCTGGATTTGCCCCTGGTTGCCTCTGCTAGAGCTGCCAACGGCCGTTTCCGTCAGCGCTCGCGCCAGGTCAGTCACTTGCCCAGTGGATTTGAAACTTTTACCGGTAAGCCTGTTATTGTGCTAGCCAAGACGCTCAATAAAAGTGTTTGATCCATCACTCGTCTGTGTCCCTCCGTTTGTTAACATAGCCCTACTTTATATATATATTATATATGACAAAATAGTTTTGCGCTTGTCTTGACATGTTCTTGCCAGTGTGAAACCTCTATTTGCTCCCTGAGAGAGTGCCGCTGGTAACTTGCAAAAGCCAGCAGCACTTCAACACTTTTGCAGGCAGCTTTCATGAAATGTTCTATTCTCAACTGTCTTCTGGTTACAGAAAGAGAGGGCGCTCTCATCTCCGGTTCAAGGATACCATGAAGAGAAATCTGAAGCTGAGAGACATTAAGACCGACTCATGGACATCAATCACTCTTACAGCAGAGAGCTAAATGGAGAGTGGCAGTAAAGTAATGAAAGCAGTCTTTGTCGCTTCGCGACCGACAGCATGATGATGATGATATGACAACTTCTCGTAGAAAATGTTGGTACAGGAATAAGCCGCAGGAATAATGAATCTAACTGCATGAGGGAGCATAGACAGCCTAATTGGTAGGATGCCAAGCCCAGAGTAGCAGGAAGTGTGGGCTCGAACCCAAATCTAGACGCAATGTTCCCTTTCTTTTCACAATCTTCATGACACACAGACATATATGTATAGGTGCATGTACATAGGTACTAATATTTAAGGAATACATACATTGCCTATCGAAAATTTTGCTACAGAAATATATGGATCAATGATTATTAAACTAAAATCCCCATATATATAGGACTTAATCCTAATTTGTTTCCCTACTTTAATTGCATTTGATGAGCATATAATTAATCTCCTCTTTCAGTTGCATTTAATTTGGAAATGAAATTTAAGCCCTACTCTAATCTGACTTGATGGCCACAAAACTGATTTCCCCAAGAATAAGGATTTTGCTGATATTTTTAATGAAAGTTAATTTGTTTGTTTAACGATCCCCACCCTATTACAAAAAGTGAACATTATTGGAGGTAAAAATAATGAAAGTTACTGGAGAGAGTATTAATATCCTATTTTAATAAAGCTCCGTTGTGAAATTGGTTAAATGTCTATTCCACAATATGTGGGGACACAGATATCAAGTTACATAATTGCATTGTATTAAATACTGCAAATTGTGTATTCAACAGTTATTATATACCTTATTCTATATACCTTTTCTGTAAATAACCCTGAATTGAAAAATGGCTGGAAGACCAGTGCTTCGGCACTGACAAAAGACTTATTCAGCCGAATTAACATATTTACCATAAAAAAAAATAAAGCTCAATTTCCAACCTACGCGACAGGTGACTCATCCTAAATAACAATAAAACAATGTAAACAAAAGGACTCGACACTGTTCGCTGTCTGTCTGATATGTGTATTCCGATTGCTCGTTTGAAATTGTATATGAAACTTTCTCTCACCTTCAGACATGTCAGAAGCAATTCAGATGGATATTGCCGCATAAAGAGTTAGTAACCACAATTTATATCATTCCCACATCTCTCTATGTATGTCCTTACGACAATGTACATATATACATATATATATATACAGTAAAACCTCTCTAATTCGCCGACCATGGGATCGAGTTTAAGTGGTCCATTTAGGGAGGTGGTCTGCTTAGAGAGTTAGAATATCCTTAAAATGGTATTGTTGAGACCCAAATAAAGCGATCGATATAGGGGAGTGGTCGATCTGTGGAGGGTTCGGTATTGCGAGGTTTTACTCTATATATATATATATATATATATATATATATATATGTATATATATATATATACTCAGAACGTATATATATACTCTTATATATATATATATATATATATATATATATACGAGGATGCAATGACCGCTCAACCAAGGAATGACATGCACTGGTAGGCGTATGTAGACTGATTGCATCCGGGTACCTAGACAGACTAATGGTTACGACTGCATTAGGGACACTAGGTAATCTAATGATTAGGCTTTTCCGCCCAGAATGATAGACACGTGGGTTCAAGTCCCGCTGTATGTAGTTTATACAATTGGTTTGCAACAGTCCCATGACATTGATGCTGTGATCAGGATCCTTTTGAGAGGTGTATGAATACAGATGGAAGCGTCTAGTTGTCTGCGCTGACCATCCGGGCAAGAAAGTGTACGCATAAGTAGGCGTGAGTAGGTCTCTTTCATCAGAGCGCCCATATAGACTACTCGTTAAAGTTGCATAGTCCGATGATTTTGAGTTTTTGTTATTTTCTGAGATAAATATATTATACTAATCATTATAATCTACTTTACTTTAGTTTGAAGTAACTTTAATTTTAAATGGCTAAATTTGAAGATATTTATTTGACTTCAAAACATGCCAAAATAATTTTGGCAAGCACCCCAAAACTCTGACACCATACACTTCAGTAGTAACTGTTTCTATTAATTGACTTATGCTCTTTTATGCAGCAACAAATGCTTAATAAGTGCACCAGTGTCTAAGTTGAATATATAGAATCAATCTAGATAAGTGTTTCGGTTTTGAAAATTTGATGTTTTCATCGGATTATGCAACTTTAAGAAATGTACGATTAGTTACATATGTCGCTCACTCCAGGGGCTTTAACATGAAAAGCCGATGGACTTGGTTTTTAGGTGGGTTAATAATAATTACCCCCCCCCCACACCTCAGCCTCAATCTCACCCTACGGTGGGCAGGATCAATTTACTTTGTCTGAAAATGCAGAAATGACTGGGACAATAGAGAGCGACCGGTGAGACCTGGGGGAAAGTGGACCTTTGTAGCCGTTCGGATAAGGCTGTGTGCAGTATACATCGATTTGGTGAATCGGGAAATGGTCCTTCGCCACCTAATCCCTCCTTACCTCTCCAGCATCCCTCCCCCCACCTCCCCACGGCCACTAGCGCCCCGCCTACCGTCACAGCATCCCTACACTTCATCCCCTCCACCAGCACTACTCCCACCACCCCCACCATCCTCCACAGCATCCCTAGTGTGGATTTGTTATGTGAATATACATAAATATAGGTGAACATATATCGATATACATGAATGTGTAAATGCATCTGAATATATATGAATACATGTGAATATAATAGTATATATAAATAAATGTGAACATGTATGAATCTAAAAACCTGTATGAATCTACAGGAATATATATGAATATATATATATATATATATCAAGACACAGATATATATATGCAAATATGTATAAATACATATTAGTATGCGTATGTATGGTTGTACATATATATAGATATATATATATATATATATATATATATATATATGTATGCATATATAAATACGTATGTATGCATATAGGTGAAATGTGTTCCCAACGCATGATATTGATATCATTCACGATCTCGTCAACCCAAATAAAATCGATATCAGGCTAGTCTAACCTTAATATCACCTTGTCCTTCATGTCAACAGACATTGACTTTTCACAAAATTGCTACTGGCTTTAAAGTTAAAATGACAAGAACTAATGTTTTGTGTAGCAGCTCACTCTGCAACCTAGTATGTGGAAAAGGTGTTTCCATCCCCACCCTGCCCTCTGATGGCAGTGGCAGGAACTATTGTAGATAGTAGGATACTGAGCAGCATGATCTGTGAAAAAGCTTGAGTAGATGATTTCCACCAGCAAATTGCGATCTGGTGGCAGTAGTAGGAACTAATGCCGAGGTGTAGATGTATTTGCTAATGCTTAATGGAAGGGGCATATTACTATTAAAGGATATGACGCACGCCGATATGCAATATGGAGTCGAGAAGCCAGGTGGCGCCACTGGTTGCCAATACCAGATTGATCCAGACAAAGGGTTGTTTTGTTGGGGGTTTTACCTCTGAGCAACGTCTATGGTTATATCAGGACATATTATTAAAGTGCGCAGTCATGGTGCCTCACTGGGAAACTGAACTGTTGGCACCATGACCTGATATCTGCCTCAGTCACATTATCCTGATACTGAGGAAAGCAGGATTTGCTCTATCGTAGAAATGCTGAGTGCCTAGATAAAGGATTCACCCTGTACTTGCAGTACACGGGTGAATACCAGCCCTATATAAAAGTGGTCGAAAAAGCAGGGAAATGAAATGAGAGCCTAATTTCACAATCTAAGAAGCAATACTTATTCCTTTTATATATCTTAATATTTCCCCGCTACCTTTGAGTTGAAAACTATAATAAAACATATAGTTTAATAGAATTTAAAGTTGAAATTGATGGCGTTCTATGGCCGCCATCTTGTCTTTTTGCATTCTCTCCCATTTCACCAACTGTGCCGATATAAGTATCCATTTGATATTGGAGGCAGGCATTCTACTTCCTGTTCCAACTAAAGCGATTTTCACCCGTATTTACACTACGTTGTCATTCACCTGTGTACCACAAGTACAGGGTGAATCTTTTATCTACCGAGCGCCATGCTAGGTAGCGACAAGCACCAATTTTGTACGTCTTTGGTTTGACTTGGCTCAGATTTGCACTTCTGACATTTTGCACGGTTTGACTAGACCGGGGTTCGAACCAACGACCTTCCGCATAGGAAGTCAGGCGCCTTTCGTACCAATTCGACCACCCCATTCGGGGCCAAGCAAAAGTGATTAAATTATATATATGTGATCATGAAATTGGTCGGATGTTTCTCTCTGTCAGAATTATTTATAAGCATTATATAAACTTGTGTAGATATATATATATAGCTATTTCTCTATAGATATCTGTATATATTTAGATATGTATACCAGATGTATGTATATATATATATATGAGTTTACACTATATGTGTATGTACACTATATGTGTATGTGCTTAAATGTACATATGTGTGTATATATATATATATATATAAATAAATATATATATATTTATATGAGTCAGGATTTCGTAAAGAGGCCAATTGGGGAAAGTTGTCGGCGTCGAGCATTGATGTCGGCGTCGATCAGTATAATTATAATTTAGCATTGGCAGAGGTGTTGGAAAGACCTTAAATTTATCCTGAATGTAAAGGTCGAGAAAATACAACAACGTTATTTGTTTCTAGGATAATTTAATATAAAACAAAGAAATGCACTACACTTTAAGAATTGCGATGCCGACATCTGTTAAAGTTGTCGGCGTCGATCATTGGATGTCGGCGTTGATCGGTATAATAATAGTTTACCATTAACAGAGGTGTTGGAATGTCCTTAAATTTATCCTGAATGTAAAGGTCGAGAAAATACAACAACCTTATTTGTTTCTAGGATAATTTAATATGAAACAAAGAAATGCACTACACTTTTAAGAAGTGCGATGCCGACATCTTCAATTGACCACCAATTGGCCCATTTTTGTGAGGCTGACTCATATACAGTGGGGAAACGGGTGGCAAACCTATTATAGAACGGGAGGCAAACAGGAAGGACCCGAATCACAGAGAACATAACCTGAAGGCCTACAGTAATGCAGTCCCTCGCACTGCACTAACAAATCACCGCAATGATCGGTGCAAATCAAAAGAAAAAAAAAATATGTGTATCTAGAGCAGTGGCTAAAGCTTCGTTTTCTCACTAGAATACAGCGGTCATGTCATGTGTGCCCATGAGTGTTCATGTATTCTAAACATAGCTCTTTGTTGTGTGGCGGGGTAGTCGGGGTGGGCGGGGGGAGGGGTTGATATGCAGTGAAATGGTCGGCAAACTGCTGACAAAAGGCACTCCGAACTGGGGTCGGGGAACTCAATACAAATGTGTGCATCCTCTAGATGGAATTGTCTTGGATCAATTTCTGGGTGGCTTTGATTTAAGCCAGCGCTTATCAACACTATTCGGTTGCCCCGACAGTAATGTGAGGATATTGGAAATGTAATTATGAGCGCCCAAAAGATTAGTCCCTCCTTGCAGTGGGCATGCGCGAGTGGGAATTGATTCGGACCAGAAAAGCTTTTAGTGCGGATTATATATATATATATATATATATATATATATATATACATATACATGTAGATAGAGGTCAAAGTTACACTACTGTAATAGTCTGCACTGACCTCTCAGGCAAGTAACCACATAGACAGGTAGGCATGGGTAGTGTGTTAATACCAGGGAGCCTAGGTGGTGTGATGGTTAACACACTGGCCCAGAATGCAAAGAGATGTAGGTTCAAGCCCCACTCTAGCCATAATATTTCCCATTGTTATCACCCCTATGACACTGGTTGTCATGACCATGATCCTGTACAAGCTACACACTGTATGGTTGTTGAACCTACCCTGTGTATGTATGTGTAAGTGCATTACCTGTATGTATCATTTGTATGTAATTGTAAGCATTAAATGACCATTTAAAAGACTAACAATTCCAGGGGGACAAGTGTAGTAGTCTGCACTGACCTCTCAGACAAGTAACCACATAGACAGGTAGGCATGGGTAGTGTTTTGATATCAGGGAGCCTAGGTGGTGTAATGGTTAGCACGCTGGGCCGGAATGCAAAGAGATGTGGGTTCGAATCCCGCTCTAGGCGTAATATTTCCCATTTTCATCACCCCCATGATACTATGTATTCATCACATTTTTCCAAACCAAAACTCTTAATTAGGTATGGATATCAAGGTTTATATGACTGTGGACTTATTAATCATTTGGAACCACAGAGCACGAGGAACTAAGTTAATTTCATAGAATGGTTTAGTGATTATGTCTATGGTTTGGATGCCAACAAATAATGGTGTATTTTTGCACCTCAGATATCTCCAAAGTGAGGCGCTTAAAGCTGGATAGCTTCATGAAAGCAGACGATTTTTAAAAACCACCAAAACATTGACTTGGATTTGATAAGTATTTGGTGCTATCATCATCATCATGCTGTCGGTCGCGATGCGACAAAGACTGCTTTCATTACTTGACTGCCGCTCTCCATTTAGCTCTCTGCTGTGAGAGTTGTGTCCATGAGTCGGTCTTAATGTCTCTCAGCTTCAGGTTTCTCTTGATGGTGTCTTTGAACCGGAGACGGGGGCGCCCTCTCTTTCTGTAGCCAGAAGACAGTTGAGAATAGAGGATCTGCTTTGGTAGCCTTACATTTCATGAAAGCTAGAGAAGGGAATATTAAGTCAATTTAATAGAAGTTATGACTGCTGAAGACTATGGGGCAGAATTTCTATGCGAATGCCAAAACTAATCCAACATGTTTTCACACCAACTATTTCCAAAGTTAACTATATAAATATATACAAAAGAAGTTACTTTAACCTGAAGTAAATTCGGTTATGATGATCAGCCTAAAAGATTTATCTCAAAGACAATGCAGAAACTCAAAGGTATTGGACTCTGTAACCTTAAATTTGTAATAAATGGATCCAATAGATGTTACAATGTACTAAGTGGATTTATATTGTGTATCATGTATGGAAATTGTTTCTTAGACAAGGAAGAATTATGGGGAAGGGCTGGGGTGACTTTAATATTCTTACTGTGGTGCTCCTTGCTCATGCCGGTGTGGCGTGCTCAGCCGTGTACCGTGCTCAGCCGTGTCGTTAGACTCAAACTCAAGGCATTATCAATGGTCGTGAGTCACTAACCTTATAAACTTAATATACTGTTTTTGGTAAAGATGTATTCTATATGTGTACCAAGCAATTTGTTTCTAGGTGGTGTGGTTTTAGAGATATTTCACTTTTCCTGGATTTTCTGTATGAAGATTGCTCACCACCATTGACAATGCCTTGAGTTTGACAGTACACGCAGTGCAAAACATTAGTTTAATCAAAATTAATAGAAATCAAGAACCCTAACCTTATAAATTTAATATAATCTTTTTGGTGAAGATGTTTTCTATATGTGTACCAAGCGATTTGTTAATAGGTGGTGTGGTTTTAGAGATATTTGACTTGTTCTGTATTTTCTGTATGAAGATTACTCACGACCATTGACAATGCCTTGAGTTTGAGTCTAACGACACGGCTGAGCATGGGTCACGGTTGAGCACGCCACACCGGGCCATGCCCATATAGATACACCCTGCACATGTCCGGGATGTACACATACTACATACCGGATGTCGCATGTTGTAGAAAATGGAAAAGGGACTCACCTGAAAACAGAACAAACGGCATATGGTTAGTATGGGGTTGGGATGACGTGAAAGTATGCAACAGACAAAATTGTATAAACCGGAAGTACCTGTATACATGGAGCAGCAGCAGGTGGATGACCAGTATTGTACACAACTGAAATCTCCCTGCACAATAAGAGAATACATTATAGAATGAAGTTAGGTATTGCTTCTTCCCCGTCCTGACCTGAAGGTTTAATTGGTTTCACCTAAATGACTTGGGACCGACTTTAAGTGATCCACTTAGGGAGGTGGGAGGTTTCAGGAGTTAGAATATCCTTACAATGGCATTGTTGGGACCAAATAAAGCGATCGATATAGGGGAGTGGTCCATTTGTGGAGGTGGTCGGTTAGAGAGGTTTTAATGTAATACATTTATAGATTTAATTATATATATGAATAATTGAAAGACACAAGACCGATGTATTATATATTGGACTTTATTACTGTAGTTTCTTAATGTGACATATCAGGGTTCAAGAGATGAATTTATCTTTGAGATATTTTGAGGCTTACAGAAGCTGACCCACTAGAATTCTTACAGCTTGGGTGGGATGGTAAACAAAGGATCCCGTAGTGTAGGTTTTGAAGGAGCCACAGCCGAGGTCGAAGTGAGCTGAAAGGTGGGCTAGTCCGTTAAAGTTAAGTTATTATGCTAGGAGTCACGCAGGTTGAGACGGTGGCCGAAGTAGTCTATTAATAGAATAATGCTTCTTTGTATCGAAGGGGGTGAGACGTCGGTCATGCATATTCAATTATCCATGTTCTCACAACATGCGCAATGCTATGAAAAACACCAGACAAAGAAGTGGGCTGTGTTATTTTATTCCTCTGGGAAGCGAAAAATTTGGAGAAGTTATCGAAGCACCGGTATGGCAGTAAATCACAAACCCCTGGAAATTGCACACCCAGGGGTTTGCGATTTACTAGGAAATCACAAGCCCCCCCCCCTGGAAATCGCAATCCCCCCCATGCTTTGTAGCATTTATCACCACAAGCATGGAAGCTATAGGCCTATGTTTGAGTTTGAACTTCTCCCAGATCTGGGGGATAAAATGGATTCAAGGAGGATCAAGATGGATTAATTGATTAGTTTTGATGCCACGCTGTCACAGCAAAGGCCTTTTTCACTGCTATTGATCACTCACAAGAAAGATAAGGGACCAGATCAATTTTTGTCAAAGATACTAAACTACAACATTAAGAAAAGCCAGGACAACTTTTTTAAACACTTTGAACTAACAAATATCCAATTCCCTACAAAACTATCAGTCACTATCAGGGTTCAGCACCATTGAAACTTTGTGGATATATTCTACCATATGTGTCAAGTTCATCCTAGGCAGGGGTTGGGGTTGGTACCGAGACTCATTCGACACTATAAAGCTACCGGAAGTTACGAAGCCCCTGTGTACCAATGGTTTCCTCGGGTGCAGTGAGTTAAACATGAGTAGTGATTGGGATGGAGACACACCTGTGTAACACAGGTGTGTCTACAGCTCACGCACCCGCCGTCGGAGTGTGAGAGGCTGCGTCCCATGGGTGTGGGTGTATGTGTGTGTCGGGGTGGGGGTGGGGGTGGGGTGTGGGGGTGGGTGCGTGGGTGTGTGGGTGTGTGGTTGTGTGGGTGTATGGGTGGGTGGGTGGGAGTGATGGAGAGGATGGCGACGTGTGGGAAAGAGAGAGGAAAGTACGGAATGGCTGGGGATGGTGGGGGGGGAGGGGAGTTGGTTAGTTTTTGGAGTCTTACATTCTGACAACATCTAAGGTCATATCACGACAGGTATATATTTGTGACACTGCGCACTCGTGGCGGCTTTACAGTGCTACCCCACTGGGAAATCAGGCCGCCAGCACCATGACCGGATATCCCACACAGTCATACTATCATTATACTGTGCTGACCGGTCCTTGCCCTGTCCTAATAATGCTGAGCACCTGGTTTGGAAGCGATAGATATCTATTTTTAAGTAATTGGTTTGACTTGATCAGGGTTCGAACCAAGATTTACCAAAACGGGTGACGGACGCTCAACTCATTCTGGTCGTGTGGGTGGGGATGTGGGTGAGAGTGATGGAGGTGGTGGCGGCCTGCCGGGAGGAGAGAGGATCGTATGGAATGTCTCGTGGGGGGGGGGGGGTGACAGAGGTGTGGGTGCTATCTTTTTTTTTTGTTGGTCCATTAGTTGTTTAAGCAGGGGAAATTTCAGTCATAGACAACTGGTCTTCCTCATTCCACTGCTGGTCGATAGAAAGCCCGAGCCTACACTTTTACCGACCCAAGGGATTTTTAACCTCCCACACCACATAGACATGGTATGAGAGCAACCGGCCTTTGATGACGCTGTAAGTTATACACAGCAGTGGAAATCCAAATTGGCAGAACTGGGGGCACAAGGAATCGAACCGCCGACCCTCAGATTAGGAGTCTGACCTAGAAAAAAGTCAAATACTCTAACCACTCCGCCACAGAGAACACCACTTCAAAGTATGCACCGATAACCTGCCCCCCACCCAAGCCGATGGACATAGGCCTCAACTTCAGAGTGTCGAAATCCTTTCTGAGAACAAACAGCAAAGCGAATCTGACTCGTGACGCACGAGAACCACTGTTCACTTTTTGGTTGTGTTCCCGCCTTTGGCGACACTCTCCGAAATGGAGGTTCAAAAGATAAGTCCCGCCCTCGTGTACGCTATACAGGCCGGGGCCCAGCGAACGCAGAAGGGTGTGTTTTGATTTAAAGCTACATAGTCCGATGAAATCATCAAATTGTCAAAACCAAAACGATTATCTAGATTTGATTTTTACATATATCTAACTTAGATACTGATGAACATTTGATTCTGCATAGAAGGCAATACTGAGTCAATTTAACAGAATCTGTTACTGCAGAAGTCTATGGTGTCAGAGTTTTGGCAAGCTTGCCAAAACTAATTTTCCTTGTTTGCACTTCAAATATCTCAAAAGTTTACCATTTAAAATAAAAGTAACTTTAAACTAATGTAAAGTAGACACTAGTGATCAATCTAATATATTTATCTCAGAAAAAATACAGAAATTCAAAACCATCGGACTATGCAACTTTAACTGCGCACCCTTCACGCAAAAGCCGCGCGCCCCCACGCTTCTTTACACGTGACATAATGTCTAAATAGAAGCGCCACTGGCACTTCAATATCAGGAGCCCAAATACAAAACAAAGAACGCGTGAGATTTTGCGTTCTATTTCACGTCGACGCACGCGTCAAGGTCACCTTGGACACGTCGGATCTCGTCTGCTCACCAGGGTTAAAGCTGCATAATCTAAGCAAATTATCAAATTGTCTACACTGACTTATATTTGGTCCCACATATCCAATTTAGGTGGTGCGGCTTCCTACACTGACCTACATGTTATCCTGCATGTCCAACTTAGATTTTGTTTGTTTGTTGTTGTTTTACATCCTAGCAACATCTAAGGTCATACCAGGATGGGTACCGACTTGTGACAGTGCACACTCATGGTCACTTTATAGTGCTGTCCCACTGGGAAACCAGGCCGCTGGCACCATGACATGGTATCCCACTCAGTCACATTATCCTGACACTGATGACACCAGTACTTGCCATGTCCTAATAATGCCGAGCACCTGGCTATGAAGCGACAAGTATCAATTTTTAAGTCATTGATTTGTGGGGCAGTTATTAACTTTCATTTCTAGGGTATGCGGGTAATGCAGTACCTATCTGCTAAAATACCTCAGGGTGTTTGACGCCCCTGCCTTGCAAAGTTATAAACCACTGCCTTGTGGTATAGGTTCTTGATAGAATCAACGGCTAAGGGAGCAAACCCTAACAGAAAACCATGCTTCCGTGGCAGCATTAAGGGCGGTGATGAAGGGAACTCCCAACATCTCCCGGCCAGCTACTGCAGGGACAAATAGTTTGCAACTGTCTTGACGTGTTCTTGCCGGTGTGAAACCTCTATTTGCTCCCCGAGAGAGTGCTGCTAGTAACTTGCAAAAGCCAGCAGCACTTCAACACTTTGCAAGCAGCTTTTATGAAATGCACAACCGCACAGAACAGCGGCGGTTAAGAAATAAAAGCAGTCTTTGTCGCATTGCGACCGACAGCATGATGATGATGATATTAAATTTCATTGCAGACTTGGTGCTTCTCTGCTACCCTGCTGTGTTCGAATAACAGGTAAATACTGGTAAACAAAGGTTGTCTTCAGGAGTTTTGCTTGCACACAAAAATTTATATAATATGTTTCCCATTCAAATATCTCCAAACTAAATAAGGCAGAAAATCAAAACTATCGGCTTATGTAACTTTAAACAGCCTTGAGTCTGCCCAAGTGGTTGGTCACGTGACCTTCCGGGAAAACAATGTGTTGCAGACATCCTCATACAGGTTGTATATATATATCCAATCAAATCAGTCACGGATGAATAGATGTTTCACGATTTCCCGCCACGCACACAGATAAACACACACATACAACTTATATCCATTCCAATTGTCGCAGACAACATTTATTCTTCAGAGAATATTTTACTTCGGAGGAAACAAAACTTGAACATATTCTACTGTGAGTTTCACTAGCACATTCCATTGAGGGCAGACGACAATTGGAAAATGGCACACTAGGCTAGAGTACCTGAGCGCTCCTTGGTTTTGTGGCACAACAGCTTTGGTTGGCTTTGTGGCACAACACCACCAAAAACCCTTGATCCTATTATGCGCCACCCCGATTGTACACACACACACGCACAGCAGAGACGCGGGTTTACTCACTGCACGCCCTGTTGTCATGGAGACTAACATATCGGGTATATAAGTAGTGTACAGCCGAAGCATGGCATGTAGACTGACTTATATTCTGTTCGTCGTGTTGTCAAATATTGTTCCACGGCAGAAAACCCACACGAGACAAGAGCTGTGTAAATAACGCTACACTCCAAGGAGATTTGATGCTGCAAGGTACGAGTACTGAGAAGTGGGCGGGGTGGGGCGGCAGGGGGGGAGGGGATGTACGCAATAACATCGCCAGTAGAAAATATGACGAGCCTTCTACTGACAAATTCCTTCTATATATACCACAAGTCACCCCCCCCCTCCCCCAGTCCACATAGCATGTGGTAACGTCATGGGAAACATCGGGAGATGTGGGGAGAGTAAGACTAAGAGGGGAAGGGTGAAGGAGCGAGGTGAGGCAGGTGAGGAAGAGGGGGCAGAAGGGGAGAGAGGCGAGAGAGAGTATGGAGACAGAGAGGGAGCAGACCGAGAGTGTGTTGGGGGGGGGGGGGGAGAGAATGGAGAGAGAGGAACGAGAGTGAAGGACAGACAGAAGGACAGAGCGGGCAGAGAGAGGAACAGAGATGAACAGCGCGGGGGGGAGTAAAGAGGAGATGAGGGAGAGATGGAGGGGAAGGAAAGGAAAGTGAGGGGAAAGTCAGAGAGAGAGAGGGGGAGGGAGATCGATGAGAGACTGGTGCAGAGATAGATGGAGAGCTAGATGGAGAGATATGTGGAGAGGTGGAGAGACACGAGGGGCGGTAGGGGAGAGATAGAGAGACATAGCGAGGGGGAGAGGAGGTGGAGCGATCGAGAGGCGAGAGATGGATCGAAAGAAAGAGAGAAGGGGGAAAGACAGATAGAGTAGGACAAGTGAGGGGGTGGATGGGAGAAGTGGCATCTGGAGACGAGGTGCCTCCAAGGAATTGAGAGGGAAAATGAGAGGGAGATAGGGGGAGACGGGAAATAGGAAGGAAGACAGAGGGTGAGAGAGGGGAGGGGCGACAGGGGGAGACAGAGGGAGACAGAGGGAGAAGAGAGCGACAGAGTGCGACAGAGGGCGACAGAGGGAGACAGAGAGAGACATAGGGAGACAGAGAGAGAGAAGGTGACAGAGGGAGACAGAAGGCGACAGAGGGAGACAGAGGGCGACAGAGGGCGACAGAGGGCGACAGAGGGCGACAGAGATAGACTGAAGAGGGGGATATAAAAATGGAGAAAACAAGCTGACAAAGGAGGAGAGAAAGAGAGAGGAGAGGACAAGGCAGCTGGTAGAGAGGCGGGTTCAAGAGACGAGGTGCCGTCAGGGAATTGGCCCAGCAAAGATAATGACGGCCAGGTAATCAATCACCCGTCGTTCCCATCATACCCGCAAGGTGGCGCTCCGGTCACTCACCTGGCCTCTGATCTGTTCTGACAGCTGCTCTTTAATCTTGGCTGTGCCGAGCCTGAGACAATGTTTCTAGATGCAGCTCAGAAGCGCTACAAAGAACGGAGGGTGGGGCCTTCTCTTGTTTTGGGTTGTGTTTTTTTGTGGTTGAATTCTCGTCTGTTCTCAGTGAATGTCAAGGAAATCTACATAAAATGGCACTACTTTAGTTATGTGCTGCGTAAGTAAAATGCTGATTTTAGTATATGGGTGATAATGGCGAGTCCGCGCTATATAAGTATATATGTGTGCAATAGTATGTATTTGACAGCATATTCCGTACTGGTGGCGCCGCCATCGGCTTGTCACTTAACTAGCCGGCTGCTGCGAGTCCTAGCAATCGTCATATTTATAGAGATGTGTACCTCGTTTGTGTGTTGATGTATTGCATGCTAAAAACAAACAATTCATATCAGGACGGGTACTGACTTATTAGAGTGAAAAATGATGTCTACTTTATAATGCTGCCTCGCTGGGAGACCATTCTACCAGCACCAACAATCTATATCCCCCTCAGTCACATTATCCTGATACTGAGCAAATCAGTAATCTCTTATTACTCTTATTAATCTTAGTAATGCCAGATCACTAGGCTAGGTAGACACACGTATCAATTTTGTAAGTTAACGATTTGACTCGGCTGTGATTAGAACTCTCAACCTTCCATACAGGAAGCCTGCGCTGTTCCCAATTCAGATACCGCATCCGGTAAGAACAAATGATGATAATCAGATAATTTCCAGATGGCGTTCCATTTTTTTCACCTGTACATGAAAGGCGTGTGTCCTGGTGAATGTCCAAACATATCTGTAGCAGTCAATTGCCAAACACAATAATCCATCACTGCGGTTTTAAAAATTGGCGAGGACACATGTTCATATATATTATAAATATTATATAGAATGTATCATTTATTATGCATATATAAAAGGGGTGGAGCTCTAACCTAATAATTAGGATTATTATTATTTATTATTACTTCTATTATTATGTCCAAACGTTGACTTGGCCGTATTTTCCCCGGTGTTGCCTACACCAGTGCCAATACCGGTCAGTCCCGGCTTGTGCGCGTACCGGGCAGTCATTCTCAGGCCAGATTTCAAACTTTTACTGGTAAGCCTGTATTTAAACTATTATGCTTAGCCATGATGCAAATAAAGTGTCCTACCCATCACCTCCTAGTCTCTCTCCTTTTCTCGTAGCCCAACTTTATATATAATATATATATGTTTATATAGTTACATTCTTGTTCAAATCTCCATACTCCACTAATCTAATTGAAATGGCGTTCCCCAATGGGATATACTGCAAGTTGTGATATAACCAGTAACGCATGGCATATATCATGGAAATATAGCATGCCCGGTATTCTCAGCTTCGCTGCTCCCTCAGGATAAGGACTGAAGCTGAAACCAGCATGCCAAGTCGCAGCTACAGCTTACACAGCTTATTAAGTCAATTTAATAGAGCCTTTTACTGCTGAAGCCTATTCAGGCTATTCACGGTGCGGCCATATTGAAACCAGACCGAGGCCATGTACGCATCTGCGATGTGCCGATGTATGAAAAGTGATGTGAATATTCTTTCATTGACCATAACCTCTCGAAATCACTAGAATTTGAGGGTACTCATTTTTTAAACAACCATATTCATCTTTGCATACCTGTTTTCTATCTATTGGCCAATTTTCACGAAGATTGGGTGACCTTTGCATGGTGATTTTCGCATTCTTTAAATACAATGTAACTGTCAACTTCAAGTCTGCATAGTTATGGTGGTATCATGTACCATGCAGCACTGTCAGCATAGTTTTCTGTGTAACACAGTTAAGCAACTAGTCTTAGTAATTACAAATTACTAAAAGCTTTAAAAGGGTTCAAATATATTAAAAGAATATATATATATTAAGAAAGTTATGCAATTTTGAATTAAGAAAAGATTGGCAACCAGGGTGAGTGACTTTGTTGACATCACCTACTGAAATGCATCTGATCATCACTCAATCTTCATGAAAAATTGACCAGTAGATAGAAAAAAGGTATGCAAAAATGATTATGATAGTTTCAAAAGTGAATATCATCAAAATGTACTCCTTTAATTTCTGTAGTAGTTCATACACATCAGTACACAGCAATGTCTTATGTCCATTTCCAATACCCAATCCGTACTCAGCCTCGTTCTGATGCCTTATTAGGTCACGCGTGAATAATGTGCCTTGGTGCCCATGTCAACATTAATTTGGCACGTTTTCCTTCAAGCAATTCCAAAGTTAGCCATTTTAATGTCCTTAATGGCCCTGTCAGACTACGATGTAATGACGTCAACATAGGGAGAACCTGAAGAACGTTGAACTTCTCGGCGTAGTATGCAAATTTGGGCACAAGTTGAACATGGATGCAGCGTAGTGGACGAGAGCATAACATCGGTAAAGCGTAGTGATACCGTCATTCAACGAGAGAGGACAACGTCACTACGCTCATGGAACGTTATGAACGTTATTCCATCGCCAGAAGAACGTTACGTGACGTTACCTATTTCATGAGACGTTGAACATACGTTGAATGCACGTTCTCCTGATGTTCTCCTGACGTTCTCCTGACGTTCTCCTGACATTCCCATTACGTCACATGGGCATTTGCACTCGGGTTAATGTGGGTCAACGTAGTGGAACGTAGTTGAACGTAGTGAGCAGCATTGGAAAAACGTCCGTTTAACATCATTGACGTTCACTGAACGTGAACAGAACATACGGCGAACGTAAACCATAGCTACGTCGACATTTTTTAACATGTCCAAAACCTTGACGTAACCCGACGTAACACGACGTAATGTGACGTAGCTCGACGTCAGTCTAACGTCATTATGACATCATCATAACGTAATCCAACGTACATCAACGTAATGACGAAAAATCACCACATTAGGCTCACGTTCGCTTGTTACGTCGTAGTGTGACAGGGGTATTACAATTAATTACCCTAAACTAAAGTACGGTGAAATATAACGATCAACCTAACATATAAGATGTCAATAACCATCGGAGTATACAACTTTAACAAGTAAGTACACCAGTATCTAAGCTCGATGTGTGGGATCAAATTTAGGTTGTGTCTGTTTGTTGTTTTACGTCCTAGCAACATCTAAGGTCATATCAGATGACCACTGACTTGTGACAGTGTGCATTCATAACAACTTTATAGTGCTTCCCCACTAGGAGACCAGGCCAAGAGCACCATGACCCGATATTCACCACTGTTCACACAGTCACATTATCCTGACACTGCATTCACCAGTCCTTGTCCTACCCTATTAATGCCGAGTGCCAAGCTAGGTAGTGACAGGTATCAATTTTATAAGTAATCGGTTTGACTCGGTTGGGAGTCGAACTCCCGAACTTCAGCACGGGAAGCCTGTCCTCTACCGATTCGGTCACCGCGTCCGGTTCAAATTTAAGTAAATAAATTGTCACAAAAAAATGTATGTTTTCCTCGGACTATGCAACTTTTAAGAAATATATATGTGATATTTCAGTCATGTTAAAGTTACATAGAAAAGTGGCAGAAACCCAAAACCATCAGACTAAGATAAATATGTTAAACTGAGTGTTATTATCTACCTTACTTCATGTTGAAGTAACTTTTATTTTAAATGGTTAATTTGTTTGATATTTGAAGTACAAACATGTAAAATTAGGTTTGGCAAGCACGCCAAAACTTTGACACCACAGGTTTCTGCAGGAAGAGGTTCCATTACATTGACTCAGTATTCCATTCTATGTGGCAATACATCATTACATGGTCAATAAGTGCATTAGTATCTAATTTGTATGCAGGTATTGCAGGTATTGCAATACTTCAGGGAGTTTGACGCCCCTGCCCTGCAGAGTTGGAAACCACTGCCTTGTGGTACAGGTTCTTGACAGAACTGAAGGCTAAGGGAGCAAACCCTAAACAGAAAACCATGTCACTGTGGCAGCATTAAGGGCGGTTGATGTATGGAACTCCCAACATCTCCCGACCAGCCACTGCAGGGACAAATAGTTTTGCGCCTGTCTGGACATGTTCTTGCCGGTGTGAAACCTCTATTTGCTCCCTGAGAGACTGCCACTGGTAACTTGCAAAAGGCAGCAGCACTTCAACACTTTTGCAGGCAGATTCATGAAATTTATTAAGACCGACTCATGGACATCACTCTCACAGCAGAGAGATAAATGGAGAGCAGCAGTCAAGGAATGAAAGTAGTCTTTGTCGCATCGCGACCGACAGCATGATGATGATGATGATGATCTAAATTAAATATGTAGAATCAAATCTGTAGAATCAAATCTAAGTAATTGTTTTGGTTTTGAAAATTTGAAGCTGCATTATGCGAGTATAAGGGCGCGGAAGGGAATTATTTCCTTATGATTATTATTATTATTATTATTGCACTATACACTGTACTGTGTCATGACTGGTGGCGCCACCTCCGGCATTACCCGGTACCTGTATACCCGAAAACATCACTCGCGTCGGGGAATTTTTTCCGAGGATATATATATATATAGATAGATAATATATAGATATATAATATATACACATACAGATATGTATGCATGTGTACATACGCTAAGTTGTGATACGAAACTTTCGCGGGGTGAATGGCACAGATGTGCCCCGCGAGGGTTGGCGTGTGCCACAGAAGTAGGTCATTAGGACACCCACGGGAGTCACAACAACCACTCTGCCTAATGTCAGCCAATGTACGCCGGTCTTCATAGGCGCCCTGTGGTCACGTGACGCACATTCAGCTTACCCTAATTGGTCGGGTGTTGGAGGTTTACGTCCTGGCAACATATAAGGTCATATCAGGATGGGTACCGACTTGTGACAGTGTGAACTCATTGCGACGTAATAGTGCTGCCCCACTGGGAGACCGGACCACCGGCACTATGGCCCGATATCCCACTCAGTCACATTGTCCTGACACTGAGCCAACCAATCCTTGCCCTATCCTAATACAGTATAACCCCGTTAGACCAAGCTCGGTTAAACCAAACGATCGGTTAATCCAAACTTTTTTCGGCAACCCGGCAAAATGCTACCATTTATCATATAAAAAAAGTTAGTACATTAGCCCGGAATGCAAAACGTATGGGTTCAAAACCTGGTCTTCGTTTGACTCGACCAGGGTTCAAACCCACAAACCCATGGGTTCGGATCCCCCGATCTCCCAAAACAGGAGACAGACGCTCAACTCATTCGGCCATCCCTGTCTAGTCACATAGAGATTATAATGCGTGACTTCTATAATGCCTGTATTATTGCCCCCCCCCCCGCCCCCCCTCTTCAGTACTAAGGCGAAATGTGGTACAAAATACAGCCTTAAGCGCACATCGCCTGTTCTCGTCTACGCAGGTGGCTATTTATACACAGGTGTGTTTTGATGGGGCACCTGAGAACCAGTGCGCATGCGCGTGCGCATAGAAGTCGTGACACAGGTGGAATTGTGGGTAATAACAGGTGCAACTGGTACACGTGCGTGCAAGCCGATAAAACAAAACAAAATACAATAAAATTTAAAGAAAGAAAAAAGAAAAGAAAAAACCATCCCAGCAACATCTGGTTATATCTAGTCATGGTGACAGCAGTCCAGTCTCCCATTGGGGCAGCACTATAAAGTCCCCATGAGTGAAGACTGTCACAACTGCACAAGTCCTGGGCCCATATGTATGTGTCCGGGTTAGCGGTCGTAACCCTGTGTCGTGTGGCTTTCCCGGGTTAGCGGTGAAAAGTGCATATGTATGTGTCGGGGTTAAACTAACTCGGCGAGCATAAAGTTGCCTGCACAAACCCCAAGCGAAACCAGGGTTAATGGTGGGGTTAGGTACCGATTATGCCCAAATCTATTCAATGCGACCATATTTAGCAGAATTAGATATGCAATAAGTGAAATTTATTCAAATTAACCATAAAATTGAACCGTTATTAATGCTGCTGCCGCATTGGCGGCGTTATTCATATTGTCAAATCGCCGAATGTAAAGTAAACAAATCGCCACCTCCGTAGC
Organism: Branchipolynoe longqiensis; assembly: GCA_030323885.1. NCBI lineage: Eukaryota > Metazoa > Annelida > Polychaeta > Phyllodocida > Polynoidae > Branchipolynoe > Branchipolynoe longqiensis. The sequence goes on along the minus strand of CM059196.1, from coordinate 38,537,601 downwards.
AACGTCGATATCCATACTGTCGAACGTCAAATAAAAATGGCCGCCGCTGTCGCCACCGAATCGACGGCAATATATTAGGCGCAAATCTATTCAATGCTATCATATTTAACAAAGTTACATAGACAAATAGTGAAATTTCATTAAATTAACCCTAAATTCAAAGCCATATTAACGTAGCAGCTACATCAGCGCCGTTATTCATATTGTCCAATCGACGAATGTAAACAGCCACAGAGGGATTTCCCAAATCTATAAATAACTGAAACGTTAGCTAACCCACACACGCTTTGGACTCATAATCCCTCGTGATACATTTGGAACCCTGGCATGGTTAAAAATTGGCTCATACATATGGGCCCTGAGACTTCCTGAGATGCCCCTCAAAATCTCTAGTATGCAAAACGCCAAAAAACAAACTATATATTTATATGTACATACATGTATATGCAGATGAGGTAATTATATATATATATATATATGTGTGTATATGTATACTATGCCAAATATATGTATAGATTTATATATTTTGAAAGTGAGAAGAGTGACAGTTGGCTCACTGTATAGTGGAGGCGGGGAAGAGAGAATGCCCGCTCCACAGTGAATAAATAACATGGATGTTAATGTGGTTAGAGAGAAACATTAAAGGGCTGCCATTCTTCATATCCAAATAATAAATTATATATTGCATATATATACATATATATACATATATTTAGCTACATATATATGCATATGTCAGCTACTGTATATACACATATATCAATATATCTGATATATATGAAAGTATGGTACCAGTATATAAATAGATGTATATGGCAATATATAAGTTGCGAGGAGTTCTGGCTGAAGTTACCACTGATCTGGACCATTTGTTCTTTTTACCTGTTTTTTTTTTGTTTTGTTTTATTTATTGATATTTTATTGCCGTCATAATTTGATTGTGGAGTGACACTGCTGACTCCTGACTAAAGGAAGATATTTGCTTCAACTACAATAATTTACCGAATGTCGGAACAATTCTGCTGACCACGTGGACAACTTCCACAGTGGGCCAATTAGCCAGCAATGCAAGATGGTCGCACAACAATCCGGTTACTCAGTTCCAATACACTGCATGGTTATCATCTGACACGCATATCTATAATGACTTAGGGGGCGACGACTCGTTGGTACCAAAATGCGCCGGTGGTGTCGCCACCAGAACCCTCGAGGCCCGAGCAACGGACAGGCCTGCCGAACGCTCATTGGTTAAATAATACAATATATATATAATTTCTTCCTACCGAAGACTTATACTCATATATTAATATACTCACTATATATATCTATATATATATATATATATATATTTAAAATCCGTCCTGCTGAGCGGGAGTGGCAGTGGTAGTGACCAGGCGCAGCTGGTATCATGCAATCATGAGCCACTCACAGGTGGCAGTGCAGTGGTGGATGCAGGAACTAAGCTAGGCATAGCAGGTTGGGTAGTAGTAACTCAATGAGTAAGAGTGGGTACTAGCTAAGTAACATGAATTCAGGTGTAGAGTAAATAGAGGGGGAGAACTGCTCGGTGGTAGTGTCCTTGTTTATATTCCCATAATAGATTATAGAGCACATATATATGGGAGCAGGACTGAGCTCAGGCAGTAGAGTGTCCACCTGTGAAGGTGTGGGTCATCCGATCGATCTTGCTCAGTGGACCCATTAGCAGCTTGGGCTATTTTCCATTCCAACCAGTGGTCCACAATTGATTCATCAAAGGATGTGGCATGTGCTGTCCTGTCTGTGGGAAAGTCCATATAAAGGACCCCTCGCTGCTTATCGGAAAGAGTAGCCTATGTGGCGGCACTGGGTTTCCTCCAAAGAAATATGTCAGAATGACCATATCTTTGACGTCCAATAGCCGATGATAAAAATCAATGTGCTCTAGAGGCATCGTTAAATACAACAAACTTTATATATATATATATAATTTATTATATCATTTCTATTGGATGGAGTGCAAAATCGGAAAGATCTCTGGCATTCCTGTGCGGGAGGTCGTGGGTAAGAACCCCGACCGAGTCAAACCAAGGACTTAGAAAAGTTGGTTGGATGGTTGTTGGAGTCTTACATCCTGGCAACATCTAAGGTCATATCAGGACGGGTACCGACTTGTGACAGTGCACACTCATGGCGACTGTGTAGTCCTGCCCCACTGGGAGACCAGGCCGCCAGCATCATGACCTGATATCCCACTCAGTCACATTATCCTGATACTGAGCCAACCAGTCTTTGCCCTATCCTAATAACGCTGAGCACCTGGCTAGGAAGCGACAAGCATCAATTTTTAAGGCATTGGTTTGATTCGATCAGAGTTCGAACCCACGATCCGATGGTCTACCAACACGGGAGACGGACGCTCTAACTCATTCGGCCATCCCGTCATATGTTGGTATATGCACATGTATATATAATTATATGTGTGTATATATATAGGATGATATATAGAAACCTGTGTCACCTGATATACCAGTGTATAGCTTTCCCTGCCTCCCGTAGGATGGGATACCTTTCCAGACAGCAGAGACCATCCTGCGCATGGGCACGGCGTATATAATATGTACATACAGACAACACCTGATTAGTTCAGCTAACAGAGAGGAAGAAGCGACCTGTGCCTACCACAGATCTCAATAGAATCAGATAGAATAACGAAGGAGTGCCTTGCTGTCACCTTGTCTTCCGGTAAGGTGAGGCGGGCTTTGTGGTTACTCAAAAGTAGGTCAAATTATGCATTAAGATACACATAGATACTGTAGTGTGATAGGTTGTGTTGTACTGTATGACCAGTTCCCTATGGTCTGTATGGTATGCAAGGTGGAGAAAAGACAAGGATGAGAAATGTATGCTTCACCGTTTATTTCCAGAATGTCCACTCTCTGTGGAATCCGAGAATTAAGTAACCTGCCTCCTGACCAGCCAAGTCACAAGAAACCTCTCACAGTGAGAGGTGGCCACTAACCAGTTGCAGAAGGGGGTGGAGCAGAGCGGAGAGGGGGGGGGGGGGTTACCCAGTGACTGCCTCCGGCTAGCGTGCTGCCACCTGTCACTACAAAAGGGAAACAGAGGTCAGTGTAGTCACTGCCGCCACCATCTGGTACCGAGGCTCATGTAGAAATCTACTACACTAGTGAAGCTGTGGTCCCCAACACATTCCCACGTCAGAGCAATTGTTCAATGTATGATCTGCTTTTGTCTCCTTTGAGCGTCTTAAGCGCATGTCACACCTTACCGGATTGAGCAACGGACATGAACCGGACAAAGAATTGTCTAATCCGGTGCTGGCCGGTGACAAAATGTATCGAAATGTACCAAAATGCAGCGTAATTGGGTCAATTGCCACCAGGCCACCGGATAAGTACCGTACATGTACCGTACATGTACCGGACGAGAACCGGACGAAAACTGGACACGTAACGGATGGGTACCGAACATGAACCAGACAAAATGGACAAACCGGACACCAACCGGTCACCAACCGATGTGTACCGGACACATACGGATGGGTACCGGACATGAACCGCGCAAACCGGAAACCAACCGGACACGTCAGTCCGCCGGTGTCCAGTAGAAGTTTTGCGCATGTTCAAAACTTGTACCGGACACCGCCGGACACCGCCAGACACCGCCGGATGGGTACCGGACATGTACCAGACATTGCTGTATTTCACCGGACAATGTCCGGTTCCCCAGTCCGGTAAGGTGTGACTGGGCCTTTACCAATGACAGGACATCTCTGTTAAAGGGCTAGTAACATGAGTAAAATAACTTTAGTTATTCACAAGTATCACGATCAAATATATCTAGACATAATGTATATATCTTGAAATAACCTATGCTCGGGAAGTCATGTATGCCCCTCCAGCTTAATGTGTGGGTCTTTAGGTATAAGCTGTGGCTATTAGTGTTATACAGTCATATTGATTGGTCTCAGTGTTGTGTATTACTATTAGGTATATTACAGACTTGGAAACTAGTGAACACACTATTACCACTTAAATTAAATGTGACGCCTTTTGAGTATGCCCTTTAACCTAAGTCAAAGACCCTATAATACTAAGACAGCTCACTCCCTATCTCTCCCATGGTAATGTGCCACCTTGTGGTCGGTTTGATCAGCCCAGCTGCTGGTTGGTGTTTCACATGTAAACACATACAATTATATTATACATGAGATAGGTAAGTATGAATACACATCAAGATGAAATCGCTATGAACAAATACACATCATCATCAGCATCATCATCATCATCACCGCCATCATCACACATCTTTCACATTCATATATACATTTATACATATAATATAGCACCTGTTTAACCAAGAGAACAGCCAGCGCACCAAGTGGTGGGTTTGATCATTTTGATTACACAGCAAAGGCTGATTGAGCCGGCTTAGTATTATAGGGTCTTTGTCTAAGTGCACTCTTCCTTGTGTGACGTCACTGAAGTACTAATAAGATCATCGGAATCTAAGGGTGCTGGGCAGACTAATCTAAACGTACTGGGTTCACGGTAACATAGCCCATTCTAAGTGGAATATTTCAGTAGTATACATTTTGTTGTGCAGTTTGAAAGGCTGGACATCATAAGCTTGGGAAGGGATAGTTTTTAAACAATTAAATTTACATAGTGTCGTGGGGGTGATGAAAATGGGAAATATTGCGCCTAGAGAGGGACTCCAACCCACATCTCTTTGCATTTGGGCCAGTGTGCTAACCATTTCACCACCTAGGCTCCCTGGTATCACCACACTACCCACGCCTACCTGTCTATGTGGTTACTTGTCTGAGAGGTCAGTGCAGACTACTACACTCGTCCCCCCTGGAATTGTAAGTCTTTTAATGCTTACAATTACAGACATACACGCAATGCACTAACACATACATACACAGGGTAGGTTCAACAACCATACAGTGGATAGCATGTATAGGATTATGGTCATGGTGACCAGTGTCATGGGGGTGATGAAAATGGGAAAGATTGCACCTAGAGGGGGACTCAAACCCACATCTCTTTGCATTGCGGGCCAGTGTGCTAACCATTACACCACCTAGGCTCCCTGATATCACCACACTACCCACACCTACCTGTCTATGTGGTTACTTGTCTGAGAGGTCAGTGCAGACTACTACAATAGTATTCACTTTTATGCAGCAATACATATTTAATAAGCGCACCGGGATCTAAGTTGGATATGTAAGATACAATTTAGGTAATTGTTTCAGTTTGAACATTTGATCCTACGAGATTATGCGAATTTAAGCTTTTATTTTAAATAGATTACAGGTAATCAGTTATATTACTACTCTTCTAATACTTTTGACCAATCCTACTTCTACGCATGTGTCCCGATACCTATTAAATACATGTTTCTGTTTCTTGTTGGCTTGATTGGGTAAGAGCGCTAACTACATTCCGAGGTTGGAAGTTATTGGTTTGAACCCTGACTGAGTCAAACCAATGACTTACAAACTTGATAGTTATCACTACCCAGCCTGATGCTTTGGCATTAGTAGGATAGGACAAGGATTAGTTGGCTCAGTATCAGGATAATGTGACTTAATAGGATATTGGATCATGGTTCGAGCAGCTCAATCTCCCCGATACACAGCACTATAAAATCGTCATTACCACGCACGGTCACAAATTGGGATCCTTCCTGATATGACCTTAGATGTTGCTAGAATGTAATGCCCACATAAAGAAGCGGTCTGTATTTTGTCAGGTTGGTCATGAAGAAGAATCTATAGCTATGCACCTACCATGACCATTGCTCGAGTGCAGGAAGTTGATCAGTGGGAGGAAGCGCTGTGTGGTTTTGGGTGGGGATGCGGGTGGGTGGGTAAGGGTGTGTGGGGGGGGGGGGGGGGGGGGGAGTAGTGGTGTGTGGGTCAGTTTGGCGAAGCCAAGACTGTACATTATCGACTTAGTACCTGGTGGTGGCGATAGGGGGCGGCACCAACCTTCCCATAGTGATAGTCGCCAGGGGAAAGGTCACAACAGATATCACTATCCTCTCATTGTTATGGAATAAAGCCATATTTTATCAACAGTTTGCCATGTTTTTTACCCACCACGGACGCTTCACAGCTACTGTGCCACCGCACGGTGATGTGTATGTGACGTGTAACTACTAACATATGAGTAGTGACGTCATAGTAATGTCATAATGAGCACGCGGCCGGGATTTGCACTCCTGACCTACCAGGTGGGAAGCCTACGCTCTTACCGATTCGGACACTGTACCCGCTAGGCTGTTTTATAATACAAAGTAAAACCAACCAGTTAAACTGAATGCATAATTGGCGCCACCTAACATGGCACACGCCATTAGTTGTATAGGACAAGGACTGGCAGGTGGCGCCGGTGTGGCAGTGGGTGTAACTAAGCCCTGGAATGGTACACACAGTAGGAAGTTAGCTATGTGCTGGTTAGTCTATAGCATATTTTTAGGGAAACAGGTTTTTATCATAGATTCATTTTCAATTTTTAACTTGAAAAGTATCTAACTGTTGATTTTATTTATCATATACAACTTGTGATTTTACCGCAGTTGTACGCTCTTTTGGCATACATTTCTGTGCTCTATCTTGCTTGATTGAAATTTAATACATTTCTGTGCTCTATCTTGCTTGTTTGAAATTTAATGTAATTTTTTTTAACTTGATCTTTTTTATTCAGATATGTTTAACCACTGTATGACCCCTGATAGCCGATGTCTACTTTTTTGCTGGCGGTGTGGGGGGGGGGGGGTGGGGTTGTTGTTAAAGAAACTAACAAAATGATTAGTATATACTCACAGGAAACTGAGATGTGGTTGTGTCCATGTTGATATTCCCATAGTAGATTATATAGCACACACACATATAAATACATATATATATACATATACATATATATATATATATTCCCCCCCCCCGGCGCGTCCCGGCGTTATCTCTGTACACTTGACTGCTCCGTGTTTGCCATGCGCAGAAGGAGGACAACTCAAAGAGGTGCTTTGCTCAAAGATGCGCAGGAGGAGCAGCTCGACTGAACATATATGCACATCAGCGCATCTGTATCTAACCCGGGGAACAAAGGCGCAGATCCCTCAGCAGCACGCTCACGGTCACGTGACGCAGTGTCTCAGTCCTATCAGAGAGCGTGTATATAAACAGATGAGAGGGACAACTCCCGCGAAAATATGTAACACAGGCTGCAGTGGCGATCCTGGTGGTTATTGTTGAACAAGCCTTGAGTTTGCCGGTACGCTCAGTGCAAAACATTAATTTTCTTAAAAGATTAATAGAAATCCAGAACCCTAACCTTATAAATTCAATATAATCTTGTTGGTAAACATGTTTTCTATATGTGTACTAAGCAGCTTGTTTCTATTTGGTGTAGTTTTAGAGATATTTCACTTTTTCTGTAGGAAGATTGCACACGACCATTGACAATGCCTTGAGTTTGCCGTACGTGTAGTGAAAAACGTCAGTTTTATTCCAAATTAATAGAAATCCAGAACCCTAACCATATCAATTTAATATAATCTTGTTGGTAAACATGTTTTCTATATGTATTCCAATCAGTTTGTTTCTAGGTGTTGTAGTTTTAGAGATATTTAACGTTTTCTGTATGAAGATTGCTCACTGCCATTGACAATGCCTTGAGTTTGCCCATTTGTTCAACAACCACCACTTGGAGCGCCACAGTCGGCAGCTGTTACAGGGTCTAGTATGACAGTTGTCCCTCTCATCTGTTTATATACACGCTCTCTGGTCCTATTCTACGACCAGGTCTTGTCAATAGGAGGAGGATGCAGATAGTGGAATATTGTGTTGTAACGTATACACGTATTCACTTCGAATACGGCCAAAATTGGTTATTTATACAAACATTTAATAGTTATTTCAAATGTAAGATAAGGTAGATCGTAACTATCAAGCTAATACATTTCGCTACATGATAGGGCAGAATCTCATAAACCACCGGGACTCTGTAAGTTTAGTACAATTAGTAGAAAGAATTACATATGGAAATGTTCCTTATTTCCACCATATTCTCTCCTCCCTACAACGTAAGGAAATTCGAGACGAAAATTTGTTTAAGAATAAATTACATAAAGGGTGCCGGAAATGTGCTGGTTGTTTTGTCCCATACTTGGTGTGGTTGTCTATATATAACCACTGCATTGTTCGGGCCTTGGGGATAGATGGTTGAGCAGGGGAGGATGGGGGAGGGGTGCGGGAGGGAGAAGGGGAATGTGTGGTGGAGGGAGGAGGGTTAGGGGTGTAAGGGAAGGGGGTGGGGGAGGGATGAGGGGAGAGGGCGACCACTGATGCTGCATGATGGATCATTCATTGTCGGGAGGTGGCGCTCCCAATTTGATAGAGCTGCTTTGAAAAAATCGCCCGTCCCCGAAGTGGGTCATGGGGTACTTTGCTGCTGGTATATATATCTTGGTGGGATCTCTGGAGGTGTAGAACTCGGAATGCGCGCGCAGTCGCAGCGTCCCCTAACGGCGAAATGGGCACAAGTCTCGCCGCTCCGCCCACCGCACTCCCCGCCTCCTCCACAGGACACTCCCCCGCTCCCCCTCTCCCCCACTTCCCCACTTCCCCCACCCCGTTTACCACTCACCTCTCACCACTCACCACTCAGCACTTACCACTTACCACTCAACACTCAAAATTAACACTCAACACTTAACACTCAAGCCCCTACATCCCCACACCCAACATCCAGTACACCCCACATCCCCACAACTTACGCCTACATCCCAACAACCCAAACCCCAACACCACAAATCTGGGCACCCTACATCCAGCATCCCACAGCCCCACGCTCTACAAATTACACTTCACATCTCCCCACTTCATACCCCTATACCCCACATCCCCACACCCTACATCACCACATCCCGCATCCCACAGCCCCACACTCTACAAATTACACTCCACACCCCCACACTTCATACCCCTATACCCCACACTCTACATCCCCACACGCAACATCAAGTACACCCCACATCTCCACACCCCACATCCCACACACCTTACACCCCACATCCCCACAACTTACACCTACATCGCAACACCCCCCACCCCCACACCCCCACACCCCCACACCCCACACCCCCACACCCCCACACCCCCACACCCCCACACCCCCACACCCCCACACCCCCACACCACACATCTGCGCACCCTACATCCCACATCCCACAGCCCCACACTCTACAAATTACACTCCACATCCCCACACCTCATACCCCTATACCCCACATCCCCACACCCTACATCCCCACACCCAATATCCAGTACACCCCACATCCCACACACCTTACACTCCACATCCCGACAACTTACACCTACATCCCACAGCCCACAGCCCCACACTCTACAAATTACACTCCACATCCCCCCACCTCATACCCCTATACCCCCTACCCTACATCGCCACATCTCACACTCATCACCCCCACACTCCCACCATCACCAACCCCACACCCAACACGCCACACCTACCTACCTCACCCCTCACACCTCACCTCTCTACCACCTCTCTTCAGTCACTCTTCCTTTCTCTTTATAGCCAACATTTTCTTTTATTTTCGCCCTCTATGTTCAGTCCCATACATCTTTCACGTCTTCAGGTTTCTTCTGTCTGCGTTGTCTAGCAGTGTCTCACATACTATCCAAAGAACACTGAGAGGAGTTTGTGCGTGTGCCGATCTCCACTCACATTTCCCCTTTATTGTGAGCGCATATAGTATCCTATAGTATCCTATAGGCTGCCCTATTGGTACTATGATCTATTTTGTTTGCAATGCCCTCTATTCCCGACTCTTTCTTAATTGTCGTGTCCTAGTGTCCTCTGCGACCTCTATTCAGTGCATGTCCTTTCCTCTTAGTGCCCTATTGTGTTCTCATGTCCTAATGCGATCTGCTACCCTCATTCACTCCCCTCTCCTTCCCTCTTAGTGTCCTATATTGTTCTCTTAATGTTCTTAACCTAGTGCCCTCTGCAACCTCTATTCACTGCCCTCTCCTTCCCTCTTACTAGTCGTAGTGCCCTCGAGTGTTCTCTTAATGTCCCTATCCTAGTGCCCTCTGCACCCTTGTGGACAGTTATTGTTTTTGTTGTTGTTGGGTGTTTTGTTTTTTTGTGGGGGGCGGGGGGGGGCGTGGTTGGAGGGGGTATGTGGTCAGTGGGGAGGGCTTTGCCCCACTTCTCTAGTGCCCCCGCCCACACCTCATCTTGGTGCCCTAAGTTCTTACTTGCTCCCAGTGTCTAACGCCTCGCAGTGCCCCAAGTGTTCCCCCAGGCCTTCCCCAACCCCACTTCCTTAGCTTCTTACAGACTCCTGTCAACCAGAGGTGGGGGCCACCATGCTGTAATCTATCACACCTCCCCCTTCTGCCCCATCACCCCCTCACCCCCCTCACTCCCATTCCCCCCTCCTCCCCGTTCCTCCGTATCCCTTGGGGAGCTGTCACTGTCAGCCACATATCAACAGTTACACAAGCACACGCGCCGAAACAGTACCATTGGGGGGGGGGGGCTGAAGGGGGGGATGACTTTGTCAAAAGAAGGGAGCGTTGTGTCTAACGCCGGACTCGAACCCACACGACTCTCCTTAATATTAGGGCGTCTAAGCGCCCCGAAGCAATCACCATAACTACGCCTACCTGGTTGGTTGGTTGGTTGTTGGAGTTTCACACCCTGTCAACATCTAAGGTCATATCAGGACGGGCCCACGCCTACCTGTGTATGTGGCATCTCACATGGAGAGGTCAGTGCAACCTCACTACAGTCGTCTCCCCATTCGTTATTAAAATTAGCTATATTGATTGATTGATTGATTGGTGGTTGCTTTACACCGTGTCGGCAGCATAGGCCATATTAACAGCGAGAACTGTTTGTATGCTTTTACATGTAAAAGCGATGGTCCAAATTTAAAACCAATCAATTATGTGTCAATAGACAGTCATTAAATTAAAAAGCTCACAATTATATATTTGTGACCAAGGGAAATAAAAAGGACAAAAACAATTGTATTAGCAGGTTAGGAAAGCAAAGGAAGAAAGAAGTATTTAAAGACAATTCTAGAATCATCTTGTACATTCATTGATGCGTGCTCACCAAGTGTATAATACATATGTTGAACTGGAATTGTATGCAGTTACTATTACAACGAATAATCACCTTATAATATGCTTCTATTATCGAACAGGTTTTTCATGTGGTTATTATTGCAACTGATATTGTCATTTATGTATCAACAAATTGTAATGAACGGCTGGAAGACGAGTGCTCTGGCACTGACAAAAGACATTATTCGCTGAATAAAATACATTTAGTAAAAAAAATATCCCGGTAGTGCACTTCAAGTACATTCACAGGGAAGGTTCACTAATGTAGTGGTCTGCACTGACCTATCCATCAAGGAACCATATAGCTCACGTCTGGCTAAAGTGACTGCATCAGGGAGCCCTAGATAGCGTAACGGTTAGAACGCTCGCCCCTGAATGGCAGCAAGTCGGGCATTCAAAACCTGCTCTAGACGCAATATTTCCCATGTCCCCCCCCCCCCCCCATGTGGCAAGTACGGAATACTAGGGTGCGTTTGATTATCCCCAACCGGCGCATGTGTTAGCCAACAAATTTGCCCTTTTGTAGAGTCAACCCGGCGCGCCCAGACGCGACCAAACGGACTCGCCATGATTAAGCGCGGTGGTGATTGGACAGGCGCCTGTGATATTAGTGGTAATGTTCGGTTTTTGTGGCTTGTCTTTTTGTCTTTTTTTTTCTCTTGTAAGGAGATACCCCTTTTTGCGTCTGAGGCATTTCAGAACATAAATGGTTATAGATCGACTTTGTGGGAATATGTGTACCCTCATTAACTGCACCACCTCTTGAATATCATTAACAGATAACACACTATAAAGCCGCTGTGAAAGAAAAGGTTACTTTATCAACATTTAAAGCAAATTCTGATGGTATCCTAATTGAATAATATAGTTGATTATCCTGTTGACCATCATCATCATCATCATCATCATGCTGTCAGTCGCGATGCAACAAAGACTGCTTTCATTACTTGACTGCCGCTCTCCATTTATGGTGTTTTGTGCGGTTGTACATTTCATGAAAGCTGCCTGCAAAGTGCTGCTGGCTTTTGCAAGTTACCAGCGGCACTCTCTCTGGGAGCAAATAGAGGTTTCACACTGGCAAGAACATGTCCAGACAGGCGCAAAACTATTTGTCCCTGCAGTGGCTGGTCGGGAGATATTGGGAGTTCCATACATCAACTGCCAAACTAAAGTAAGGTAGCCTATATTGATCAACCTAATATATAACATATACATATTTTGCTAAACAATAGAAACTCTAAACCAGCTTTCACCTCTCAGTCCGGAAGGTGGTGGGTGGTTCTGTAATGAGCGGATGGAGCTCTAAGAAGGGTGCTGCTGTGTTAATCATTCAAGCATCGTCATTCAAATACAGTACAGCCCCGTTAAACCAAGCTCGGTTAAATCAAACGATCGGTCAATCCAAACTTTCTTTCGGCGGCTCGGCAAAATACCTGTTGACCACCTTAGTCATATTTCGACCGAGATGTGTCAGTAATGGAGTAGTATTATTAAGGGGATACCGTACAGAGAAACAGTACAGGCTTGAAACCAATAAGATAATATGTCGAACCTTGCAGGAATAAGCCTGATCATATTACCAGATGGGATGGCTGAATGAGTTAGAGCATCCGTCTCCCGTGTTGGTAGATCATGGGTTTGAATTCTGGTCGAGTCAAACCAATGACTTAAAAATTGATACTTGTCGCTTACTAGCCAGACGCTCGGCATTACTAGGATAGGGCAAGGAGCAGTGGAATGAGGAAGATCAGTCGTCTGTGACTGAAATTTCCCCTGCTTAAACAACGAATGTACCCCCAAACAAATAAAAATATGAAGAGTTCATGCGCAAAACCCTGTAAACAACAATCCAAAAATTCCATTATTAAAATAGAAGATTTTTACCTCAAAATAATTTTAATTCTGACTAATTCCACTTTTGTTGTGATGATATTATTATGGGACAATGACCCAAAAATGTAGGAATTTAACAAAATAAAATATTTGTAGGTTTTATTCCGATGTTTATCCCAATTTTTGGATTGGCCTTTACGGGGTTTTGCTCGTGAAGTCATCATATCTAGAACGTTGTAGGAATAGCTTTAGTTCTGTCCGCAAAAGGGAACAGTTTTAATTCCTTTTATAACCTTCTGTCAACAGCAGTAGAATCGTGTATAACCTCGAATGAACAGAATTAAATCGCGATCGCGAAAGAAATCGAGGTCGCGTTAAAGTCGGGTTCACTTTATTCTGGATCCAATGAATCATCGCTTTATATCCGAATTCAGGTTAAATCGGGGTGCATTATAACAGGGCGTCACTGTATTTCAATTCAAATGTCTCCAAATTTAACCATTTAGAGCTAAATGTACTTCAAACTAATGTAAAGATATAATAATATCAAATAAATAGATGTATGTAAAAGTGTTATGGCAAGAACTCAAACCACCTGATTATGCAACTTTCAAAGTGTAGGGCTTACTGCAGGCTTTATAAGCATCATATCTCAGCTGATCAGTAATCAGAAATACACCGTCATACTTTGTGCTTAATTGTTGGTGGTTTTTTTTTTTATTGTATGTACCGGGCTATTTTTCTAATCTCTTTTTCTCGTGGTTATTTTATGTATGCTAAGTAGTCTACATTCCCCTATCTTACTCCCAATGTCTGGTGACTAAACCTACAATCTGCTGTCTGATCCGGTCTAAGCCTCAAATGGATTATGCTAATCCGAGACGGCAACCATTGAATACGTGAATTAGAGGACATTTTCGCACTGATATGGCGGGATAAAATCCCCCCCCTCCGCAATAATTTTTGTTCCCACCCAACATCCTCGCAAACCGGACGCGTTGACCGAATCGGTAGAGCGCAGGGTTCCCGCGCGGAAGGTCAGGAGTTCGATTCCTGGTCGAGTCATACCGATTACTTACAACATTGATACTTGTTGCTTCCTAGCCAGGTGATTGGCATTCATCATCATCATCATCATGCTGTCAGTCGCGATGCGACAAAGACTGCTTTCATTACTTGACTGCCGAGCTCCATTTAGCTCTCATTTCATAAAACCTGCCTGCAAAAGTGTTGAAGTGCTGCTGGCTTTTGAAAGTTACCAGCGACACTCTCTCGGGGAGCAAATAGAGGTTTCACACCGGCAAGAACATGTGCAGACAGGCGCAAAACTATTTGTCCCTGCAGTGGCTGGTCGGGAGATGTTGGGAGTTCCATACATCAACCGCCCTTGATGCTGCCACAGTGACATGGTTTTCTGTTCAGTGTTTGCTCCCTTAGCCTTCGGTTCTGTCAAGAACCTGTACCACAAGGCAGTGGTTTACAACTCTCCAGGGCAGGGGCGTCAAACTCCCTGAGGTATTGCAATACCTGCATACCATTGGCATTAATAGGATATGAAAAGGATTGGTTAGCTCAGTGTCAGAATAATGTGGCTGAATGGGATACCGGATCTTTGTGCCAGCGGCCTGATTTCCCAGTGGGACAGCACTATAAAGTCGCCATCAGTGTACACTGTCACAAGTTGGTACCCGTCCTGATATGACTGTAGATATTGCTAGGGCGTAAAACAACAATAACCAAATAAACAAACGCTATGAGTGTGAATTGTCACAAGTCAGTACCTTTCCTGATATGACTTTAAAAATGTTGTCAGGATGTAAAACTCCAACAACTAATCAATGAACACCTTCGCAATGCTATGCCAGAACGAACCTGCCTCGTGGCACTAATATACAGGACCAGGACTGCTCCCCGCGGGGAATAACGTACAACATATAAAAAAGTTGGTTAAACCAAAGTCGGTTAATCCAAACAAAATTGTCGGGCCCCAGTCCACTTCCGGTACGATTAAATCAAACTTTCATGTGGTTATAAGGTCATCTGAGACTTTTTTATATGATAAATTATAGTATTTTGCCGGGCCACCAAAAAAAGTTTGGATTAACCAATTGTTTGGTTTAATGGAGCTTGGTTTAACAGGGTTATACTGTATATACATAAAAAAACACAATAATCAAAGTGTCCACATACACTGTATATTATTATTACATTCATAATGCACCCGCGTTTTTGCCAAATCCAAATCAAAGTCAAAGCCAAAGCTCGGTTAAACCAATGATCGGTTAATCCAAACACATTTCTAGGGTCCCTTCAAGTTTGGTTTAATGGGGTTGTACTGTACTATTGTATCGCCCGCTCCAGAATCAAACATGCCGCCCCTTTTATTAGCAATGAATTATGACGTGGTGTTTCATGTGTGAGGAATGAGGTATGAACTGCCAAGTGTGATGATTGAGTGTGTAAAGTGTAAGGTGTGGGGTGTGGGGTGTAAGGTGTAAGGCGGGTTTAGTCTTAGTCAACATCATCTGATTATTTCGAATATTTTGCTCGATGGACCAAACACTGCACTAAATTAGCACTAGGTTAACATTGCACTAGGTTAATACTACACCCAGCACTACACTACGTGACTGATAGCACTGCACTACTTGTGATTACCAGTGTGGAAGATCAAGGGTTCGAAACCCGGCCGAGTCAAACCATTACCCTACAAAATTGATACTTATCGCTACCTAGCCTGGTGCTCGGCATTAATATACTAGGATAGGGCAAGGACTGGTTAGCTCAGAATCAGGATAATGTGACTGAATAGGATATCGGGCTATATAATATAGTGCAGGTGGCCTGGTCTCCCAGTGGGGCAGCACTATAAAAGTCACCATGAGTGCGCACTGTCAGACGTTGATACCCGTCCTGGTATGACTTTAGATGTTATTAGGACGCAAAACCCCAACAATGAATAAGCATCGCCACCATACAGCACTGTGTATTCAGTGTTAGGGGAGTGCAGCACTAAACCGATCTAAGATTGTCTTCAGGGCTTTGGTTGGTTGTTGGAGTTTTATGTGCTAGCAACATCTAAAGTCATAGCAGGACGGGGACCAACTTGTGACAGTGCACACTCATGGTGACTTTATAGTGCTGTCCCACTGGGAAATCAGGTCACCAGCACCATGAGGTGATATCGCACTCAGTCACATTATCCTGACACTGAGTTAACCAGTCCTTGCCCTATTCTATTAATGCTGAGCGTCAAGCTAGGAAGTGACAAGTATCAATTGTATAAGTCATTGGAGGCCGGCGCTCTACCGATTCAGCCATCCAGTCTTCTGGTCTCTCAGGCAGATTTATACCGAGATAATATTACCGGGACGTGAGGAATCCACAAATATATCAGGGGGCATGTTATACCGTTACACCGGTACACACTGAGCTACATTGTACCCTGGAGGACGCAGTGATTGCCTGATGAGTTTAGCATATTGGCAATGCAATCAACCGCAGACATATTATTTCTATGCCTCACCATATTATTTCTATGCCTCACCACAATTCTAGGTCTGACCGCGACCGCATCATGCAAGTTGAATGGTGACCTTCATGGTTTTCTATATAAAAGATTATTTCGACAACATGGAGTGCCGTCTGCCTGACTGGTTCCTCGAGTAGTTGTGCATTCGGGCCGTGCCCGCTAGGGGGCACCCCGGGGAGTCTCAGCAGGGGGCGCCACCACCATTGGCAGCACACTCTACCGCCTACTGCAGGAGTCGTACCGTGTGCCTCAGATGGTTTCATGAATAGTTTCTTCTTGAGGTGCGGTTTCTTTTATCATTATTAACTGAATAGATTTTATCAGTCATGTCGAGTGTGAATAGCCTTTTATGGACAATCATCCATGTCTGGTGTGAATAGCCCTTTATGGACAATCACCTACGTCTGGTGTGAATAGCCCTTTATGGACAATCACCTACATCTGGTGTGAATAGCCCTTTATTGGCAATCACTGATGCCTGGTGTGAATAGCCCTTTATGAACAATCATGTCTGGTGTGAATAACCCTTTATTGGCAATCACCAATGCCTGGTGTGAATAGCCCTTTATGGACAATCACCGATGTCTGGTGTGAATAGCCCTTTATTGGCAATCACCGATGCCTGGTGTGAATAGCCCTTTATGAACAATCATGTCGCAGGCAATCACCGACGTCTGTTGTCCATAGCCCTTTATGGACAATCACCAACGTCTTGTGTGATTAGCCCTTTATGGACAACCAGGTCTGGTGTGAATAGCCCTTTATGGACAATCAGTCACATCTGGTGTGAATAGCCCTTTACGGACAATCAGTCACATATGGTGTGAATAGCCCTTTATGGACAACCAGTCATGTCTGTTGTGAATAGTCCTTTATGGACAATCAGTCATGTCTGTTGTGAATAGGCCTTATGGACAATCAGTCATCTGGTGTGAATAGCCCTTTATGGACAACCAGTCATGTCTGTTGTGAATAGCCCTTTATGGACAATCAGTCATGTCTGTTGTGAATAGGCCTTATGGACAATCAGTCATCTGGTGTGAATAGCCCTTTATGGACAATCAGTCATGTCTTTTGTGAATAGCCCTTTATGGACAATCAGTCATCTGGTGTGAATAGCCCGTTATGGACAATCAGTCATGTCTGTTGTGAATAGCCCTTTATGGACAATCAGTCATCTGGTGTGAATAGCCCTTTATGGACAATCAGTCACATCTGGTGTGAATAGCCCTTTACGGACAATCAGTCACATCTGGTGTGAATAGCCCTTTATGGACAATCAGTCACATCTGGTGTGAATAGCCCTTTATGGACAATCAGTCATGTCTGTTGTGAATAGGCCTTATGGACAATCAGTCAACTGGTGTGAATAGCCCTTTATGGACAATCAGTCATGTCTGTTGTGAATAGCCCTTTATGGACAATCAGTCATCTGGTGTGAATAGCCCTTTATGGACAATCAATCATCTGGTGTGAATAGCCCTTTATGGACAATCAGTCACGTCTGGTGTGAATAGCCCTTTATGGACAATCAGTCATGTCTGTTATGAATAGCCCTTTATGGACAATCAGTCATCTGGTGTGAATAGCCCTTTATGGACAATCAGTCACGTCTGGTGTGAATAGCCCTTTATGGACAATCAGTCATGTCTGTTATGAATAGCCCTTTATGGACAATCAGTCATCTGGTGTGAATAACCCTTTATGGACAATCAGGCATGTCTGGTGTGAATAGCCATTTACAAACAATTCGGTCATGTCTTTTGTGAATAGCCCTTAATGGACAATCAGTCATCTGGTGTGAATATCCCTTTATGGACAATCAGTCATCTGGTGTGAATAGCCCTTTATGGACAATCAGTTACATCTGGTGTGAATAGCCCTTTATGGACAATAATTCATGTCTGCTGTGAATAGCTCTTTATGAACAATCAGTCATGTCTTTTGTGAATAGCCCTTTATGGACAATCAGTCAGGTCTGGTGCGAATATCCCTTTAAAGACAATCACCTACGTCTGCCGTGAATAGCCCTTTATGGGCAATCACCGACATCTGGTGTTAATATCCTTTCAGGTAGCTTTGCTCCTCCCCCTTCCCCTCCCCCCACACACACTCTCCCCACATAGGACTATTGAAGCCACCACAGCAAGATACATGGAGAGTGGACGATAGATGGGTCACTATGGAGATGGGTGTTCAGCAGATGCAATACAAGATGACAGTCCATCAGGCGCTGCACACTGCATCACATGACTTTACCTTCCTTCACTCGCCTAGCGGAAACGCACTCACTCTCAAACTCTCCAAGCACAGCAAGCTTCCCTCGGTCACTACAAACATGCTTGGAGAATCTGGCATTTGGCCAGTTTGATGTAAGCTGACTCTCAGTGGGCGTCAGTCGGTCAGTGGATCTTGTCGGTTCCATCCAATTGACTGCGGTATATGTTTTGTTTGTTTGTTGTTGTTTTACGTCCTAGCAACATCTGAGATCATATCAGGACCGGTACCGACTTGTGACAGCGCATACTCATGGCAACTTTATAGTGCTGCCCCACTGGGAGACCAGGCCACCAGGACCATGAACTGATATACCACTCAGTCACATTAACCTGACACTGAGCCAACCAGTCTTTGCCCTATACTAATAATGCCGAGTGCCAAGCTAGGAAGTGACAAGTGTCAATTTTTAAGTCATTGGTTTGACTGGACCAATGTTCGAACCCACGAACCCATGCATTCGGATCCCCCGATCTCCCAAAACAGGAGATGGACACTCAACTCATTCGGCCATCCCGTCTAGTCTCTGCCATATATATATATATATATACAGTATAACCCCTTTAAACCAAATTTGAAGGGACCATAGAAATTTGCTTGAATTAACCGATCATTGGTTTAACCAAGCTTTGGCTTCGACTTTCACTTGGCTTTGGCAAAATCGCAAGTGCATTATGAATGCAATATACAATGTATGTGGACACTTTGATTATTGCTTTTTTTATGTATATACAGTCTAACCCAGTTATACCAAGCTTAGTTAAATGAAACGATCGGTTAATCCAAACTTTTTTCGGCGCCCGGCAAAATACTACCATTTATCATATATAAAAGTCTCAGATGACCTGATAACCACATGAAAGTTTGGTTTAACCATACCGGACGTGGCCTGGGGCCCGACAATTTTGTTTGTATTAACCGATAGTTTGGAGTAACAGACTTTGGTTAAACAACTTTTTTATATGATACATGGTATCTCAAGCAAAGAGTTGCATAGAAAAGTAGGCTTGGATAGAGTGAATTATCTAGAGAGCCTCTGTAATATATACATTAGCACACTAGCCTCAGAATGGCAAAGAGTGCGGGTTCAAATCCTACTCTAAGCGCAGTATTTTCCCCGTTTTCATAGATCCTCTAGCATATAGCTATATAGGTTGGACAAATGCAGTTCATGATGACATCGTAATCTGTAGGATTGTCGTGGTGTTGAGTTGTTGGGTACAAGAATCATTCATGAAACAATGGCACATGGCACTTGACCCATTTTTTTCGTCGCTACTACAAAGATTTTTGAGTGCAGATGGACAACCTCCTGTTCTATTGAACACATCTGTTCACCCCTCCACTTTTACAGATGCGCGCCCGCCTATGGAGTGTCAGTTCTTATTGATAAAACAGTACGCTCTTTGGAGTTTGGGCTCAACACTGATGGATGCATCCTTGGGGAGTGGGCGTGTATTCTGAATACGAATTACCTCCACGGTATATATATATATATATATATATATATACAAATATATATACATATATATATATATGGATATACACTACCATGTGTAGACAGCGAGTATCCCGACTCTATTTAAAACTGGGTGAATAAACTGGCATTTAGATTGATTGATTGATTGGTGGTTGCTTTACGCCGTGTCGGCAGCATATGCCATATTCACGGCGAGAAATGTTTGTTTTTTGTTCAAACCATCGCTTTTACATGTAAAAGCAGACAATCAATTATGTGCCAATAGACACTAATTAAATTAGAAAGCTCACAATCATATATCTGTGGTCAAGGGAAACAAATTCCCATAGAAAAAGAAAAGTTTCATTAATAATTAATAGAATCCATTTAGTAAACTATATAAGGTGGTACAGTCCAGCTGCCCTCAAAAAGGCTAAAATGTTTTCCTGTTTTACCTTAGTAAAAAGGTCATGCATACTGCCTGCAGTGTAGAACCGTTGGCGCAGGGCCAAAAAACCAACGCAACTTAGTAAAATGTGTTTGAGTGTCAGTGGGGACTGACACCCAATACATTCAGGGGGAGGTTCCCCCTTGAGCAGAAAAGCATGTGTAAGCCACGAGTAGCCAACACGGCAGCGACTAAGGACCACTTGGTCCCGCCGACCTCCCGCATGAGTCTGTGGTGGCTTTCCCACAGATGGTTCAATTTCTTTAAGTTTATTGATGTTTTCATCCCACTCATGTTGCCATTTGGATTTTATGTGGGTGGCTATTAGTGGTTTCAGATCAGAGTGAGGGATCAGACACGGTTCAAGATCACAGTTCAGGGCCTTCTTCGCAGCCCGATCAGCTCGTTCGTTTCCTTGTATGCCAGCATGGCCAGGCACCCAGCACAGGTGGATATCATACCCATCTGTTGTCAGTTGGTTCATTTTATAAATGACCGTTGCTAGACTAGGGTGATTCGTTTTCAGTCCAGCAACAGCCAGGAGGCAAGAGAAGGAATCACTGTATATAACATAGTTAGTGTGGTTGGATACCTCGATACACTCCAAAGCGAGAAGGAGTGCTCGGGCCTCTGCAGTGAAAATCGAGCTCTGATCGGGCAAACGTACACCAAATTTTTCCCGTCGGCAGACTGCCGAAGCAGCTACCCGGCTTTGGTCTTTCGAACCATCAGTGTATATGGAGAGGTGGTCTGCAAACTGGCCTTGAATCTCTGCATGCAGTCCTTTGTACTCGGGTGGATGTGTCCCAGATTTCCTCAGTTCCGTGAGTCGGAGGATAACGATGGCTTTCTCAACGACCACGGGGGATGTTCTGGGACTTTGGCATCCTCCAACACGTCCAAATCCATGCCTAAGGCCTCCAAATGAGGTTTCATTCGGAGCCTCAGTGGCCGGATGTAATTCGGCCTGGCTTCATACCTGGATTCGTCATGTTGCTCGAATAGACAATTGTGTGCAGGATTCAATGCATTAGTTTTTATCTTGACTACATATTGCATGGCCAGTTTGATTCTCCTGTTATTAAGTGATGGTTCATTGGCTTCGACATAAAGGCTCTGAACTGGTGAGGTGCGGAAGGCCCCAAGGGCCAAGCGCAGTCCCTAGTGGTGGATCGTGTCTAGCAGCCCAATATATGATTTCCTTGCGGAACCATATACTATGCTGCCGTAATCCACTCGTGAACGAACCAAGGTTCTGTACACGGAGAGCAGAACATCTCTGTCCGCTCCCCACTCTGAGCTGGACAGCACCCTCAGAATATCCAGCGCTTTCAGGCATCTTGTTTTCAGGTACTTTATATGTGGCACAAAAGACAGTTTTGCGTCGAGAATGAGGCCCAGAAATTTGGTTTTCTCAACGACTTTAATGGGATCCCCATCCAGGGTCAGCTCCGGTTCCGCATGTATTCTACGCAGCAGGCAAAAGTGCATGCAGACTGTTTTGGTCTTGGAAAATTTGAAACCGTTCAGAACTGACCATCGATGGATCCCATTTATGCTTGGTTGTAGCTGTCTCTCTATGACATTCATGTTAGCACCGCTGTAATATAAAACAAAGTCGTCCACGAAAAGACTACAGGAGACCCCCTGCTTTACAGCAGCAGCAATACCATTGACCTTGACCCCGAAAAGGGTCACGGCCAGTATGCTGCCTTGAGGTACTCCTAGTTCCTGTGAGTGTAGGCGGGAATAGGTAGTCTTGACACGGACGCGGAAATGCCTGAAGGCTAGAAAGTTCCTGATGAAAATTGGCAAGTGGCCACGAAGGCCAATCGCATGAAGATCCTCCATGATGCCATGCTGCCACGTTGTGTCATAGGCTTTTTCGAGGTCGAAAAAGACAGCCACAACGTGCTCCTTCTTAAGGAAAGCATCTCTTATGAAGGTCTCCATGCACACCAAATGGTCGAGGGTGCTGCGGCCCCGTCTGAAGCCACATTGAAGGTTGGACAGGTGGTGTCCTGACTCCAGTAGCCAGACGAGGCGGTTGTTTACCATGCGCTCCATGGTTTTACAGATGCAGCTTGTAAGGGCTATGTATTCCAACTACACTGGCATTTAGTGTAGTTGGAATACGCGGAGAATGGAAAGGCACTTCCAGAAAAAATTCAGCTTTATGGTTCAAAGGTTGAGACAATTGAAACAGTGATAAGTTGTAAAGAATCCCATTATAGTAACAGCCATTATGGTAAAGTTATGCATTGGAATATACTTTCGGATAGCGATAATATAGTCATGGCACCCAATCAGGAGCCAACAGGCTAGGCGACCGGAAGAGGGCGAAGGAGGGTTGGCTCATTTATCAATCCGCACAGAATCACACACAATTTGATCAATTGAAACCAATGAGAATGATCCATATTGGGTAATATGTTTAATATTGAAATCAATAGAACAGAAACTATTCAAAGGATTATTTTTGTATTTGCATAATTTGTAAGCAGTATATGTGAAGTTAGTTTGATATTGAAATCAATAGAACACACACTATTCAATGGAGTATAATTATATGCGCATAATGGGTAAACAATATATAAAGTTACTTTAATATTGAAAATGGTAGAACACACACTAGTCGTAGTGTAAAGTCGTCGGCTGGCAGCTGTAGTTGTGTAGGCAGGCTAATATGAAATCACTACAGGCAAGTAGAAGTAAGGCAGAGTATGAAGTGAAAGTTAGAGTGAGCTTGCACCCTCAGGTTTAATATTATATAGTGGTTTTAGAATTCAAGATGGCCTGTCACATGACCAGATCCTCCAATCAACAGTATGCATTCACATGTCCACCAATCAACAGCATGCATTCTAGTATCCATGCATTGGTTGTTCTGGCCTACCTGCCCTGTTGTGTCTGGGTGTGCAGTGATCTGTATCCAGCAGTTGGGGGGGAGGGGGTTGTGAGCAGAGCTTCTAAGGCCCTATCACACTAACAGTAGTGCCACTCTCACACTATCTATAGAATACACAATGTCTATTCAATATAAGTAAAGGATCACCAGCACTACACAATACCACAGGCATCTGGTCACATTACATCATTTACCTTACATATAACATTTGTAATCCCATATAGATTAGTTCACATTACCTACCATGGTGTCATTATCGGAATATTTTACAGTAGGATTATCTTTATATTCGCATAATGGGTATGCAGTAAATATGTGTCTATGTAGATAATCCTATCACTAGTGTGCGTTGTATTATTTCAATATCAAACTAACTTTATAATGTGATTACAGTATATATATATAAAGTTAGTTTAATATTAAAAACAATAGCATACCGACTAGTCGGGAGATTATATTTATATTTGCATAATAGATATACAATATAAAGTAAGCTTACTATTGAAAACAATAGAACACACAGTAGTCAGAGGATTATATTTAATACCTCCATCACACGAAACTAGTTCTCACTACATTCTTGAAAATGTTGCTGAATAGGCTCAAACTGTGTGCGAACGGAGTGGACATAGCAACAACTTTTTATAGTCTTTTTACAAACAGAATGGCCAGGCTAGAGCGGAATGGTGTTCCAGAACTTAGAGCACACCCAAAATCTTCTTGCGGCCACATTCTTCCCCGACCCCAGCCCATTTTAGAATAGGGTCGGTTGTTTTGAGAACTAGTTTGGTGTGATGGGGGTGTAAATTAGGACAATATGTATACCGTACCGTGCATATATATATGACGTAAGTTTAGTATCTATATTCCCATAATTTGTCAACAGTATATAATTTTTAAGTGAGTGGTACAGGCGAGAGGCCGAGGCGTGACAGCTGAATAGGCCAGGTGGCAGCACCAGGCAAGGAGGGGAGCCTGACCAGTCCGATTGAGTTGTTAAGTGTCAGTAGTTGAGAAGTGTCAGAACATGGTGCAGCAGGGGCACACTTAGAGGATAATCAGTTTACGGATAATTATACTCATATAATGCTTATACAGCACATATGATATAAGAACTGGCCACGGTAGCAAGATCAATGTCCATATTGCGGAGGAAGTGGCTAATGGTGGCAGGGAAGTATGAATAGAGAGATGAGTTTGTTTGTTTGTTGTTTTACATCCTAGCAACATCTAAAGTCATATCAGGACGGGTACCGACTTGTGACAGTGCGCACTCATGGTGACTTTATAGTGCTGTCCCACTGGGAAACCAGGCCGCCAGCACCGTGACCCGATATCCCATTCAGTCACATTATCCTGACACTGAGCTAACCAATCCTTGTCCTATCCTAATAATGCTGAGCGCCAGGCTAGGAAGTGACAAGTATCAATTTTTAAGTCATTGGTTTGACTCGACCAGGGTTCGAACCCATGACCCCACGATCTACCAGCACGGGAGACGGGCGCTCTAACTCATTTGGCCATCCCGTCTGGTAGAGAGATGAGATGTGGTGGGTCAGTTGTCTGACAGTGTTGTCGGAAGGGGTGAGTCGAGCTATGAGCAATAAGAGAGCTGTATTGAGCTACCGGGTGGTCTATATTGCCTGGCTGTCTGCCAAAAATATAAATCTGCACCACATAGAGAACTCCAGTTCGAACTCTAAGAGCGTTGCTATGTATTTGGACTGATGAAGTAAAATTACTGAAGCTTAGAATAGCGCAAAATCTGGTTTATTTAGTATCAGGATAATGTGACTGAGTGGGATGTCGGGTCATGGTTCGGCGGCTCAGTCTCTGAGTGGGGCAACGCTATAAAGTTGCGGTGAGTGAGAGGTGTGAGAAATCTGCACTTGTCCTAAATATGGCCGTAGATGTTGTTAGTATGTACAACCCCAACAAATAAAAAGATTTTGCCGTATTGTCCAAGGTCTCGTCAGCTTAAAACCATGCAGGCATTGTTATTTTACGTCCTAGCAACATCGAAGGTCATATCAGGACGGGTACCTACTTGTGACAGTGCGCACTCATGGCAACTTTATAGTGACGCCCCACTGGGAAACCATGCCATGAGCACAATGACCTGATATCCCACTCAGTCACATTGTTCTGACACTGAGCCAACCAGTCCTTACCCTATCCTAATAATGTCAAGCGCCAGGCTAGGAAGCGACAAGTATAAATGTTTAAGTCATTGGTTTGACTCAACTAGGGTTCAAACCCACAAACTCATGGGTTTGGATCTCACGATCTCCCAAAACAGGACATGGACGCTCTACTCATTCAGTCACCCAGTCTGGTCGGATGCAGGCGATACCAGTATACATCCACAAGGGAAGTCAGTGCCAGAAAAGAAAGAAGAAAGAAAGAAGAGAAGGAACAAAATGGAAAGTACTGAATGATTGGTCAGGGATTATCGCGAAGCAGAAAGAAAGAAAGAAAGAAAGAAAGAAAGAAGGAAAGAGAGAAAGATACTAGAAAAGAAGAGAAGAAGGAAGGGAGGGAGGACCGAACGGGGCGGAAACGAAAGAAGGAACGGAAGATGGAACGAAAAGAGAACGAAAGAAAGAATGAAAGAAGAGAAAGAAAGAAGGAAAACTAAGAAAAACAGAAAGAAAACAGAGAAGTCTACTTGTTTCGGGAGCAAATTACAAAATTCTCCCTCACGCCTGCTCAGCACGCATTGCACACGATGCGCCCAACGCGGCGGAAGTGAGGCTACTTCCGGTTGCGCACGACGCCCCCCGGCATTATGGGATGAGGCTGAAAGGCGGCGGCTCGGTGGAAAGTACAGGGCGATGATGAAGTGTTGTATTCAGGTGAAAGGTGCGCACAATGCCCGCTGAGTGTCGCCCCGTTAGCGGTCACGTGCCGTAACTGCGGCGTGTGCCTCACAGGGGGCGCCACTCATCGCAGGTGGAGAAGGGAAAGCGGGTTGAGGGTGGCGGGGGGGGGGGGGGGGGGTATCAGTGAGCAGCTCAAGCTGAAAGCCGACGGTGAAATTGCTGGGGAAAGATGGGACTAGTCGGTGTGAGAAGAGGGGGTGGATGTGGGTGTGTGGGGTGTGTGGGCCTGTGGGTGGTGTGGGGTCTGTGAGTGGGGAAGGTTGTGAGTGTCGGTGTGGGAGTGGGGGTTCGACAGTAAGAGATAATGTGCAAGCGGGTGGGTGAAGGTTAGAGTAGCTCAACCTTCGCATGCTCATGTAAGGTATAGAGCACAGTGTACTTAACAAACACCCTCTAATGCTAGGTACACACCTACCGTTTTTCCGCACCCACCTACCGTATACGATCAAAAACTCCCAAAAAGTCGTGAGGTGTGCACTCCCCTAGCACACCTACCGATTGCGATTCACGACTTAAAACTCACTTTTAGGGCTAAAACGGCTTCCTTACGATTGCGATTCGCCATTCGAAAAATGAATCGGCCTGTATTCAGTTTTAAGCGGGTCGGGTCGGGTCGCGAGTTTTAGTGTGCGAATCGTATATGGTAGGTGTGTACCTAGCATAAGTCTAAGCTGCTCAGGCGCATGGGGAACACTGTTTAAATTATGTGGCGCGAGTACTAGTATCAAAGCACAATCTACTAAGTCAGAATAGGCGAAGCCTCCTAATCCTATACATGATGTATCTATAATATATATAATATTACATGTATATATTATATAATCTACATTCATATCAGGATGTGCACCGACTTGTGACAGTGCGCATTCATGATGACGTTATAGTGCTGCCCCACTGGGAAACGAGGCTGCCAGCACCATGATCCGATATCCCACACAGTCACATTATCCTACTACATGTACTGTGTAAACCATTCCTTGTACTATCCTATTAATGCCGAGTGCCAGGTTAGGCAGCGACAATTATCAATTGTATATGTCATTCGTTTGACTCGGCCGGGATTTGAACTTCCGACCTTCCGCACGGGAAGCCTGTGCTCTACCGATTCGGCACCGTGTCCGATCAACAGCGGTTGTTGTAATGTTCGGATCCATAATGAATTATAATTTATGTTATTTCACCTTGTGATCCTTAATAATAATAACAATAATTATAGCAAATGTTATTATTAGAATAATGATGAATGATGTGTCATTCAGTCGCAATTTCTTAATGGATATGTTAATTTGCCTTTCCTTTCAGAGAGCAAGTTGAATTAGGCTGCTCAAATATCTTCGCCGCATTGCAAAGTCTTTATTGGCTGCGTACAATTTCAGATGCCCGGGGGGGCAATTGTCTCTTAGGTTACCTTTGATTGGCAGATTGGTTAACAGTCTCTGTGTAAGCCACTCCGCTTGGATATTGGAGAGATCCTCATGTGGGAGGTTGGGTTACTTTTACAAGCACATAACAAAATTAATTACAACACAACGTAAAGTTGCATAGTCAGATGGTTTCTGTATTTTTTCTGAAATAAATATATTCGATTGATCACTAGTATCTATTTTACATTAGTTCAAAGTTACTTTTCTTTTCAATGGTAAACTTTTGAGATATTTTGAGTGCAAACATGGAAAATTAATTTTGGCAAGCTTGCCAAAACTCTGATACTATAGACTTCTGCAGTGACAGGTTCTGTTAAATTGACCCAGTATTGCCTTCTACGCAGAAACAAATGCTTAATAAGTGCATCAGTATCTAAGTTAGATATGTCAAATCAAATCTAGATAATTGGTTTTGTTTTGAAAATTTGATATTTCATCAGACTATGCAGTTTTAATTTCAACAAGAACTAACCTCTTGCGCATGAAGGGGGTAATGATTGAATACTATTCGCCCGCTAAGGGTTTAATGCAGAGATAGGTAGCTTATGTTCTATGGGGGCGGGGGGTGCAAAGAAAGGCAACACTTCGCCTAGAGCAGGATTCGAACCCACAGTAATTACCTTTTGGTGGATAGCGTCCTAAGCATTAGCCTATCTAGGCTCCTTGATTTAATCACCATATCTGTATATGTGGGTCATTGCAGAGGACTACACCCACAATTATTTTGAGGAGCAATGTTTGTTGATAGATTTATTGAACGCATCCTGTCGGTTTTATTTACGGAAGCGACAACATTGTGTTTGTTGCGCACTGACCGTTGCACTGCATTCAGCTAAGGCTGAATATGAGCTGAGTCCCGATTAAAACAGTCAGCGATCTTTATCAGAGAAATGCGCATTAGCAATCAACAGAACCCCCAACTTACTGCATAATATTTCACCCGTTTGTTTCCACCAAATGATATACGAGTAGAAGGAGGAAGACCAATTGCCCACACTTGAAATTTCCCCTAATTAATTAAATGAATAAATTTATCAAATTAATAATTAAAACATTTTAAAAGCTCTGATTCATATTCCATAGAGTTATGCTCCAGCGTTGGTGCATTGATTTACCCACGGATTTTATGGTAACAGGATCAGTACATGCTATATTCATAAACAATGCACCAATAGTAATACATTTTTTAATTTTAATTTCGAGAGCCTTCTTTATATCAGTTCTGCTTTGTGGGATTAATAATTAATAATATATGGGTAAGTGAAGCTGGAAAAGGACAATGTATTAGTAACGCATATACCACACACACACAACACAGCTTCTGATAAATAGGAAGTGAGTGGGCGGAAAATGGCGGGAAAATGCAAATGTCGGCTGCCAACTGGACGTGTTGTGTTTGGCTCCTTGTGTGCTATGTTCAATGTAGCACGTGGCACGTCGTGTCGTCTGCTGATTTATTGAGCCGCAGACGAGCCCGGCGAGTGGAGGTGTTTGATGCGATCCGCTTGCGCCTCGCCGAACACCATTGTCGTCTGCTCGCCGCGTCGGGGCCGCCGGGTATCAGCGGCGCTCCGTCCGACTTCCGTCCGGAGCGCTGGTGCCCGGCGTGTACCGCTGGGGGCAACCACATGGTGCCTGCCCCGGCGCCGAAAGGAAGGGGTTGCCGGGGACCAGCGAGAAGCTTTTCGGCTGGCAAACAATCAGCGACGGCTTGCCCTCTCTCCCCACCGCTCCAACCCCCGCCCACTACAAGCTCCCTCCATCCCTCTCTCCCTCTTTCGCGCCTTGCGCCTCGCGCCATTTTCGGTCTCCCAGAGCCTCCCACTTCCGGTGCCCGTGACATCCGGTCTCGACGGGAGGGTGGTGGTGGGGGTGGAGGTGGGGGGGGGGGGGGGGGGGGGTGATTCCCGCCTATTGTCGGAGCATCTCACGAGACTTGACAGGCAGACAGGCGCTGGTTCCCCCAATTGAAAGTGAATTTTCTATAGATTTCCCGGGCATTCAGTCTCAGCGCGTTCCCATAATTTCCTCGTGTGCTACAAGCTCCCCCCCCCTCACTCCCTCACCTCCCACCCCCACCTACTTGCCTCCCTGCCCCCCACCCTCTCCGCCCCCCACTCCTCGTCTTTATTTTTATTCCACGGAACCTGTTCGTGTTTGGGGTGGAATTGTTTGAATTGTAGTCTGCAGCTTCGAAATGTCGGCAGGAAGCGGTCGGTGTTGGCCTCAGCCCATCCCCCTTCCCACCTCCCACCTCCCCCTCTCCTCCCCTCCTGCCTCCTCCCTCCTCCCCACCGCCACACGTCTGATGGATTCCCGAGCTGAAACCGAGCACTTTAAGCCTTTTACTGATGGCAGGTACTACTGGAGGAGATGGGATGTGAGGTTTGCTCCCCAATGGTAATTATATCAGTGTTCTGGCTTTCCCAATAATATACCAACCAAAATCCCTCAACTGTGAAATACTTACATGAATGTATACATACAGGGACATATCTGATTCTACGTCACGAATTCAATTGCAGATTTGTTGTAATACTGTATACTGCATAAGATTGAACTTCAATTGAATGTAACACTGGCAGATCATTCGGCTTGATTTTTGTTTGTTGTTTTACTTCCTAGCAACATCTAAGGTCATATCAGGACGGGTACTGACTTGTGACAGTAGACACTCATGGTGATTTTATAGTGCTGCCCCATGGGGAAATCAGGCCACCAGCACCATGACCCAATATCCCACTCAGTCACATTATCCTGACACCGAGCTAACCAGTCCTTGCGAGCACCTGGCTAGGAAGCAACAAGTATCAATTTTTAAGTCATTGCTTTGACTCGACCAGGAACGCAAACTCCCAATCTTCCACACATGAGGCCTGTGCTATGCCGATTCAGCCACCGTGCTCAGTCACTTGGCTTGAAGATCACTCCTTGGGGAAACGATATCGTGAGTGACCTTACTACATCTATGTGCTTAAAGTTGCATAGTTCCGATGCTTTTGAGTTTTTGCTATTTTCTGAGATAAATATATTATACTAATTGTTATAATCTACTTTACTTTAGTTTGAAGTAACTTTAATTTTAAATGGCTAAATTTGGAGATATTTGATGTCAAAACATACCAAAATAACTTTGGCAAGCACGCCAAAACTCTGACACCATATACTTCAGTAGTAACAGTTTCTATTAATTGACGTATTATGCCCTTCTATATGCAGCAACAAATGCTTAATAAGTGCACCAGTGTCTAAGTTGAATATGCAGAATTACATCTAGATAAATGTTTTGGTTTTGAAAATTTGATGTTTTCATCGGATTATGCAACTTTAAATAAACTCAACTCAACTCAAACTAAAGTTGCCAATCAACACCATCAATAGTTGTCATCAATCTGTCAAAGTGATCGAATGCCATTATGCTTAATGGCCTGCCATCCATTACACGACAATTTCTATTGACCACTGCAATAATACCAACCAATGATCCGGACAATTTTGGATCCAGACCGAAAGTAGACCAGTTTTCACAGAATACATATGGCTTTCTCCCTTTAATTACTTTATTTAATTAAGGAGGGACAATTTCAATCGCAGTCAATTGGTCTTCCTCATTCCACTGCTCCTTGCCCTTTCCTCAGGTTGTTCAACACCGGGCTAGGTAGTGACAAATATCAATTTTGAAGTTATGAGTTTGATTCGGCAGGTTTTCACACCTCACAA
Organism: Branchipolynoe longqiensis; assembly: GCA_030323885.1. Taxonomy (NCBI): domain Eukaryota; kingdom Metazoa; phylum Annelida; class Polychaeta; order Phyllodocida; family Polynoidae; genus Branchipolynoe; species Branchipolynoe longqiensis. The sequence continues at coordinate 38,505,939 of CM059196.1, read as the reverse complement.
ACTACCAGATGGAGAGCAGGCATTCATTCAACTCAGACTTGATCCATTAAACATCGCATCGGGGCGGTGGGGGTGTTGGCGCCACCTGTCCCACAATGAAGAGGGGTCACCCATAAAGTAGTACACAACATCAGGGTGGCCAATAAGGAATATTCCCTTACGCGCCTTTATACTCGCATAAGTTTTATACTTCACATATCTTTGTATATTACTATTTCATGTACATGTATATATGAGGATATAATATTTATGTAAGAATAGCACTAGAGGCAGAGTGGTGGGTACAATATTTATTAGGAAATAACATCAAATGCACCTGGCTGGGCTCAAATGCCCTACCGATAGAAGAACAAAGTGAATGAGTTGGTAAAAATAGGGAATGAAATAGAAGATAATGTAAAAGAGAAAAAGTAAATATAAAAATAAATAAGTAAATAAATAGAATATAACAATTTGTGTTGACCGTACAGAGGCCTATAGCGACTAGCTGAAGGGAGGCTATAGCCCGAGGTATATAGGTAAGAAACACCCGGCGGCAGGGCGGTGAACTAAGCTAGTTCCGGCCCTAGCCGCCGGGGGAAGCACCGTGCATATTTGCTTACATATGTATATACGTTGTATATACGTAGGTATATACTGTATATATATATACATGCCTATATATCTATATATACACATGGACATATATACATATAACACGTATACATATTATGTGAATAAAGTTGTATCCTCCATTCCGTTTCCGTCTCAGTGCCTAGCTTACACCGACGTATATACTACGTATATGCAGATGTAGGCAGCGCATGGGGGAGACCCCCCCCCCCTCCGGTTCGGCGAACTGGGTGGGGAGAGGAACCGGCTATTGTAACAGCCGCGGCACCCACTCGTACACAGCCCACTTGCCGCTCGCCGGCTGCCTCACTCTTGCTGTGACGCTGGACTGTCAACAATTTTATTTTTTATTCCGGTAGGGCACTATGCGCCTAGCCAGATACTGACTATTGACTTATTATGTGAATAAAGTTGTATCCTCCATTCCGTTTCCGTCTCAGTGCGTAGCTTACACATATATAAATATATATCTATATCTACATATATATTCGTATACACACATTTATTTTCGTTAATATTTGTATGGACCTCTACTTGTCTCTCAGCACAACATATATAATCTAACTTAATGAATTGGATGGAAAGTAATTGATTGCTTGTTTCTTTATGTGATCTTGATGGATCCAGCCCCAGGCGCGAGTATGATAAAGTTTCTTTCCCCTAAATAAGCAGTATTAACCCTCCCGTATTTCTGTTCAAATTATTTCATGAGGTACATGTGTTTCGCAAAATTGCGCTTTGAAAATACTTGTTTAGTTGGTGGTTGAAATGTTATGTCCTGGCAACATCTAAGGTCATATCAGGATGGGTACCGATTTGTCACAGTGCGCACTCATGGCGACTTTATAATGCTGCCCTACAAGCCATCATTACTATGACCTGATATCCCACTCAGTCTCATTATCCTGACACTGAACTAACCAGTCTTTGCCCTGTCCTATTAATGCCCAGTTAGGAAATGACAAGTATCAATTTTATAAGTCGTTGGTTTGACTCGACCGGGAATCGAACTCCCGATCTCCCGCACTGGAGGCATGCACTCAACCGATTCGGCTACCGCGCAAAGTGCTTGTTTAGTGAAGCTCAGTGTAAGAGTGTCCCGTTAGTTAAAGTTGCATAGTCTGATGGTTTTGAGTTTCTGAAATTTTCTGAGATAAATACATTAGGTCGATCGTTATTATGTACCTTACTTTAGCTTGAAGTAACTTTTATTTTAAGTGGCTAACTTTTGAGATATTTGAAGTAGAACCATGCAAAATTAATTTTTGCAAGCATGCCAAAACTCTGACCCCATAGGCTTCTGCAGTAACAGGTTCTACAATTGCCTCGGTATTTCCTTCTGTGGTGACAAATGTTTAATAAGTGCACCAGTATCTAAGTTAGATATGTAGAATCACATTTAGATAATTGTTTTGGTTTTTTAAATTTGATATTTTCATCGGACTATGCAGCTTTAAGTGTCCAGTCTTTTAAGGTATGACTGTAGACAAGGTCTTATATTTTATAACAGAAATTCCACCAGAAACCTTCCCCCTGACGGCAGTGGCTCGAACTAATGGTGTGGGCAGCTGCTTATTGTGCAAGTTACCCTGTAATAAAGGTTTTGCAAAGGAGTTTCACCACCAACACGACCTCTGGTGACAGTTGGAAGAAGTAATGCTGTAGGTAGCAGCTTATTGTGCAGCATGCTCCGTGGAAAATGTATTGTAGAGGAACGAATGTGGTGGGTCGAAGCTTACTGTGCATACTTTGCAGAACATGTCTTACAAAGGATATCCACCACCAACGTTAAAGGTAACAATGCCAAAAGTAGCCAGATAACACACCATACAGCTACGTACAAGCCTATGATATGTAAATAGGAGTAGGCTAGTTTTGTAATAAGAGTAGAAAAATAGATACATATATACCAAGAAAATCCAAAAAAAACTAACATAGGCTATTAACCATACCAACCAATTATGGTTGGTATGGTTGATTGCCTGCTACTGAAATGCAGGCAATCAAATACCTTATCAGCAGCCACTGTGTGGTAAGATAACACCGACACTACAACTGGCCAGCATTGAAAACAAGCCTGGGTACCCAGGCTTATATGCTATGGACAGTATAAATACATCCTCAATAAAATATTTAAAAAAAATTTAAACCCGCCCTCTGTTTTTGCGGAGTTTTCAGTCGCATTGGTGCGCTGAAGGCTGCAAATCTGCAGCACTGTATGGGCACTGCTGAAAGCGGTCCCATGTGGTCGGGAATTGGCTTCCGATGGGTAGTGGTCAGAGAAATTTGTGTGTGTGTGTGTGTGTGTGAGGGGGGGAGGGGGGGAAGGAAAAAAGCAGCCTCAGAGCCCAACCACAGAACTCTGAGAGGGGGAGGGTGGGTGGTTGGTGTAGTTTTACGCTCCAGTAAGACCCTAGTCCATACCAGGACATGCATCGACTTGTGACAGCGCGCACTCATGGTGACTTTATAGTGCTGCCCCACTGGGATATCAGGCCACCGGCATCATGACCTGATGTCCCACACAGTCACATTACCTGACACTGTGCGCCCAGTCCCCACTGTGTATGCTATGTGGGAAAGGTTTTATACAGAATTCCCCCACCAACCCGCCATCTGGTGGCGGTGAGAAAAGGTTTTATACAGAATTCCACCACCAACCCGCCATCTGGTGGCGGTGAGAAGAACTAATGGTGTGGGTCGAAGCGGACTTAGCATGTTCGGCATGAAGGGTATTTGGCCTAAATGAAAAATATTCTGAAACAATGAAGCGTTGGATATGGTCAGATGTTAGGAATTTAAGAGTATTCTGAATGATTCAATTTATTTTCTTTCAAAGCCTTTTAATGATTTCTTGACAGCTCCACAAATTGCATTACTGCTAAAGAAATGAATGACTAGTTGGGGAATTCGTTTTTTTGTCAGTCCCTGTCGGCTTTGAGTGGATTAAACCTTCTCTGTGTGTTGCTTTCAATTACGAATTCAAACAAGGTATTTATGTCAGTCTGGCGTCTTCCATATAATGGGGCTGTCACACTACGACGTAATGATGTCAACGTAGGGAGAAGGTGAAGAACGTTGAACTTCTCGGCGTAGTATGCAAATTTGGGCACAAGTTGAACGTGGATGCAGCGTAGTGGACGAGAGAGTAACGTCGGTAAAGCGTAGTGATACCGTCGTTCGACGAGAGAGGTCAACGTAATGACGCTGACGGAACGTTATGAACGTTATTCTATCGTCAGAAGAACGTTACGTGACGTTAGCTAAGTCATGAGATGTTGAACGTACGTTGAATGCACGTTCTCCTGACGTTCTCCTGACGTTCTCCTGACGTTGTCCTGACGTTCCCATTACGCCCCGTGGGCATTTGCACTTGGTTTAATGGGGGTCAACGTAGTTGAACGTAGTGAGGAGCGTTGGAATAACGTCCGTTTAACGTCATTGACGTTCGCTGAACGTGAACAGAACGTACGGCGAACGTAAACCCTTACGTTCGACCTACGTCGAAACTTTTGAACATGTCCAAAACCTCGACGTAACTTGACGTAACACGACGTAATGTGACGTAGCTCGACGTCACTCTAACGTCATTATGACGTCATCATAACGTAATCCAACGTACATCAACGTAATGACGAAATATCACCACGTTAGGCTCACGTTGGCTCATTACGTCGTAGTGTGACAGGGGTATAAGGAAGGGTTAACGTCATCACAGTTGGTTGGAGTGAATGCTGATTGCGATGGCTTTGAACGGGTGTGTGGTGAGGTAGTGTTCTCCAGCACAGCTGAAATGTCAGATGCGCAAAAGAATGCATCAGGGAGCCTGCATAGGCTAATGGTTATGACACTCGCCTCGGAATGGCAGAAATGTGGGTTTAAATCCCACTCTACGCAAACTATTCCATTTGTGGGAAAGAAACCCCCCAAGATAGATTTAAATATATAGATACATATATATATATATATATATATATATACAGATACAAATATGTATAACCAGATTTACATATACAGTAAAACCTCTCTAAATCGACCAACCGACTTTAAGTGGTCCATTTAGGGAGGTGGTCGGCTTAGGGAGCTAGAATGTGGTTACAATAGTATTGAGAGAAATAAAGTGGTCGATATAGGGGAGTGGTCAATCTGTGGAGGTGGTCGGTTAGAGATGTTTTACTGACAACAATCCGAAAGAATTAAATATATATACGGATACAGATATAAAATATTTATATACATCTACCATATATGTCCCAATAGAAGCATGTTACCCAATAGAAGCAACCCCCCACCCCCATTTCAAGATTGAAAACATGCACACATGTATGATCATATTTAAACTGGATGCACATCAAATAAGACAATCCCACTTTATTTCAGAAGCACGAAGAAAACTATTAAAAATGTACGATCATATTCAGACTGAATGCACATAAAATAAGACAATCCCACTTTATTTTAGAGGCACGACAAAAACCAATTCTTTAACTTTGAATAGACACGCATCCATGTGTCTGCACTCGTGCAGTGTGTGTCTATTGGGACATATACAGTATGTATAAAGAGATTTAAATATATATATATGATGTATAAGCATTATACAAGTGTAGTGGTCTGAACTGACCTCTCAGGCAAGGAGCCGCATAGACAGGTAGGCGTGGGTAGTGTGTTGATATCAGGGAGCCTAGGTGGTGTAATGGTTAGCACACTGGCCCGAATTGCAAAGAGATGTGGGTTCGAGTCCCGCTCTAGGCAAAATATTTCCCATTTTCATCACCCCCACGACACAAGTATAATTAATCGGAAGCACCATTACTATATTCAAAGTCATCTATTGTACTGATATGTTATTAATTGTTCATCTACTATGCAACCAGGCCGATTGTGTCGCCCTCTGCCTGCAAACACTGTAACTTGTCTGCCGGTGCTCACTCAATCTGCCCACGATTATATATATATATATATGTATATATATATATATATATATATATATATATATATATATATGAAGATTTCAGGTGCAAAACCACGTAAACGCCAATCCAAAAATGTAGATTAAATCAAAGATTTCTACCTGAAAATAATTGTATTTCTCACTATTTCCACTTTTCATATGATCACATGGTTATGGAGAATGAACAACTGAGTAGGAATATAAAAAAAACTAATTCTTTGAAGGTTTGATTCTGATGTTTATCTCTATTTTTGGATTGGCATTTACGTGGTTTTGCGCCTGAACTCTTCATATATATATATATATATATATATATATATATATGTGTTAAAATATCGTAATAAAATAGATGTCAATTTTAAACACCGAATTAAATCAGTCAATCAAATTCTAGTATATATAAAGAGATTTGTATCGGAAATTCTGCTGAGAATACAATGGGGAAAAGTAACTAAATTCCTTATTCAAATGAGAATCCTCCAGATATTGGGGTACATATGTAAAATAAAGAGATTTTCTCAACTAATGATGATCCAGCATTGTTTTTGCTTTTGTTTTGTTTTTATTTACTTATTGTTGTCGCCGGTTATGGCTGCGGTAATTTCATTTCCAAGAGAACTTCTCCGGAATGGTCAAAACGAGGCTTAATTAAGTAATTCGCCGGCGGTGTAATTAGGTCTACACTCCACACCCCAGATACTACCCACACACCACACACACCACAAATACACTACTCACACACAGACCATTCACCACCAACAGCCAACACACCACCCACACACCACCCACACCACCAACACCTCACCCACACTACCCACACACCATCAACACCTCACCCACATTACCCACACTCCATCCACACAACCCACATACAACACACCACATATACACATACTACCCATACACAGACCATACACCACCAAAGCACCTACACACCACCCACATACCACACACACCACAAATACACCACTCACACACAGACCATTCACCACCAACAGCCAACACACCACCCACACACCACCCACACCACCAACACCTCACCCACCATACCCACACACCATCCACACACAACACACCATATATACACACACTACCCATACACAGACCGTACACCACCAAAACACCAAAACACCACCCACATACCACACACACCACACACACCACAAATACACCACAAATACACCACTCATACACAGACCATTCACCACCAACACCCAACACACCACCGACACACCACCAACACCTCACCCACAGTACCCACACACGATCCACACAACCCACACACAACACACCACAGATACACACACTACCCATACACAGACCATGAACCACCAAACACCAAAACACCACCCACATACCACACACACCACAAACACCACAAATACACCACCCACACGACAAACACGTCACCCATACAAAGACCACACCACCAAAACTCAACACACCACCCACACAACATACACACTACACATACCACAAATAGACCACCCACAGAACAGGCCCATCACCCGTATAAAGATCACACCACCAAAACACAAAACACTACACACATCACAAACACATCAAACATACCACCCACACGACAGACACACGACCCACACACCACACACACTACACACACCACACACCACAAATACACCCCCGTACACAGACCACACACACCATCAACACACCATCAACACACCACCAAGACACTGCCCATACATATAGCACACACACCACACACATCACCAACAAACCACCAACACACCACCCATACACACCACCCACACCACCACATACCACACACATACCACAAACACACCACCAACACACCACCCATACACACCACACACATCACCCACACCACCCACCCCACACGTCACATACATATCACACACATGTCACACATATATCACACACATATCACACACATACCACACACATACCACACACACCGCACACATACCACATACCAGACACCACCCACACCACCCACCCCCACACCTCACATATCACACACATATCACACACATATCACACACATATCACATACATATCACGCACATATCACACACATATCACACACACACCATACACACACCACACACACACCACACACCACACACACACCACACACACCACACACACCACACACACCACACACCACACCACCAACACCACACACACACACCCCACACACCACCACCAACACACACCACACACACACACCACACACACCACACCACCACACACACCACACATACCACACACCATACCACACAAACAACACACACCACACCACACCACACACACCACACAACACCACACACACCACACACCACACACACCACACACACACACCCACACACCACACACACCACACCCACCACAACACCACGCACACCACACACCACCCACACCCTGCACCCACCACCACACACACCACACACACCACCCACACCAACACACACCACACACACCACACCACCACACACCACACACACCACCCACACCACACACACCACACACCCACCACACCAACACACCACACACACCACACCCCACAAACCACACACACACCACCCACACACACACCACACACCCATACACACCACACACCAACCACACATACCACACACACCACAACCACACACACCACACACACCACACCAACCACACACACCAACACACACCACACACACCACACACACCACACACACCACACACACCACACACACCACACACACCACACACACCACACCACCACACACACCACACACACCACACACACCACACACCACACACCACACACACCACACACCCCACACACACCACACCCACCACCACACACCACACACACCACACACACCACACACCACGCACACCACACACACCCACACATCACCCACACCACACACCACACACACCACACACACCACACACACCACCCACACCACATACACCACCCACACCACACACACCCCACACACCACACACCACACAAACCATACACACCACACACATCACACACACCATACACACCACACACACCACACACACCACACACACCACACAAACCACACACACCACACACATCACATACCCGCTTGTCACGGCTCGCGCGTCTGCGCAGTCGACGACCAACACAGAATATTCTCTTCGGTTTCACTGCAATTATATCAGGATTAATTGCGCAAAAATAAACCGTCCTAATCAAGGCTTTTCGACAATTAGACGCTGAGATCTGCGACTTGTCTGCCCAGTCAGTCCCTTTGGACTCAGAGTAATGCGGCCGTTGGGCCATTTGTTAGTCGTCTTGTTGCTGCTGTTTTTACCTCCTCTGGTTGGTTGGTTGGTTGGTTGGTTGGTTGGAGGAGTTTTACGTCCTGGCAACATCTAAGGTCATATCGATTTGTGACAGTGCGCACTCATGGTCATGCTATAGTGCTGCCCCAGTAGGAAATCAGGCCATTAGCACCATGACCCGATATCCCACTCAGTCAGATTATCCTGACACTGAACTAAGCAGTGTTTGCATGGGTGGGGCCCTTTACCTTATTGTTTCTCTCACTTTGTTCTTGTTGCTGGAATCGCTGGAATCACTGGACCCACCTTTACCAGTCCCTTCCTCCTAAACCCTTGCTGCTATTGACTGGATATGCGTGCTCTGCTACCACCAGACCGGAGAGATTCGGGGCCGCCCCAACGCTTCGCCGTTTTGAATGTTGTAAAGACATCCCAAGCTTCTACAACCATCCCTACTGAAGATTAATCTTCACAACCAGAGATTGGACTGATTTATCAGGCCTTTCAAAATTGTGCAGTTCTGCAGCCGGTAACCATCATAAGGTTACGAACAACCCGACAAGCAAGCAACTGACCCAAGCAGTGCTTGCCCTGGGAGATGGCGCCACTAGTGTGTCGGTGTGTTTGTGTGTGTTGGGGGGAGTGCGCTATGCGAGAAGGGTGGAACTCAGACTGGTAGAGAGGGAAACAATGTCACTGACAATGGCAAAAGTCTCGCGTGGTGGCCTCGTTCTCGTCACGGACGGTGATTCGCGAGATCTCGGACAATGCGGGAATAGAGTAGGGAGTAATGGTGGTCAGGAGGTGTCCACGTGGAAAGTGGTTGAATTGGGAAGGAGGTGGGGTGGGGTGGGGAGGAGGGCCGGGGTAGTGGTGTTCGACAATGCCCTGGAAAGAGTGAGGGGTGGGGGTGGGGTGGGGGTGGGGTGAGGTGGGGGTTACTCAGGGCCATGTGAGCTTGAGATGGGAGTCTTTGCTAATGGTGATGGGCCGTCCTGATATGACATTAGATGTTGCCAGGACGTAAAACTCCAACAACCAACCAACCTAATGGTGATGGGTGTTCAGTGGAGCGTGACAGGTGATAAACTAAAGGAGGTAGATTTGGTTATTGGTTGTTGGAGTTTGACATCCTGGCAACATCTAAGTTCATATCAGGATGGGTACTGACTTGTGACAGCGCACACTCATGGTGACTTCATAGTGCTGCCCCAGTGGGAGCCCAGGCCACCACCACCATGACCTGATATCCCACTCATTCACATTATCCTGACACTGCCTTGCCTTGCCCTATTCCAATAATGCCGAGAGCCTAGCTAGGAAGTGACTCGTATCAAGTTTGAAGTCATCGGTTTGACTCGAACAGGGTTCTGGAGGGATAGTTGGTATAGTGGCAGAACCTAGCAGGAGTTGAAACAAGAGATGAAAATCGGTCGGAAAATGGGGATGTGAGAAAGGTAGGAGAGGATGATGCCTTCAGGATAGAGGAGAGGGTTGGGGATGGTTGGGGGAGGAGACCTAGGCTATGTTGCTGGGAGTAAGGCGGGGGAAGGTAGGTGGGAGGGTGGGGGAAGGGGAATGCCCGGGGGGTGAGGCGCCATCCGCCGTGACGTGGCAGCGGGGCGTTGGTGCCGGCGTCCCGTGCCTCACTTCCGGTGGCGCCGGTGGCTGGAAAGTCGGGGGGTGTTGGGTAGTTTATATTCGCTTCCCTGTAAGACGTAGTAGTGGCGATCCCAAGGGGTCCCCACGCGCACACACCTCCACTCCCTTTAGGTCCACCCACCCAAGCACCCACCCAAACACTAGCCGGGGTGGCCGAATGAGTTGAGCGTCCGTCTCCCGTTTTGATATATCGTGGGATTCGAACCCTGGTCGAGTCAAAGTGATACCTTTAACATTTATGCTTATCGCTTCCTAGGCTGGTGCTTGGCATTAATAGGATAGGGAAAGGAGGGGTTAGCTCAGTGTCATGATAATGTGACTGAGTGGGATATCAGGTCATGGTGCTGGCGGTCTGGTCTCCCAGTGGGGCAGCCTTATAAATATGCCATGAGTGCGCACTATCACAGGTCGGTGCCCGTCCTGATATGACCTTAGATGTCACCATGACATATAACGCCAACAACAAACCAACTCACCCACTCACCCCGACACACCACCAACCCACTCACCCACTCACTCACTCACCCACTCACCCACTCACCCACACCCACCACTCACACTCACCCCTACACACCACCCATCCACCCACACTCACCCCCACCCACGCTTCCACACTCACCCCAACCCACCCACACACACTCATCCCACCAACCATTCACACAGCCAGCCTGCAGCAGGTGGCTCTAACTCAAGGGCCGCACACACACATGCTCGCCGTAGTGGCTTCCTGACAGCCCGTAGCCGGAAGACAGACGCGCCGGCGCCGCCTGACATTTCTCACGGCTTATTAGCTCTGACGTCACAGCGTGTTTGTATCTTACTTTTCGCTTGACCCAATTCCACGTCATTTTTAGTTGTTGTTGCTTGCATTATTTTTTTTGTCATCAATCGTGGACAATACACGATTTCCACGACTACTACATCACCTGGTGATAGGCAATGACAAAGCTCGATCGTCAGTGTAAAACAACAGAGTGACACGCGTTGTGGGTTGATAGTCTGTCACTGTGTTGTTTTACACTGACAATCGAGTTTTTCAATCAATCAATCAATATGATATAGCTATAATTATCAAAAATGATTTAAAAAAATGGTAAGTATGTTTTCTCTATACATCCACATTTGTGTCGAAAAGACTGTCAGTTGCTCAATATGAAGCCAGTGTTAACAGAGCCTCAATTGCTTTTCCACAGACTCTGTGACCCACAAGTCCAGTCTGGCTTATGCTCTGTGCATGCATCGCGGAAATCGTGTATAGGGATTTCCTCATTCCACTGCACCTTGTACTAGTCTAGTATTTGTTTGTTTGTTTAGCGACGCCCCAGCAAAAAAAAAGTAAACATTGCCTATTGGAGGGCCGTACAGTGGTTAAACATGTCTGAGTAAAAAATTACATTTCATACAGAGGACACAGAAATGGATCCCAAAAGAGTCTACTATTCTACTGATGGGAGAAACAAGCATAACTGCACGAATTTGGATGGACCTCTCTCGGCAATTAAACGTCATAAGGAACCGTGGCAATTCTTACCTACAGAAAAAGTAAACAATTGTAGTGAGATGCACTGACCTACCCGGGTGAACTGCCACATGCACATATACGGTTCAGTAGGGTGATTACAGCAGGGAGCCTAGATGGCAAAATGGTTAGAATTCGAGAACTGGAATGGTAGCAGTGTGGGTTCGAATCCTAGACGGGTGCAAATTATTCGCATTTGCAACCCCAAAAAAGAAGATATATAAAAATAAAATTGCAAATTGTGCATGATGTAAACAGTACTTTACTCACTAGACAGAGTATAAAGATAATATTATATTTTCTTGTGTTTGTTTCTTTCCGTGCCTTTAGTTGTTGATAGTGTCTTTCCGATGTGTGTGTTAGTGGCAATAGGCTGTAGCCGTCGTGTCCACCTGGGGCCATATGTATGGGGCCAAAACTGGGTTTGGACGGGATTTCTAGTTTAGCGGCGAAAAGTCGCTATATATTGAGCAGTGTTACAGAAACACCACGAGTTTAAGGTCGGGTAGGCTAACACCACTCCGTACCAGGTCTAAGGGCAGTGTTAGGTACCGATTAGGCTCAAATCTATTCAATGCTATCATATTTGACAGAATTACATACAAGTGAAATTTGATCAAATTAACCCTAAAATCGAAGCGATATTAACGCCGCAGCTACATCGCCGGCGATATTCCTACTGTCGAATGTAAACAAAACAAATCGCCACCGCCGCCGACAGAATAACATAAAAAAAAAGTGCAATTTGGCCAAATTAAACCAGAAATCGAAGCAATATTAACATCGCCATCAAATTTTGGTCAAATAAACCAATAATTGAACCGATATTAACGCCGCCGCCGCCGACAGATCGGCGGTGATATTGTGAAATAGCGGTGTTCGCCGGGAACAGGCTCAGAGGGATTTCCCAAATCTATAAATAACTGCTAGGTTCGCTAACACCACCATGCTTTGGCACCGTACATACCCCATGACCCATTTCCCAACACCGGCGTTAGCTAACCTGAATGCGGTCCTTAGCACTGGAGCCGATAAATAATTCTTCATGCATACGGCCCCAGAGGTCAGTCTGTGGGGGTGCTAGGGTCAAATACCAAACTTCCGACAGCAGCTTAGGCAGGCCACGGGGCCGTCTTACAGCATTAGTACATCCGCCAATCACCAGGGGACGTCATCGACATCCGCCACCCTACTGCTCCCCACTCACTGCCCGACGCGCAGGCGTACAGGTGCAAGGGCAGGTGCATGCGCATGCGCAGAGTGCTCGTTATATTAATGGTCTTCGCTGAGGGCATGAGGCGGAAGTAAGTAAGCTTTACGTGAACTGCTCAGACTGGATTTGGCCGTAAGTGTGAGCCGTGTCGGTTAGAACTGAACATGGAGGAAGTGAGGCAAGCTTCGGCTGCCAGTGGATAATCAGCGGGATTTTTGTGGGGCGTTTTGTTGGTTTCTTGTTGGTTTTTTTATTTGTTTGGTGTGGTGGTTTTGGGTGGGTGTTTTTTTTGGAGGGGGGGGGGGTTTAGGGGAGTGTTCATGGTGGTGTCTTTTTGTGTTTTTTTAAAGGAAGTACTGGTAGGGCTCAGAGTCAGAAACTCCCCAAGTCTGACCTTTGTTTATTCTGAAAGATGAAGTATTCTAGTACTAGTAGTAGTACTTCTAGCCGCTATAGTCGATTATTGGAGATTTTACATATGCCATATATCAGATACCTATCTGAAATATATATCTGATATATGAGAAATATAACAGATTTGTATCATATATATATGTAGTATATATATATATATCAAACACTGTACGCGGTGGCCGATTGATACTTGTCACTACCTAGCATAGAACTTTACATTATTAGTATAGGACAAGGACTGGTTGTGCTCAGTATCAAGATAATGTGACTGAGTGGGATATTGGGAGTAAGTAAGCTTTACGTGAACTGCTCAGACTGGATCTGACAGTAAGTGTGAGCCGTGTCGGTTAGAACTGAAGACGGAGGGAGTGAGGCAAGCTTTGGGCGCCAGTGTCTAATGAGCGGGATTTTTGTGGGGCGTTTTGTTGGTTTCTTGTTGGTTTTTGTATTTGTTTGGTGTGGTGGTTTGGTTTTTTTGTTGGGGGGGGGGGGGGGGGTTTTAGGGGAGTGTTCGTGGTGGTGGGGTGGGGGTGAGAGGTTTTTTTTTTGTTAGAAGTAATGGCAGGCCTCAGAGTCAGAAACTCCCCAAGTCTGACCTCTGTTTATTCTGAAAGATGAAGTATTCTAGTACTAGTACTAGTAGTACTTCTAGCCGCTATAGGCAATGATTGGAGATTTTACATATGCCATATATCAGATACATATCTGAAATATATATCTGATATATCCGATATAACAGATTTGTATCATATATATATATATATATATATATCAAACCCTGTATGTGGTGGCCGATTGATACTTGTCGCTACCTAGCATAAAGCTCTACACTATTAGTATAGGAGATGGACTGGTTTTTCTCAGTATCAGGATAATGTGACTGAGTGGGATATCGGGTCATGGTTATGGCGGTCTGATCTCTCAGTGGGGCAGCACTATAAAGTCACCATGAGTGCACACTGTCAGAAGTCGGTACCCATCCTACTCAAACTATCTGCGTTAATATGATCAACACCCTTCCTGTACACAATGTGTTCAGTTGTAACACTGTATTCTGAAAGAGTTGCCAAGTAATGCCCCATCATCCCCTCAGCCTCCTTGAAATTCAACAACCACCGAAGAGAATGATGGTCAGTTCGAATAATAAAATTGGAACCGATTAGGAAATGCTTCCACTTCCTTGAATACACAATGATCGCCATCAGCTTGTGTTTTGTCGTACAGTAATTCCACTGCGCTTTATTGAGTTTATTACTGGCAAATGACAGCAGGACCTCTATACCATCCTGAACCTGACTTAAAATGCCAGATATAGCGAGCCCTGATTCATCAGTGTCCAGAATAAATTTACCCTCAGCCCTAAGATACTGTAGGACCAGAGTATGGGCGAAGGCTCATTTCAAGCCCAGAAAACATTCTTCCTGAGCGTCACCCCATACAAATTAAATTTTTTTAGAGGTGACAACCAATCCCTACAGAGGAACAGCCAACCCCACAAGTCATCAATGAAATCACGATATTAAGACACAAACTCAAGGAATGATCTCACTTCCTTCATATCCATGGACCTGGGCCAGTTTGCAATCGCAGAGAGCTTCTTGGGATTCACCTTATACCCCTGTCACACCATGACGTAACGAGCCAACATGAGCCTAACGTGGTCATTTTTCGTCATTACGTTGACGTACGTTGGGTTATGTTATGATGACGTCAGAATGACGTTAGAATGACGTCGAGCTACATCACATTACGTCGTGTTACGTCGAGTTACGTCAATGTTTTGGACATGTTCAAAACTTTTGACATAGCTCGAACGTAAGGGTTTACGTTCGCTGTATGTTCTGTTCACGTTCAGTGAATGTCAATGATGTTAAACGGACGCTATTCCAACGCTGCTCACTACGTTCAACTACGTTCCACTATGTTGACCCACATTAAACCGAGTGCAAATGCCCACATGGCGTAATGGGAACGTCAGGAGAACGTCAGGAGAACGTCAGGAGAACATCAGGAGAACGTCAGGAGAACATGCATTCAACATACGTTCAACATCTCGTGACGTATGTAACGTCACGTAACATTCTTCTGGCGATGGAATAACGTTCATAACGTTCCGTGAGCGTAATGACGTTGTCCTCTCTCGTTGAATCACGGTATCACTACGCTTTACCGACGTTATGCTCTCGTCCACTACGCTGCATCCACGTTCAACTTGTGCCCAAATTTGTATACTACGCCGAGAAGTTCAACGTTCTTCACGTTCTCCCTACGTTGACGTCATTATGTCATAGTGTGACAGGGCCTTTAAGCCCTCCACTGAGACAACACGCCCCAGGTACTGCATCTCATGCCTAAAAATTCGACATTTTGAGGCCTTGAGCTTTAAGCCATAGGACTAGGAGCGCAAAAGATCAAACCCCTTTTGCAGCCTATCCCTGCATTCATTTAATGTTTGACCGAAGACAATGACATTGCCTAGAGAGACTAAGCAGATGCTCCACTGAAGACCTGCCAACATATCCATCATCATCTTTTCGATCGGTGCCAGTTCTTTGCACAAACCAAACGGCATAACGTTTCACTCATGCAGACCTAGATGAGTACTAAACGCAGTCTTAGCCATATCTGCTGGATCCATCGGTACCTGATGGTAGCCCAACTGCAGATCCAACATGCAAAACAACTATTCCCACCTAAGCTCTCAAGTTTTGTTTGTTTGTTGTTTTACATCCTCCTAGCAATATCTAAGGTCATATCAGGATGGGTACCGACTTGTGACAGTGCGCACTCATGGCGAATTTATAGTGCTGCCCCATTGGGAAACCACGCCACCGGCACCGTGACCTGGTATCGCACTCAGTCACATTATCCTGACACTAAGCACACCAATCCTTGCCCTATCCTAATCATGCTGAGCACATGGATAGGCATTCTTCCGTGTCTGCATGTTGAGCTTCTTGTAGTCAATACAAAAACGGATCGTCCCATCTTTCTTTTTGACCAGGTGGACAGGTGAACTCCAAGGAGAATCACTCCTCCTTATAATTCCACTATCCAAAAGCTTCTTCAGCTCCATCTCCAGTGCCTATTTCTTCGATTGCACAAAATGGCAATAGGGAATCCTGAAGGTGGTGGTCTCGCCGACTTCTATATTATGCTTGACCACCTCTGACCACCCTAACATCTCCCCCAGTACTGCAAAAACCTCCATGTTATCCGACAGGAATTGCACTACCTCCGAACGTTCCACCTGCATGTCCACCTCGCACCCATTGCCAATGGTACAAGATGAGCGGGCAAATTGCCACTCAGGGATTCTGACTCCACCTGGGGTGTGATACACTCCACAGTGTTGCCAAAAGTCACAACATCGTCTATGTTCCCCTGTGCCACAATACCCACCTTACCCCTACTAATCACAACAATAGGAGAAACAGCTGACTGCGTGGTGTGTGGCTGACCCAGTCCCGCCATGCACTGCCAGTCCGGCCAGCCCTCACCCAAGTCACCAGAGTACGCTTGCTTCACAGCCGTCTTTATTCTCCGCTCACTGTGGCGTCCACGATCAATTGACCAGCCTCTGCCCTGCCGGGTCCCACATCAACTTCCTCGGGGGGAGGTTATGCTTGCCGCACACAGTAGGTGGCACCCCTGTCGCAGCGCTGCCCGACGGCTACCATACTGCCACCTATTGCTGTAAACTGCGGTGGTGACGGAGCAGTCCTTGCTGCCACCGTATGGTAGTGGAGCTCATGTCTGGACTACTACATGACCATAGATATGTGTAGCTTAGTTGATTATTGGAGTTTTACGTCGGGCAACATCTAAGGTCATATCAGGACATGTTTCTATGAAGTAAGACCCAAACAAACGAACAAACATATATCAGATATATATCAGATATTTAAGAGAAATATCTCAGATATGTATCAGACATATCAGATACATATCGAATATATATCTGATTTATATCAGGAATATATCAGGTATATAACATAGATAACAGATAGATATATCGTGACCTTACTATAAAAAGGTTCTATCTGACAAAGTGACCGAATTGGTGTTATGGGTGTAAAAATTGTTCTATCTACAAAAGGCTATCATAGAGTTGCAGAACTGTTTCTCAACTGGTATTTTCTCAACTGGTATTATCATGAAGTTATATAGCTTCAGTGCTCATTATCTCAAAAGCACCATTTTGTCAGATAGAACCTTTTTATAGTAAGGTCGCGATATAGCATTGTACTTCAGAATGCAGTTATTCTCGCAGTCCTCTATCGTGGACAAGACTTCGGAGCCCACCATATAGAAAAAGTGTTCAATGATTGGGTTATGGAGATAACCACATGGATTCCCATTCTACTATGATAAATATATTGTTCAACTAATTATCTATCATACTGCATAGTCCGCTACTGTTCGAGTGCAGAATTAATTAAGTCATGTAGATCAATCAACTTTAAAACAGAATCTAGTAGCTGTAATAATATTGGCATGGTGGCATTCTCTCCGAGTTCATCAAATCTATAAACAGCGATAAACAGCGGGTGCTGCAACCAGGACGTTGCACAGGCTGATTCCTACCCAATCAGTTTTTGCTCTGATTCCTGATGTGGTCGTCATTCAGAAGGCTAACATTTTATCTACTCAGCAGGTTGATCTGTCTCAATCTGGACTCAAAGGTTCTTTGTGACGTCACTCGGTTCCCACAACCCTCCCCACTAATCCACTACCACCAATAATAATAATAATGATAATACAGTAGTACTTTTTTTCTTTTCTTTCACAAGTGTTTATTCATATGAACACATATAGTGTCAGTGCAGGAGCACTGGTCTTCCAGCCGTTTTACATGCACTCTGGAATTTTACACATGGTTTGGGAGGGTATCCTGTGCTGGACACTTTGCACAGGACACTTTGTACAAAGGGTGTGCTTGACTCATGCTGCATTATGGGCAGCATCAGTCACTATTCTTGTCAGTCTCAGGTGACTACTAGACTATGTACTTGATATTGTAATCATTTCTCATTGCAAATGTGCTTTTTTGGTTTATGATGTCTGTGTGTTGGGTTTGTAGTTTGCGGTTGTTTGGTGTTCTTGTTTTGTTTTTGGTTTGATTTGTGTTGTTAGTGAGTGTGTTCTGTTTCTGTATATGTGGGTGGTTAACAAAGGTTCTGTATTTGGTTTGTATTGGTTTGTATTGGCAGGTGTCTGCCTTCATTTTGTTTTGCTTTGATTCATTATGGGCTAAATGGAGAGTGGCAGTCAAGTAATGAAAGCAGTCTTTGTCGCATCGAGACCGACAGCATGATGACGATGATGTCTGTGTGTTGGGTTTGTAGTTTGCAGTTGTTTGGTGTTCTTGTTTTGTTTTTGGTTTGATTTGTGTTGGTAGTGAGTGTGTTCTGTTTCTGTATATGTGGGTGGTTAACAAAGGTTCTGTATTTGGTTTGTATTGGTTTGTATTGGCAGGTGTCTGCCTTCATTTTGTTTTGCTTTGATTCAGTATAGGGGAGGTGAGGTCCCTGGTGGCAGCGGGGGGAGGCGCGGGGGGACAGAACGTCCCCTGTGATCCACGAACCCGCGACATGTATGGACAATTTGTCAATGTGCAAAACTCTTTTTTGCTTCATTTGATTGATTGTGCCTCCGACTACAGGACACCTGCTATGTGAGGACAACATTGGTCTAGATGCAGCCCGGTGAATAAGGCTACTGTTGTACCAGACATGCATGGAGGTCTACAAGTTGATCGGTTGTTAGAGTTTTATGTCCTGGCAACATCTCAGATCATATCAGGACGGCTACCGACTTGTGACAATGCACACACATGGCGACTTTATCATGCTGCCCCACTGGGAAATCAGGGTGCCGGCACCATGACCCGATATCCCACTCAGTCACATTATCCTGACACTGAGCTAACCAGTTCTTGCCCTATCATATCAATGCCAAGCGCCAGGTTAAGAAGTGACAAGTATCAATTGTATAAGTCATTGGTTTGACTCGAGCGGGAACATCCTTTGAATCGAGCGGGAACCGAATTCCCGATCTCCGGCACGTGAGGCCCGCGCTCTACCGATTCGGCCACTGCGTCCGGTCGGTAGGCATACAACCACGCATGCGCACAATATCCGATTGAAGGACTAACAGAGAATACATGTATATATTCCTTGAAACATCCTTTTACAAAAAACAACAAAAATATAGCCCACCACCAACCGAATGAGGCTGTTCCTGGAAACCGGAAACCAGGGGGGGGGGGAGAAAGAAAAAAACTGCTCGCCCGCGCATTCCCAGCATGCTCTCTGTCGCCACCAGCCAACTAAGAGACGAGAAGTACCACGTGACCACCTCCTCTGGAGACTTCAGACCGGTGTGCGCAACAAAACGGCGCCTCTACATTTCAAAGAGCGGCTAGTGGAGGGGGTGGGGGAAGTTGGGGATCAGTCAGGCTCTGTTCTAATAGCGCGGAAGCGGCTGGCAGGATATGCATACTGGCGTCCTTTTGATGGGAATTAGCGGCAGGCTGAAACTGATAGCCTCAGCTCATCGGATCCGTCCGCGTCTGTTTGATGTTTGATTAAGCATCTCAGTTTGTGTGTTGGGGTGGGTATGGGGGTGGGGCTGGTAGTGGGGTGGGGGAGGGGAAGTAAAGGGGGGTGGGAGGAGGTGCGGGGCCAGAAACATGTCTTGAACTTAGAAGGAGGCGGTGCTGTATCCAGACTCGTTGGTATACAGTACATGCGTGTAGGCTTGTAGGCTTGTAGGCTTGTAGGCTTGTAGGCTTGTAGGCTTGTAGGCTTGTAGTCGTGTAGGCTTGTAGGCTTGTAGGCTTGTAGGCTTGTAGGCTTGTAGGCTTGTAGGCTTGTAGGTGTAGGCTTGTAGGCTTGTAGGCTTGTAGGCTTGTAGGCTTGTAGGCTGCAGCTTCTGATAGCCACAGGTTTGTTTTTTCACATTTAAGGCCGCCTCACGTTGCATGGCAATTTGAGTTGAAGCCACTGGGGTCCTTCCACAACCACCCGTCCACTACCCGGACTACCTGCGGCCCGATCAATAGCAGTGGAGAAGTACCGACTTGTGAGGGCCGCACAGAGAATGGGAGTCGAGCAATCGTAGCCGTCGTAGTCATCGCAGTCGGCTCGGTCATAGCTATCGTAGTCATACTCTTCATAGCCATCGTTGGCAGTATGTCTGTTGTAGCCATCATACACATAGTAGCCGTTACAACCGTCGTGGGCGTCGTAGTCGTTATGGTCGTTGTAGCAGTCGTAACAATCGTAGCAGTCGTAACAGTCGTAACAATCGTAGCAGTCGAAACAGTCGTAGCAATCATAGTTATCATAGTCCTCGCAGTCATAGCCCTCGTAGTCGTAGCCAACATAGTCGTAGCTAACATAGTCGTAGCCAACATAGTCGTAGTCAACATAGTCACAGCCAATATAGTTATAGACAACATGATCGTAGCCAACATAGTCGTAGCCAGCATAGTCGTCGTAGCCGCCCTAGCCGTCGTAGCCGTTGTAGCCGTCGTAGCCGTCGTAGCCATCGTAGCCGTCGTAGCCGTCATAGCCGTCGTAGCCGTCGTAGCCGTCATAGCCGTCGTAGCCGTCGTAGCCGTCGGGATTGGTTGGCCTCAACAAAGGGTATTGCAGTTTGCTGTTCTGTGTGCCCTCCAGTAACGGCAGCGAATGAGCGCTCCCCTCATTCAACCTGATCAGTTATCTTCTATAAGAAAGGAACTACTTTCTTACATCGAGTCACCAACCATATGACAAAGAGGCTACGGCTACATCCCTGTGATGCTGCGACACACGCGATACTTCCGCTGTGCAGTAGTATTTGGGTGCATGTATTTTATTGTTTTAATTTGTTGATTTAGTAGGAGAAATATTATTCAATCGCGGGTAATTGGTTTTCCTCATTCCACTGTTCCAGCATTCGAACGCCACACCTGCCACATGGGAGGTGAGCGATGGCATATGATGACTAGCTTGCATGTGCACATATTGTACATTGTAAATCGACTGAGCCATTAGACGTTCCACTTTATGGTGATATATCCTATGAGATGTTGTATGACATATTACTGTTTTCATTAATTCAATGGTTTCATATTATCATCATCATCGGCATCATCACAATCATCTAGCCCTTAACCACAAGGATCATTGTGGCACCAGAGATGACTTTGCAATCAGTCCTGTCCATTGCCTTATGTTGTCTTCCCACCCCTTCCTTTGTCCGCCTTGTTAGGTTTCCCCTTTCACTGTACCAGATGGTTTGGGACAGACTTGATGAAGGGAAATGCGGCCATACCACTGTGGTTTGCATCTCGTTATGATTGTCAACAGACTTTTGTGTGGTCTAATTGCTGCTGGATCTTGGCATTGACTTCCTCGTTTGTAACATAGTATGAGATGCAAGGGCTTAGATGTCATCTGCATGTACGCAGCTGTGTATCACTTGAGATTACAAATATTTGTTTATTAAAATATATGATGGTTATCGCATTTTATTCCATCACACTTTATTCCAATAACATTTTATTCCATGTGAGTACCAACTCAAGATCCCATTCTAGGCGCTGAGATAGATAGTATCTTGTGGTGGCACCTCATTTCCATGGATGCATTCTTCTTTTGAGCTCTGCTGTGAGGGGCCATGATTCACAAGCATACAGGAAGATGGATGTGACAAAGGAACACATGTGTCATATCCTGGAGCTGGGTGAAATACTCTTGTCAAACCAAACTGAGTTCAGCCTTTTTAATGCTGTCATTGCCTGTGCTATCCGAGTGTATCTTAGGCTTGGAACCTGCATCAGTTATAACTGATCACACATATTTGAAGCTTGTGACTGTCATAAGCCTCCATTTACTTTGATCACGGTGTTGATTCCACTGTGGTGGGGTTTCATAACGAGGATAGCGAATAAACTTGGCTAGCTCTTGGTGTTATAGGAAGCTGGATGGAGATGCTTTTGTGTGGCTGGTTTTTTGCTTCTTGAAACAAAATGGCTGCCCCCTCAGCTATTCTTCCAGACTCGTACAGCTCCAAGCGCCAATCCAGCCTGCTCCCTATCGGCTAAATGTTTGTTTGTTGTTTGTTTACATCCTAGCAACATCTAAGTTCATATTAGGATATGTACCGCCTTGTGACAGCGCATACTCTTGGCGAGTTAATAGTGATGCCCCACTGGGACTGGGAGACCAGGTCGCAGGCATCATGACCGATTATATTCCACACAGTCACATTGCCCTGATACTGTCCAAACCAGTCCTTGCCGTATCCTATTAATGCTGAGTGCCAGGCTAGGTAGTGACACGAATCAATTGGATGAATCATCGGTTTGACTCGGCCGGGATTCGAATTCGAGATCTACCACACGGGAAGCCTGCGCTCTACCGATTCGGCCACCATGGCTAAATGCAGGTGCGCGTGAAAACCTGTTGGTGCACCACCACACTAAGTCCCTCTGGCGTTGCTTCTCCCAAGTACATGACTTTGTTCTCCTTCCCTTTACTGTATATATATATATGATAGTGACAGGGCGCAGTTGCTGAATCGTTCGGTTGCCGGTCGAGTCAAACCAATGACTTACCAAATTTATACTTGTCGCTTCCTAGTGTGGTGCTCGGCTTTAATAGGATAGGGTAAGCGCTGGTTAGCTCAGTGTCAGCATAGTAACGAGGGAGGGTCATGGTGCCGGTGGCCTGATTTCCCAGTGGGGCAGCACTATAAGGTCACCAGGAGTGAACACTGTCACAAGTTGGTACCCATCCTGATATGACCTTAAATATTGTCAGACGTAAAACTCCAACAACCAACCAACCAACTGTATATGAAACCTAATACAAACCATTGTCTGGAACAGATTTTCAACAGCAGCCATGTTATTGCCCGATTTCATTTTATTAAACAGGAAAGCGCATCCTTACTCTGATAGAACACTGAATATTGTGTGCTGTGATTACTTCAAATTGTCTATTTATGTGGATGAATAAATCCACGTACAAAGCGCCTTTTGGAAAGATAGATTTGATTTGAATGAAGAGTGACGCTGAAAAAGAAATCCAGATACAAAAGGGCTTTATTTACAAAACAGTAGCATCCAGGCTCGATCATACAAAGTCGAAAAGTAATAAGTAGGTCAGGTGGGTGGAAAGTTTGTGCATTGCTACCTAATCTGCTAGTAGGGCTGCAAATAACATCCAGGAAGGTGTGAAAGCCCACTGGCCAATCAGGTCGATGGCGAGACAAACTCATCCATCTACCTAAAGACGAGTCCAAGGCGCAGCTGGCAGGAGAGGAGTGTGGTGTGTCATTCCCGCCAAATCAAACACAATGTGAGCATTTCGACCGATGCAAATTTCCAGCATTCTCCAAAAGTAAATATAATTGTGTGCTTTGAAAAAGTCGGTAAATGTTTGTACACCTGGGTGAAATGAGTTGATGAGTTGTTGTTAAAACGGGTTTGACATATTGCGGCACGACTCAGAGTGAGACAATGATATGGCGGCATACACATCCTCCTGCAACCTAAGAGGGGAATGGCGGGTGGTGGAGGGAGGGGGCAGCTAGCTAGATGATTGTGATGATGCCAATGATGATAATATGAACCCATTGAATTAAT
Source organism: Branchipolynoe longqiensis (assembly GCA_030323885.1). Classification (NCBI taxonomy): domain Eukaryota; kingdom Metazoa; phylum Annelida; class Polychaeta; order Phyllodocida; family Polynoidae; genus Branchipolynoe; species Branchipolynoe longqiensis. The sequence goes on along the minus strand of CM059196.1, from coordinate 38,481,635 downwards.
GAAAACAGTAATATGTCACAGAACATCTCATAGGATATTTCACCGTAAAGTGGAATGTCTAATGGCTCAGTCGATTTACAATGTACACTATATGCACGTGCAAGCTAGTCATCGTATGCCACCACATACCTCCCATGTGGCAGGTTGTGGCGTTCGAATGCTGGAACAGTGGGGTGAGGGGAGGGGATGAGGGGAGAGGGTGTATCGGAATAAGGGCATGGAAGGGCTATTGAAAATATGGCTATGTAGGTCTGGATGGGTGGTTGGTTGTTGGAGTTTTATGTCCTGGCAACATTTAATGTGATATCGGTACTGACTTGTGACAGTGTGCACTTATGGTGATTTATAGTGCTGCCCCATTGGGAGACCACTCAGTCAAATCCCACCCAGTCAAATTATCCTGACCCTGAGCCAACCAGTCCTTGACATATCCTAATATTGCTGAGTGCCTGGCTTGGAAGCGACAAGTATCAATTTTGTAAGTCATTAGTTTGACTCGACCAGGAATTGAACTCCAGATCTTCCGCACAGGAAGCCTGTGCTTTACCGATTCGGCTACCGCGTTCGGTCTCGTTGCATTGGGAGAACTGGAACTAAAATGAAAATTCAAAATGGACTGCTAAAGAGCGACGGGTATATAGAGGGGGATAAAGAGGGAATAAAGAGGAGGATAAAGAAGGGGAGAAGGGGTGGAGGAATAGAAAAAAGGAGCCGAATGGAGGAGGAGAGAGGAGGTGGGAAGGAGGAGGAGGGAGGAGGAGGAGAGAGCAGGAGGGAGGAGGAGGGAGGAGGAGGGAGGAGGAGGGAGGAGGAGGGAGGAGGAGGGGGAGGAGGGAGGAGGAGGGAGGAGGGTGCAAGAGTAATAAGAAGGAGGAGCAAGAAGACGATGAGCATGGAGCAGGAGCAGGAGCAGGAGGAGGGGAGAAGGCGGAGAAGGAGGAGGGGTGGGGAGGAGGGGGAGAAGGGGCGGGGGAGGAGGCTGGAAAAGGCGATGTAGCAGTACGAGGCTGAGTGGGCGTTGCGTCGTGGGGCGTGGCGCCTACTGCGGAACGCAGCTGTAACTAACATGACATACTATGACAGATTCCGGGTAAATATCCACTAATATCCATGGCAACCGAGTGACTCAGCAGAGCCACGGGTTACACTCACCGCTGCACAGTCTAGCTTCACGGCTACGTTGGGTTCTTTGTTTGTTTGCTTGTTGTGTTTCGTCCTAACAACATCTAAGTTCATATCAGGACGGGTACCGATTTGTGACAGTATGCGCTCATGGCGACTTTATAGTGATGTCCCATTCGGAGACCAGGCCACCCGCCCCCATGACCAGATATCCCACATTGTCACATGATCCTGACACCGAGCTAATCAGTCCTTGTCCTATCCTACTAATGCCGAGTGCTAGCCTAGGTAGTAACAATTATCAATTTTGTAAGTCATTGGTTTGCCTCGACGGGGATTTAAACTCCCGACCTTTCACACGGGAAGCCTCTGCTACCTCGTTCGGTCTGGTGGAATTGGGAGAACTGGAACTAAAATACAATTCAAAATTGACTGGTAAAAGCCATGGCCGCCTCCCTTGGGCCGGACGCTGAACCATGTTGGTCCCGAATGTCAGATATCACCGCTATCGCAAGTGTTGTGGTTTGGTATCGATTGCATTGATGTTGATGGCTGTGGTATCATAAAGAAATAAATCCTCATTGCCTGTTTGGATGGAATGGTAACCTTAAGAATGTAATCGGAACACAGTGTAAATAACAGATATATATATATACATAGATATTTAGTGGAATTAACATATATATATATATATGTATATGTACACATCTATATATATATATATAAGCTACCTACATAAATAAGGAACAAGGAGAACATAAAGTGGGTAGAAAGGATATATTCTCTGGCTAGAGGAAATGAGCAGTCTAGCCTAAACAGACAAATTTCAATTGTACAGTGAGTAAATGCAGGGGCGCTGAGGCGTGGGCGAGTAGGTGGCGCCACATGCTCAGGTCATGAGGAACTAGTAGATGACCTAATGAGTAGGTGACCAGCCGATGACTTAGTGGCTGGGGAGTAGATGAATCTTCCAGCTTATTATACTCATATAATGGCTTATGCATCATATATATATACAACTTTACAAGGAGTATAATATATTAGACTTATATAAAGAGCGGAATTAACATGTTTCTAATAATAATATTAAGAGGGGCAGCTGGCTCGATATCTGTATTTCGATATTGTCCAATCGCTGGCCAGTGCCTGCGAGCCCGGGACTGCCCAATAGTGGCGCCAAACGGTGGGTTCGGCCGCCGGTCCGCCATATTTGTTCATTGTTGGCCCAGATATACATCTGTTGGGACCACACTGGGACTATATACATATGTATATAGTGGAATTAACAAATATATACACGTATATAGCTATCGCGATTATTTCCACTATATATATGTCCCAAGTGTGGCCCAAGTATGGCCTAATTGTGGCCCTAATGTGGCCCTGGTGTGGCCAAAGCATGGAATCAGTGTGGCCCCAATCTGACCCCAATCTGACCCCAATCTGACCCAATCTGGCCCCAATCTGGCCCCAACTCCAATATGCCCTCCATACATAGTGTGGTCCAACCTCCAATGTTTCTCCCTACCCCCCCACTCTGGCCTCTCCTCTAAGGTTGCCCCCCGCCCACCCTCACTGTTCCACCCCCCTCCGCAGCAGGGCCGCAGTGTGGGTCGGGATAGCCATGTATGGCAGGCCGGTAGGACAGAAGAGGGCCTTCATCAAGGGCAGCAACTGCCCCCCCCCCCTTCCCTCAACTAGGGACCATACTCCATCTGCCGGCCCCAAATAACAGGCCTGAGTATGTATTGATTAATACCGGGAAAAGGTCAGAAGTTGACGGGTATAGATCGTCGCCCCCGCGCGTAAAGCTCGCTCTGTGAGATCTAACCAAGGGAGTGTGGGGCTGGGGGGGGGGGGGGCAGATACACAGGACTTGTAAACTGGATCACACCCCGCGGGCCGTGCGGTGCTTTATGAGGTCTCTCCCCAGTTGCCAAGTGAGGTGAACCAGACGGGATGGCCGAATGAGTTGAGCGTCCGTCTTCAATTTTGGGAGATCGTTGGATTTCGAAACCACGAGTTCGAACCCTGGGGGAGTCAAACCAATGACTTAAAAATGTATACTTGTCGATTCCTATGCTGAATCGCTAGAGCACATGGTTCCCGTGCGGAAGATCGGGAGTTCGAATCCCGGTTGAGTAAAAGCAATGACATACAAAATTGATACTTGCCACTTCCTAGCCAGGCGCTCGGCATTATTAGGATAGGGCAATGACTGGTTGGCTGAGTGGGATATCAGGTCATGGTGCTGGTGGCCTGGTCTTACATTGGAACAACACTATAAAGTCGCCATGAGTGTACACCTATCGCAAATCCTTTTCCATCCTGGTATGACCTTAGATGTTGCCAGGACATACAACTCCAACAACCAACCAACCAAATGTGGTGCGTTATTCCCCTTTGGAGGCGAGAGCTGGGACCTGGCATGTTGTTGGCCTTGGAAGGAGGCAGTGGGTCCATCCTTGCTTTCTCATCCCTTTATCACCATCATCATCGTCATGCTCATCATCATCATCGTCATTATCACCATCGTCATTATCATCGTCATCGATCCCTTAACCACGAGGGTCTTTGGGGCACCACAGATGACTTTGCAAGCAGTTTTGTCAATTTCGTTCTTTTCTTCCCTGCCCTGTTGGACAAGGCACCAGAGATGACTTTGCAACTAGTTTTCTCCAGTTTTCCTTATTCTCGACCGCCCTCATGGACTTGCCGAACTCCAGTCCTGTCCATTCCCTGATGTCTTCCCACCTCTTCCTTTGTCCGCCTTTTCTTCTCCCCCCCCCCCCCCCCCCCACCATCACCGTGCGACTCTTAGCCTACTCTATCTAGGTCCTGCGCTTTAAAATTGGATAATCCCACCACGAAAGAATCCATTTTTCGAAATCAAAGAACTGTCCTAGATGTTAATAGTCCGGTGGTTTTCAGTTTCACTTTAATTATTTTAGATATGATCCTTATAAGCTACGTGGCTTCAGTTTAAAGTAATTTTTATTTTCAGTGACGAACTTTGGAGACATTTGAAGTGAAAATATACCAAATTAATTTTGGCAAGCACATCAAAAATCTGATACCATACACTTCAGCAGCAACAGGTTCTATTAAATTGACTCATTATCCCCTTAGCAACACATGTTCACACACACAACTTTAGGCCGAACTAGATAAGGCGAACTAGATGAGGCGAACTAGTGTCGTGTCCACACATGCAGTATTCTCGGGGCGGTTTAAGGCGGAAATCGATATCTGCGCATGAGCAAGTCCATACTAACCAGCACCAGTTTCGGTTAGTCGATGTTGGCACGAGAGAGTGTGGGTTCGACCTAGATCTGTTTCGACTGAATCGTATTGTTTTGGAACGGTCAAAACTTCTGCTGGGCAGTGAAACCCTAAAAATAAATGATGAAAAAAATATCTGTGCACATCTAGCAGTTTCATAGAGCAAATTTACCGGAAAGTCAACAAACTCAGGTCTCGACTGTGACGCGCTTAAGCCGCTTCAAGTAAACTGATACCATTCACATTAGGAAGTTGGGCCGACTTAAGCTAGTTTGGTTCATATAAGCTACCCTGCGAGGCGGTTTACTTGAGGTGAACTAGATGAGGCGACTTAGCCTTAAGTCGCCTCAGCGTAGTGTCCACACGGCGAATGTGAGGCGACTTAGATGAGGCAAACTAGTTGAGGCGACTTAACGCCTGTGTGTGAACACGGCTTAAGTTGGCTATGCAGGCTCAACCCTAGATAAGTATTGCTTTACAAATTGCAATGGTTTCGTCGGACAATGCAGCTTTAAGCATTTTGTATATATATACAGATACACACATAAGCATGCACATATTAATATGTATTATGCATAGTATTATTTTATATATAGTATGCCCCTGCTTATGTGCATACACACATCTTTTCAGATAAGCATGGGCATCTTATATCTAATATTATAGTATGTATAAACACATACATTTACACATAAGCATGAACATATTATATATAGCATTATATTGTATATGTGCCCATGCTTGTGTGTATTTACACATATACAGTAAAACCTCTCTAAATCGACCGACCTTGGGACCAACTTTAAGTGGTCCATTTTAGGGAGGTGGTCGGTTTATGGAGTTAGAATATGGTTATATTACGATCGTATTTTTGGGACCCAAATAAAGCGATCGATATAGGGGCGTGGATATATCTGTGGAGGTGGTCAGTTAGGGAGGTTTTACTGTATACATAAGCTTGGGCATATATATATATATATATATATATATATATAATGTTTTCCCTATAATGTCCATGTTTATGTGCATCTATATCTGCCTTCTACCTAGTGCGCTGTACATGTAAGCCGTTCCCCGGCGGGCCTGTTGGATGGGTTCGTTATGGCAGTCGGCATTGGGCTCAGTGGATTAGCGGGTGGACCCTGGAGACGTGAATTGAGTATGTGGTACATTAGCCACTCACTGAGCGTCACCATAGCAACCAGAATAACATCTCCCTACAGCTAACTGATAAAGATATAGCCAACAACACAAAATAAATATATAGATATACATGTTTGCAAATATATAGCACTATCAAAGTAGGGATTCCAGATATGTTCATAATATATATATATATAAACAATAGAATATTAACCCATTTCGCGCGGTGCGTCTGCGCTGGTTCCCGGGCGGGTCCGTGCGGCGCGGTATATATTAGCCGTCGTGCCAACAGAGATTACGTGCCGCTAATCAGCGACGGTGGCGCGACGTGAAAGGCCCATTGTTATACATAGCACTGGGCCTCGGGCACGAGCGCTGCTGTTAGCGGCCCGGGCCCGGCTCATGTATAATAAATGCGGAGCGCCATTATGTCCGGGTCCTAATGCTCACTCGGCCATCACAACATAACATTGCACCAATCAGAGTGAGAGGGGCGCGTCAAGGGGTGTGGGGTGGGGAGGGGAGGGGTGTGGAGGGGTGGGGTGGGTGTTGGGATGGGTAAATAGGGGTGGGAAGGCCCACTTGCTATCCGGACCGCACTTCATCCACACGTCTCTCTATCTCCTCTCTGATGGCCATGGTCCTCCTTGATAATGCCTGAAAAGAGTTCCAGGAGGGGGAGCCCGCCAGCATTTCACTTTCTACTCTTACGCTGTCTGTGTCTTTGGCTTGTCGGCTGGTCACCATAGAGAAAATAGACAGTCCTTTGAGTTTGACTCAACTCTCCTCATTTCTCTTTCCTATACTCCACCCTTTTTTTTTCTCCCAGGCTTACTTCTCCCCCTGATCAAGGGAGTTGTTTACCTTATCGTTTCCCTCACTTTGTTCTTGTTGCTGGAACCGCTGGACCCACCTCCTAAACCCTTCCTCCTAAACCCTTGCTGCTCTCAACTGGATACGAGTGCTATGCTCACGCCAGACCAGAGAGATTCAGGGCCGCCCCAACGCTTCGCCATTTTGAATGTTGTAAAGACATCCCCAGCTTCTACAACCATCCCACCTGAAAATTAATCTTCAACCAAAGATTGGACTGATTTATTGGGGCCTTTCTATATTGCTGCAGTTCTGCAGGCGGTAACCGTCGTAAGGTGGAGGTGTGGGGAGGAGTGGAGGTGAGGAGGGGTGGGGGTGAGCCGGGGAGGGGTAGGGTGAGGAGGGATGGGGAGGGTGGGGGTGAGGAGGGGAGGGGTAGAGGTGAGGAGGGGTGGGGTGGGGAGGGTGAGGAGGGGTGAGAGGAGTGGGGAGGGTGGCGAGGGTGGCGAAGGTGGGAAGGGACAGGGAGGAGTGGGGAGGGATAGAAAGAGAAATAATAGGCTTGGGAGGAAGTTTGTTTGTTTCTTTGTTGTTGTATTACGTCCTATCAACATCTAAGGTCATATCAGGATGGGTACCGACTTGTAAGAATGCGCACTCATGGCAACTTTATAGTGCTGTCCCACTAGGAAACCAGCTGCCAGCACCATGACCTGCTATCCCACTCAGTCACATTATCCTGACACTGAGCACACCAGTCCTTGCCCTTTCCTAATAATGCCACGCGCATGGCTAGGAAGCGACAAGTATCAATTTTTAAGTCATTGGTTTGACTCGACCAGGGTTCGAACCCACGACCCCACGATCTACCAGCATGGGAGACGGACGCTCTAACTCATTCGGCCATCCCGTCTGGTCTAGCTTGGGAGGAAGAACTGAATGGAAGAGGGGGTTGGGGGGGTTGGGGGGGGGGGGGGGGGGGAGAACGACGTGTATTGATAAGTGGGAGATTGGGGCTGGGGACTGGAAAGGGGGTAGCAAGGGAAGGCATGGGAAAGGGAGAAGCAGAAGAGACAGGGAAGTGATAGGGATGGTGGGCCTTATGTATGGGGACAGGGAGGGGACTTGGAAAAGTAGACATGGAGTGAGAAGCGCGGAAAGTTGGAGAGGGATACGGAGAGGGAGAGGGAGGAGGGACGGAGGGGAGGGTGAAGGGGAGCGGTGGAGATGAGAGGGGGGATGGGGCGTTAGGGGAGTGGAGGGGGATGGCAGTGAAATAGTGGAAGAGGCAGAGGAACGGGGGGAGCGAGGGGGTGGAGGAGGTGTAGGAGTACATTGAGGGGGCTTGGAAAGGGAAAGAGGGGGGAAGAGAGGAGAAAGAGGGAGGGGAGAGGGGGAGGAAGGAGAGAAGGGAGGATAGTAAATTGGTGGAGGATGTAGAGGAATGGAGGAGCAAGAGAGAGGCGAGGAGTGGGAGGGGGGGAGTGGGGATGGGGGAGGTGTAGCGGTACAGAGAAGGGGCTTGTAAAGGGAGAGCGGGAGGAGAGAGAGAGGTGAATAAGAGAGAGAAGAGAGGAGGGAGGGGGTGGGGTGGGTGAGGTGTAGCGGTACAGAGAAGGGGCTTGTACAGGGTGAGCGGGAGGAGAGAGAGAGGTGAATAAGAGAGAGAAGAGAGGAGGGAGGGGGTAGGGTGGGGGAGGTGTAGCGGTACAGAGAAGGGGCTTGTACAGGGTGAGCGGGAGGAGAGAGTGTGGTGAATAAGAGAGAGAGGAGAGGAGGGAGGGGTGGGGATGGGGGAGGTGTAGCGGTACAGAGAAGGGGCTTGTAAAGGGTGAGCGGGAGGAGAGAGTGTGGTGAATAAGAGAGAGAGGAGAGGAGGGAGGGGGTGGGGTGGGTGAGGTGTAGCGGTACAGAGAAGGGGCTTGTACAGGGTGAGCGGGAGGAGAGAGAGAGGTGAATAAGAGAGAGAGGAGAGGAGGGAGGGGTGGGGTGGGTGAGGTGTAGCGGTACAGAGAAGGGGCTTGTAAAGGGTGAGCGGGAGGAGAGAGAGGGGTGAATAAGAGAGAGAGGAGAGGAGGGAGGGGCATTGATGGGGGAGTGTAGGACTAGCAGTACACGGCGGGGGCTTGGAACGGGGAGTGGGGAAGGAGAGAGGGGGGGGGGGGAACACTCAGAGCAGGTGCATTAATGCACGCTAAGGCAGGACGCCAAATGCCCCTGGACTTTATAACCACCATACACTCAACAAGGCTAACATAGTAAAAGGTCACAACACACTACCTGATACCCCTGTCACACTATGACGTTTCTCTCCAACACGTGTCGACGTGTGTCACTTTTTGGCGAAACATCGGGAAACATCGGGAAACATTAGGAGGACGTTATGAGGACGTCGGTACACGTCGGTACACTATCCTGGATGTTGACAGTCGCCGGAGGATGTTGGTGAGCATAGCAGGTCGGGAGCTGTTTTAACATGTAAAAAAAAAACAACGACCCACAACGTGCGTCAACGCGCGGGTTCCAATATTGTGGCGATGTCAGAAGGACGTCGACAGCGCTGGAATAACGTTATGCGAATGCTAGGCAGTTGCCGCACGCGCGTGAGGGTCGTCTCCACATGTTGTGCCAAATGGTTGCTTTGTTGTTTTACATCCTACCAACATCTAAGGTCATATGAGCACGTCGTGCCAAACTTTTTTTTTTTTTCCTCACTCATCGACTAAGGTTGGCCGTGCGCGAATAACGTGCTGCGTTGACGCCGATCTTTTTCCCCAAACCGCCGAAACATTGGACGTGTCTCGACGCGTAGAAGATATTTTGCGCGCTCACGGCACGCCGGCGAGAAGCGTCATAGTGTGACAGGGCCATGACAGTGGCATTATTACCTTACAAACATCATTCATCAGTATAGCAGCAAAGTCGCAGATACATTCAACGACACGCGGTGTCGGCTGGGGTAGAATACATTGCCAAGTTGCCAAGTTTTGCTTCGATGATCAAATCAGGAAATCTTCTTAAATGTTTGAATTCAAGTAAGATTTCTCCGGTAATATATTGTGCTTAATTCATTTTAAATATATCGCTGCGAAAATGTTGTTTCTTTGTTGTTGTTTTATGTCCTAGGAAATTCAAAGGGCATATCAGGACGAGTACCGACTTCGGACAATGTGCATTCATGACAGATGTATACTGCTGCCCACTGGGAGGCCAGGCCACCGGCACTATGATGCAATATCCCACACAGTCGCATTATCCTGATATACTAACCAGTACATGTCCTATCCTATTAAAATGCCGAGTGCCAGGCCAAGTCGTGACAAGTATCAATTTTATAAGTCATTGGTTTGACTTGGCTGGGATTCCAACGCATGACCTTCCGCACGGGAAGCCGGCGCTCTACCGATTGCCACTACCTAGCCTGGCGCTCGCCATTAACACTAATAATAGGAGGGGACGAGAAGCCTGTGGAATTACTCAGACCGATTATAGGTGATTGAAATTTCCCCTGCTTAATCAACAAATGTAACCGACAAAGAAATTGGGAGGGGCTTTGGAGGCTGAGCTGTGCAATTAGGCGCAGTCGGACATCGGGATACCGGGCATCCGGATACCGTACATCCGAGTACCGTACATCAGGGTACCCTGTATTTGTCGGGTGTTTTATATATTTTTATTGATACAGTATTTATTCTGCCTATAGCATGTAAGCTCCCGTGAGAGTGCTTTTTTTCAACAGTGCACAGCTGTGAGGAATGTTATGGTGTATGCCCGGGTTCCGGTTCCACTGTGGTATCCGGGATATCCACCAGCATTTATTTAAGTAGTTAGTATCTATGTTAGTTTTTTGGGGGGCTTCTGGATGATGACGTGTTCCCAGAATTTGTTTGCTTGTTTTGTTTGCAGCTTTCCTTTCACTTGTGCCCTGTCCCTAGTTAGTGCCTAGATGTGCCAGAACACATCTGTACTCTTCGGGACTGTGACCAGGTGGGTCGGCTGTGGTGTTAAATTGTTAACCATAGTTCTAACGGCATTGTCCCTGACTTTTGGTTTTACCACCTTCCCTTCACCTGTGCCCTGTCCCTAGTTGATACCCGGGTGAGCCAGAACATGACCGTACGTCGTGTTACCGCGCATCTGGGTACCGTGCATCCGTGTACCATACATTCGAGCACCGTGTATTTGGGTACCGCGCATTGCGTTACAGTACATCCGGGTACCGTACCTCCGGGTACCGTGCATTCCGGTACCGTTCACCCGGGTACCATACATATGGGTGCCGTACATCCGTGTACCGTGCATCCGGGTGGTACCGTACATTTGGGTACCATCATCCCGCTTGCATGCATCCTGGTATTGTACATCATGGCACTGTACATCCGGGTACCGTACATCCGGGTACTGTGCATCTGGATACCGTGCATCTGGATGCCGTACATCATGGTACCGTACATACTGGTACCGTACATCCTGGGACCGTACATCCTGGTACCGTACATTTGGGTACCATCATCCCGCCGTGAACTTGGCACTGTAGTCCAGGTACCGTACATCCGGGTATCGTGCACCTGTACACCGTACATCCTGGTACCGTACATCATGGTACCGTACATCCGGGTACCGTACATTTGGGTACCATCATCCCGGTTCCGCGCATCTTGGCACTGTACATCCGGGTAACGTACCCCCGGGTACCGTGCATCTGGATACCGTACATCATGGTACCATACATCATGGTACCGTACATCCGGGTAGCGTCCACATTCCCCCTTCGTATCACTATTAGTAGGTTTACCGTGGCCTCTTGGCACACCCTGATCAAAGCCGACGCGCATGTACAGGAAGGGAATCATGACGCTGAGCATGATGGGCCAGCTGCTGGGTACACAAACCCCCTAACGACGTGGGTTCACGGTCTACAGCCCCCCCCCCCCTCTTCCACACCCACACACCTCCACCCATCTCTCAAGCCTTAGTCACCGGACTGGATGGACTGCGTGGGTAGAGTGCCCACTTGTTAGGCAAGCGGGAGATTGCAGGAACAATCCCCAGCCGAGTAAAGCCAGAGACTTTCAAAGTTGATGCGTGTTTCCTGCCTGGGTTGCTGCGCGGCATTATAAGAATGTTGTGGCGGTGATGAAAACGGGAAATATTGCGCTTCGAGGAGGATTGGAACCCACACTTATTGCCATTCTGGGGCTAGTATGCTGACCATTACATTACCTAGGTTTCCTCCTGATGTAATCAGCGAATCCACGTCTACCTGTCTATGTGGTTCCTTGCCTTTGAGGTCAGTGTAGATTATTAGTAGTAGTCTGCATTGACCTCATGGGGACGAGTGTAGTAGCATTCTCTAATCCCCTTGGAATTGTAAGTCTTTTAAAAGAACTGAGCAATAATTCACATGTACAATGCCAATAACACAATACCATACAGACAACTCAATTCCCCTCTCTTCAACCAATACTAATACAAAGTCTATCTCACCCATGTGGTCCTGTTCCTTTTTCACTGCTCTGGTCTCAGACTCCAACTGTACTCTTCCCCCCCCCCCCCCCCCCCCAGTCCAGCAATATATCTCGCTTGACCACTCTCCAAGCACCAGCCTACCTTGGCCACTGTCCAGCTGCCGACCACCCTCTCCATGGCCTGTCTCCATGCTCTACTGTCCGGCAGCCCCTCTTACACACAATTCCCCTACCGGTGCACTACCTGGTACATCCGTTTTACAGTATGGTCTACATTATTTCTACATTATATCTCATTGCTACACAGATTCCTTTACTGGTTCTTGATCCCTTAATATTTACACAGCTTAATCTACCTTTTATTTTCCTTTCCAATATACTAGAATTATCCCTCATGCTCCATAACTTTTAATATTACATCCATATTTGATAACTGTCGACTCTAAGCCTAAAATCTGCATCATTTTATAATGTCATGTCAGTGAAGACTACTACACTATAAATAATGTGTGTTTGATGATAGCATATTTAAACATAGAATACTGTTATAAAATATATGATTATTGGGAATATATAGACCAGAATTATGATGTGTATACCAGCATTAATTTTGAATCGTTTCACCTGAAATATTTCCAAAGTTAGCCATTTAATAATAAAAGTCACTTCAAACTAAAGCAAGTTATATTGTAACAATCCATGCATGTATCTATAACGAATATGGCGGAAAGAAAACCATCAGCTTAGGCAAGCTTAAATAATTCAATTAATAAGAGTATCAAGGACAAATAGCACTTATTCCATACAAAGCTACCACAGGGTATGCAGCCTTAAATAATTAAATTAACAACAATATCAAAGCACAAATTGCATTACTTCCTCGCTATGGTCAAGGAAAGCCAATAATCCCATTGCCATATTGAGAAACCTTTCTTGAAGATTTATACTGCCTATTATGGATAAGTCTGAATAGACTTGTTTTCACCATTAGAAAGTGTGTCGATAGAAAGCCTGAGCCTACACTTTTACTGACACAAGGAATTATTAACCTCCCACATCACATAGTCATTGTATGAGAGCAACTAGCCTTTGATGATGCTGTAAGTTATACACACCAGTGGAAATCCAAATTGGCAGAGGTGGGGGCACAGGGAATTGAACCACCTACCCTCAGATTAGGAGTCCGACCTAGAAAAAAGTCAGACACTCTAACCACTCCGCCACAGAGAACACCACTATACTAATTGCTTAGTCCCGCAGATAATCTGAGAAACAGTGCTTCAGCACCAGTTTTTCTTAAGCACGGCAAGTCCTGCAATGAGGAAGACCGAACCAGGACGCGCTTGTTCAGTCCACACTTGTTAGGTCGAGCGACCGAGTGCAACTCCCAGGGAAGGCAGTGAAGAAAGTAGGAAACCCAACCAGAGCGTACATGGCCTCCAGGTCGACTTGATGAGCCCATTCCTCCATTATGGAGCATACATTTTCAGTATTTTTTTAATTTTCATAATACTACTGATATGGCGTGATTTAAGCGGATGCAGAATTATGGTGGGCTTCGATTTAGTCCGTGTCCCTTTACTTAACACGACGACGTCCTCACACAGCCCCATAACCTGATAACATGACTGTTATTGTTAACTTAACGCATCAAGCAGGTCCGCGTCATGGCAGAACATTCAGTTTACGTCACAGATCGATGACGTCATCTTCACACTTTGAGAACGCCGCCTGAATTAATACTGCATATTCCGACGAAAGCATCAAATTTTCAATATCAAAACAGTCATCTAGTCTTAAGCCTATGTACAGCAAAACCTCACTAAATCGACCGACCATAGGACCGCCTTCAAGTGGTCCATTTAGGGAGGTGGTCGGTTTAGAGAGTTAGAATATCCTTACAATGGTATTTTTGGGACCCAAATAAAGCGATCGATATAGGGGGGTAGTCAATATGTGGAGGGGTCGGTGTAGAGAGGTTGTACTGTATTCAACTTACATACCGGTGCACTCAGAAAATATGCATTGCTGCATAGAGAATCTGCAAATTTTGAAGCCTATGGAATCCAGGAAATTTTGACATGCATGCCAAAAGTAACTTTGCAATATTTTCACCTCAAATATCTCACAACTGAACCCTTTACTATGAAAGTTATTTCAAACTAATCAAAAGCAGGTCATTATAATTGATGCAATATACCATATATGTCCCAATAGATGCGTACTGCATGAGTGCAGACACATGGATGCGTGTCCATTCAAAGTTATAATTTCATGGATTTGTTTTTGTGGTGCCTGTGAAAGAAAGTGGGATTGTCTTAGTTTATGTGCATTCAGTCTGGATATAATCGTAAATTTTGATTTGTTTTTCTCATGCCTCTGAAATGAAGTGGGATTATCCTATTTTATGTGCATTCAGTCTGAATATGATTGTAAATTTGTCCGCGCTTTCAATCTTGAAATAGGGGGTGTGCTTCTATTGGGTAGCGCGCTTCTATTGGAACATATATCTGGTATGTAATTTGAAAATATGGCAAATGTCAGGACTATCAAAACTATCACAACTTAAATGCAACTCTAAAACAGGATGTAGTGCATGATAATGCTGGACTGCATTATTAACCCAATCCAACACCAGCCTGTAGTCTGCATTGGTGTCCTACATCCTCACAGCAGGACGGCGCCCTGCATTAATGTACTTTCAAGCAACGACACCACCTGCATAAATTCTCATCCACAGCAGGACGCCACCTGCATTAAGGTACTTCCACACTGGCAGCCTGCATCTTTGCAGGAGTGCGCATCCCCACGGTGACATCTTGGCTACTTTCAGGCAGGTACCATCTTTCCATGTCCTTCTTTGAAGGCGGGGTTTAAAAAGCATAAAAGATCGCTGGAGAGAGACCCCACATTGAACATCTACAAATCAGAATAAAACAACCCACAACAGTGATGATGTGACTGGGATCTGCGAGAAGAGTGGGTGTGTCGTCTGGGTGTGTGGGTGTGTTGGTGTGTTGGTGTGTGGGTGTGTTGGTGTGTGGGTGTGTGGGTGTGTGGGTGTGTGGGTGTGTGGGTGTGTGGGTGTGTGGGTGTGTGGGTGTGGGTGTGTGGGTCGGTGGGTCTGTGGGTCTGTGGGTCTGTGGGTCTGTGGGTGTGTGGTGTGGTTTCAGGTGTGGATGTGGTTGTGGGTGTGGTTGTGTGGGTGTGGGTGTATGGGTGTGGGTATGGGTGTGGGTGTGGGTGTGTGGTAGTGTGGGTGTGTGGGTGTGGGTGTGGGTGTGGTGTGTGGGTGGGTGGGTGGGTGGGTGGGTGGGTGGGTGTGAGGGTGTGTGAGTGTGTGGGTGTGTGGGTGTGTGGGTGTGTGGGTCTGTGGGTCTGTGGGTGTGTGGGTGTGTGGGTGTGTGGGTGTGTGGTGTGGTTTCAGGTGTGGATGTGGTTGTGGGTGTGGGTGTGGGTGTGGGTGTGGGTGTGGGTGTATGGGTGTGGGTATGGGTGTGGTGTGTGGGTGGGTGTTCATGTGTGTGTATGTGTGGGTGTGGGTTTGGGTGTGGGTGTGGATGTGGGTGTGGGTGTGGATGTGGGTGTGGATGTGAATATGGGTCTGGGTGTGGGTGTGGATGTGTGGGTGTGGTTGTGGGTGTAGATGTGGGTGTGTGTGTGGGTGTGGTTGTGGGTGTGGGTGTGGGTGTGGGTGTGGGTGTGGGTGTGGGTAGCTATCAGCACCAATGCAATGGTGAACCGCAAGGTGGCACTGCGAATGTGCTAAAGTTGCATACTCTGATGAAACCATTACATTTTCTGAACCAAATCACATACCCGGGTTTGCTTTTACCTTTCATTGTTCATGTTGGCCACAACATGGGTAATTTAGCACATGGGTCTGGCACCTTATATATTCAATAATATCTTTTTGCCTGGTTGAATCAGCCTTGGCTCCGTACTGAGCCCCTACCCCACCGGAGGGTTACTATACACTATTATCTATATTCATATCGGCCGATTATGGCGCCAACAAACAAATTGATTAGACACTTTCAGCTGCTCCTCCAGCCACCACACTTAGCGTGGATGCCTAGCTGACCTAAACAAGTCATAACGTTTCATTCAAATCATTATGCCCTAGCAGCTGAACCAGACAGCACATATCGATATGGTGCCGGGGTTTTTGAGCCTCCCACCCACCCTACTCAAAGGTAGATTCGAGGGGTTGTGCATCTGTTAGCCTACATTAAGACTATATACTCATTTCTGTTCACTGTTACCATTAACAGCTTTAAAATAAATGCCACTTTAAACCTATGTCGGTCTTGCATCACTTAATTCCATTCTAATAGTAATACACTCATTAAACATGTGGTGTTGCATAGAAGAAGATACTAAATCAATTTAACAAAAGCCGTCACATCTGAAGTCTATGGTGTCCTGTATTTAGCTGTGCACATCAATACCTCCAAATTTAGTCATTTATTATGAAGACTTCAAACTGAAGTAAGATAGATTTATAGAGTTGATTGATTGATTGATTGGTGGTTGCTTTACACCGTGTCGGCAGCATAGGCCATATTCACGGCGAGAAATGTTTGTTTTTTGTTCAAACCATCACTTTTACATGTAAAAGCAGACAATCAATTATGTGCCAATAGACACTCATTAAATTAGGAAGCTCACAATCATATATGTGTGGTCAAGGGAAACAAATTCCCATAGAAAAAGAAAAGTTTTATTAATAATTGATAGAATCTATTTAGTAAACTGTATGAGGTGGCACAGTCCAGCTGCCCTCAATAAGGCTCAAATGTTTTCTTGTTTTACTTTAGTAAAAAGGTCATGCAGACTGTCTGTAGTGTAGAATTGTTGATGCAGGCCATCAGTGTATATGGAGAGGTGGTCTGCAAACTGGCCTTGAATCTCTGCATGCAGTCCTTGGTACTTGAGTGGATGTGACCCAGACTTCCTCAGTTCCATGAGTCGGAGGATAACCGATGGCTTCCTCAACGACGACGGGGGATGTTCTGGTACTTTGGCATCCTCCAACACGTCCAAATCCATACCCAAGTCCTCCAAATGAGGTTTCATTCGGAGCCTCAGTGGCCGGATGTAATTTGGCCTGGCTTCGTACCTGGATTTGTCATGTTGCTCGAATAAACAATTGTGTGCAAGGATTCAATGCATTAGTTGTTATCTTGACTACATATTGCATGGCCAGTTTGATTCTCCTGTTGTTAAGTGATGGTTCATTGGCTCCGATGTAGAGGCTCTGAACCGGTGAGGTGCGGAAGGCCCCAAGGGCCAGGCGCAGTCCCTGGTGGTGGATCGTGTCTAGCAGCCCAATATATGATTTCCTTGCGGAACCGTATACTATGCTGCCGTAATCCACTCGTGACCAAACCAAGGTTCTGTTTTATAGAGTTGCATTAAGCTGCATCATCCAATGGTTTTGACTTTTGCCATATTTTATAAATAAATATATTATATTAATCATTACCACATAGTTTACATTACTTTGAAGTAACTTTTATTTTAAAGGATTCTCAGATATTTGAAGTGAAAACATGCCAAATTAATTTTGGCATGCACTTCGAAAATGCTGGACCCCATAGGCTTCAACAGTTACGGGTTCTATTAACCTGACTTGCAGACACTCAAACCCATTTGGAGTATGTTACTTTAAGCCCATCTCACACTAGGAGATGGCCACGACGAGTCGGCCGCTGCTATCGGGCACCCCGATCCACACACATGCTGTTTCGCCAATTGTCGTCAACCCCAATCTGACAAACTTAATCCTCCACGTACAGTCCCTTTGGCGATCCCCGATCAATGGGATTCAAGTCAGGTTATCGTGCGATGTGAGGCGCGCTTTAAATTTGCACACAGCGCAAAGTGCGATACAATAGGGCCACCATCAACTTAACCATAGAGCCCCGAAAACACATCCCTTAGCGCCCCCATAACGACCCGATCACGTGACCGATATGGCTGCCTTATATGGCAATTTGCTACTTCGCAACAAAGCCTTCAGAGCCTAGAAGTCTCAACTGTATTAAGTTTACGATGGATATATATATATATATATATATATATATATATATATATATATATATGTGTGTGTTTCTACACTGTCATACGTATAATGGTAGTGCCATGGGGGGATGTTGGAAACAGATGGAACAGTGTGCTTGGAGTGAGGCTCGAACCTCGATTAATGCCATTCTGGGGTTAGCAAACTAACCATTACGCTATTTAGGCTACCCGATACAATCACCTTAGCAAAGCTTACCTGTAAGTATTGTTTGTTCCAACTATAGCATTCAACTGAACACTTAGTGACTTACTAATACGAAGCTGCCAACCACATCACTTAATTAAACATATTCTAGTCCAACCTGCAAACCACAGCGCTCAATTAAGGTCATCCAATCACACCCACACATTTCATCAGCGTTCACACTCACATGCACACCCATATCTACAAGCCCACACACAAACCCATGTCCACACCCATACCTACCCGCACTTCCTCACACACTTACAAGTTACACCCAGACCTACACACACTCACGCACACTCACGCACACTCACACCCACACCTCACTCATACCCACACCGACACCCACTCACGCCAGCACCTCACTCACACCCACACCCACACCAACACGCACTCACACACCGACACACACTCACTCACACACCAACACAAGCCCATACCTACACAAACAGTCCCTCCCTCACACACTCACATCGACACCCACACTCACACCCATACCTAAACTTATTCACCCATACACACTCCCTCAAACACTCACACCCACCCCCACTCATCCCCACCCCCACTACTACCCCCACCGCCTGCAGGCTAAGCCTTACTTGCCCCCTGGCCGTCCCAACACCGAGTGACTCGGTTCCAGCTCATAACTGCTCATAATAAGCTCACACGCGCTGAGCCCCTCTCATTGCGTGCCGCCTGCCTGCTTTGATTTGGTGTGCGTGTGAAGGTAGGTGAGAGTGTGTGATAGTGTGTGTGAGGTAATGCTCCACCTCCCTCAACTCCGTCTAATGGTTGCATTGAAGTAGGGATTTAAGCACACACAAACACAACAAAAACAAGATTTTCACCTCATCCATCCCTCAATCTACCCCCCTCCCGCCACCCACCCCTCTACTTTCTACAGCGATAACACACCCCTCTCCCCTTGCCACCCCCTACCCCCACCCATACCTTCTCCAACAATAACACTCAACCTCCCTCCTAAAGGCCCTGTCACACTTTACCGGATTGAGGAAACGGATTGAAACGGAACAAAGTCCGTTGATATCCAGCAAAGTCTGGCTTGTGTCCATTGCATATCCGTTGATATCCGTTGATATCCGGCCCGATCCATTACAAGTTTTGAGCATGCACAAAACTTGTAATGGATTGCGTGGGACTGATGTATGCAGTTATTATCCGTTACCATCTGTTCCCCACCCGTTCTCGTCCGTTCCCCTTCCGTTCCCGTCCATTACCATCCGTTCCTGTCTGTTACATATCCATTACACATCCGTTGCCGTTTGTTATAGTTCTTTTTGTATACTGAATTGTCTGTTGATCGTTAGATACGTTATCAACCATTACCATCCGTTACTGTCCGTTACCCATCCATTACCATCTGTTACCTGTCCATTCCCGTCCATTACCCTTCCGTTACCATCCATTCCTGTCAGTTACATAGCCATTACACGTCCGTTGCTGTTCGTTATAGTTCTTTTTGTATACTGAATTGTCCGTTGATCGTTAGATACGTTATCAACCGTTACCCTTCGTTACTGTCTGATACCCGTCTGTTACTCGTCCATTACCGTCCGTTACATAATCGATACAATTCAAGTCTGAATCACACCGGATTAAAATATTGTTATCCGTTTCAATCCGTTTCCTCAATCCGGTAGAAGTGTGACAGGGCCTTTACCACCACCCTCCCCCTCCTTCCTCCCACCTCCGGCGCCTTTGACTTAGACGTGCGCATGCGCATGCTGATAAAACAAGCGCGGGGCGGGTCGCACATGAAAGGGCTGTACCTGGGGGCTGCTGATAACGCCGCGTAATGCGTTACATAATTGATGTATGTTTCTTGCAAAAGGGGGAAGGGCGTCCCCGTATCATGCACTTAATTAGCAGGGTGTGCTAATGGGGGGCGTCTCAGAAACACGCCACGCAAAGTAAAGGCCACCAGTCCACTGGCACGACCACTCGCCTACATTCACTCACAGTCACACTGAGTATTGGCGCAGGAATTGGGGCAACCGCTGGCCAGCAGTTTTTTTTTCTTTAATAAAATATTTTATTCATCTGAACATATATTCTGTCAAAGCCGAGGCACTTGTCTTCCATATACCACATGTGATTTTACCACAATTGTCTGCTCTTTGGGCATACATTTCAGCACTCTATGGCCGTAATCGATTAACACGACCCGGGCGACTCTGGTCATCCGAGTCGTCAGAATTTCAAATCGAACACCGCGAGTAGAGTCGACAAATACACGTGCCCTGTATGGTAACATTCCGTGAGCATAATGACGTTATCCTCTCTCGTTGAATGACGGTATCACTACACTTTACCGATGTTATGCTCTCGTTCATAACATTCCGTGAGCATAATGACGTTATCCTCTCTCGTTGAATGACGGTATCACTACACTTTACCGATGTTATGCTCTCGTCAACTACGCTGCATCCACGTTCAACTTGTGCCCAAATTTGCATACTACACCGAGAAGTTCAACGTTCTTCACGTTCTCCCTATGCTGACGTCGTTACATCGTAGTGTGACAGGGCCTTAAGGTCATATCAGGACGGGTACCGACTTGTGACAGTGCGCGCTCATGGTGACTTCATAGAGCTGCCCCACTGGGAAATCAGGCTGGCGGCACCATGATCCGATATCCCACTCAGTCATATTATCCCCACACTGAGCAAACCAGTCCTTTCCCGATGCTATTTTTGTAATGTGAATATTTCCATTATATTTAGCGAATATCCGTGTAATTGGTTGGCTGTTGGAGTTTTACGTCCTGGCAACATCTAAGGTCATATCAGAACGAGGTGTCCGTGTACTGAATGCAAGTTAATATGAAAGTGACCAGATCTTAAAAGGCTCTACTGGTACTAGTGCAGGCTTATGATCAGGTTTCCTACTTTTTTTCTCAACTAGAACATAATCAGATAATGGATTCATTCCCGAGTCAGTGACTGCATTTAGATGCACCTTTTATTATTCTTATGATAGAACGTTAAAGCTGCAGAGTCCGATGAAAACAACACATTTTCAAAACCAAGTCAATTATCTAGATTTGATTCGATATATATCTAACTTAGATATTGGTAAAAGATTTTAACATTTGTTGCCACATCGAAAGGAATACTGACACAATTTAATAGAACCTGTTATTGCAGGAGCCTATCTAGATAAAGGATTCACCCAGTACTCGCAGTACACGGGTGAATACCAACCCTATATAAAAACGGTCGAAAAAGCGGGTTAATGGAATGAGAGCCTAATTTCACAATCTACGAAGCAACATTCATTCTTTGTAAATGTCTTCATATTTACCCGCTACCTTTGAGTTGAAAAATATAATAAAACATCTGGTTTAATAAGATTTAAAAGTGAAATCGATGGTGTTCTGTGGTTGCTATCTTGTCTTTTTACATTCTCTCCCATTTCACCAACTCTGTGCCTATATATGTAGCCATTTGATCCTGGAACCACAGTTTCTAGTTCATGTCCCATACTAAAGCTATTTTCACCTGTATTTAGACTACGTTGTCCTTCACCCGTGTACTACACAAGTACCGGGTGATTCTTTTATCTAGAGCCTATTGTGTCAGAGTTTTGGCATGTTTGCGAAAACTAATGTTGCATGTTTGCACTTCAAATATCTCAAAAGTTAGCCATTTAAAATACAAGTTACTTCAAACTAAAATAACGTTGATAATAGCGATTAGAGTCATATATTTATCTCAGAAACTCAAAACCATCGGAGTATGCAACTTTAATGTGGATGTTGGAGTTAATGGACGATAGCTGGTGCCGAGAGGAAGGCAGCAGGTGTGGTTGTCAGCAAGGACTGATCTAAGTGATGAGCTGTACAGATGGTATTAATTAACTCTGACACCAATGTGCAATCTCTCTCTCTCTCTATATATATATATCATATTAGTGGTGCATAATAACATACAGTAAAGCCTCTCTAAATCGACCGATCACGGGACCGTCTTTAAATGGTCCATTTAGGGAGGTGGTCGGTTTAGAGAGGGTTGTTTTTGTCATTACAATGGTAGTGTATGGGTGATCGTTTGGGACCCGAATAAAGTGATCGACATAGGGGAGTGGTCGATATGTGGAGGTGGTCGGTTAGAGAGGTTTTACTGTATATCATAATAGTGACACTGTTCAGCCATTTAATATATATACATATATTAAATTTAAGTATTATATATATATTAAATGCCTAAACAATGGAAATATCAAATGACTAAAGACATGTAGCACGTATATACATTTGGAATATAAATATGAAGGGAGACTTTTAATACCTGTAGGTTCGGGAATATGGGTGTGGTAGTGAAGGGTGAAGGAATGAGGGGTGAGGTGAGTGAGGGGCGGAGGAGTGGGGGATGAGGTGAGTGAGAGAGGGGAGGGGCAGTGAGGGTGAGGTGAGTGAGGGGCGGGGCAGTGAGGGTGAGGTGAGTGAGGGGCGGGGCAGTGAGGGTGAGGTGAGTGAGGGGCGGGGCAGTGAGGGTGAGGTGAGTGAGAGAGGGGCGGGGCAGTAATGGCGATGGGGCGGGGCAGTGGGGCTGAGCTGACAGAGAGCGGGGCAGTGAGGATTGAGGTGAGTGAGGGATAAGGTGAGGTGCGGGAGGAGCGGGGCAGTGAGGGTGAGGTGTGTGAGGGGCGGGCAATGAGGAGGGAGTTGAGTGAAGAGCTGGGCAGTGCTGTGTGACGTGGCCGAGAGACAGGTAAGGTGAGTGAGGGCAGAGGATCAGTGATGGGGGAAGTGAGGAAGGAGCGGGGCAGTGAGGCGTGAGGTAAGTGAGGGGCGGAGCAGTGACGGGCGGGGCAGTGAATACTAATGTGAGTAAGGGTATGGGGGCGGGGGAGGGGTGGGGGTGCAGTGAGGAGGAGGTCAAGGAGGAGCGGGGCAGTGAGGTGTGAGGTGGGTGAGGGAGGAAGCAGTGAGTGGTGTGTGCAGCGTGTCTGGGACCTTGGGAGTGTAGGGTGGGGCGGGTGCGGGTGGGGTTGGGGTTGGGTGGGCTATGGTTGTGGCTGTGGGTGGGGATGGGGGTTGTGAGGGGGGTGGGGACCTGCGTGTGGGTGGGGTGTGGGTGGGTGTGGGTGGAGGGTGTGTGAGTGTTGTGGTGGGTAGTGTGGTTGTGGGTGTGGGTGGAGTGTGGGTTGTGTGGGGTGAGGACTGTGGTGCGGCTGTGACTCTGGCTGTGGCTGTGAGTGGGGGTGAGGGTGAGGGTGGGGTGAGGGTGGGAGTGAGGGTGGGGGTGTGCCTGTGGGTGTGGGTGGGGTGGGAGGGGTGGGGGTGGAGTGTGGGTTGGGTAGGGTGAGGATTGTGGTGTGGCAGTGACTGTGGCTACGCCTGTGAGTGGGGGTGAGGGTTGGGGGTGGGATGGAGGTGGGGAATAGGGGTGTGGTGAGTGAGGGTGGGGATGGGGGTGGTGGGGTGTGGGGCTGAGGGTTGTGGGGGTGATGGATGTGGTGATGTGTTGGGGTGAGGGTTGTGGTGGGGTGTAGGGGTGATGGTTGTGGTGGGGTGTGGGGGTGATGGTTGTGGTGGGGTGTGGGGTGATGGTTGTGGTGGAGTGTGGGGGTGTGGTGGTGAGGGTTGTGGTGGGGTGTGGGGGTGAGGGTTGTGGTGGGATGCCGATAAGGGTCGTTGTGACTGTGGGTGCGGGTGTGGGTGGGGGGCGGATGTGTGGGGTAGGGTGGGGTAGGGGTATGGCTGTGAGTGGGGGTGGGGGTGGGGTGGGGTGGGGGTGGGGGGTAGGGGTGGGGGGATGGGGGTGGGGTGTCTGCGCTTCTCTAGGCCGGCTTGTGCTGCATACAAATCCGCGACAGTTGCTAAATGGCAATCTGCCGCCAGGGTAAAGATGTGATTTGCATTCTGCGCCAGGAAGGGCTGGGTGGATCTGTATACCCATTGCTGAAACACCTGCCTGGCAAGAGTCAACATCGTAATGGCTGGCGCGTTAAACTAACAATCAACCGAACAACTTCACCTGCCTTTACATTTAATTTGACGAAAGCGTTAATTGTATTTGCTAGATGCTTATTTCGCTGTAATATATGAAGAGTTCAGGTGCAAAACCCCGCAAACGCCAATCCAAAATTGTTATTAAAATAAAAGATTTTTAGCTGAAAGTAATTGTTATGCTCAGTAATTGCATGGTTCTTGTGATGAAATGTTTATGGAGCAATGAACACAAAGATAGGAATGCAAAAAAAATTAACCTTTTGAAGGTTTGACGCCAATGTTTATCTAAATTTTTGGATTCGCATTTACGCGGTTTGCATCTGAACTCTTCATCTGTTTATTAAAGTTGCATAGTCCGATGGTTTTGAATTTCTGTATTTTTTCTGAGATATTAGATCGATCACTAGTATCTACTTTACATTAGTTCAAAGTTACTTTTATTTTAAATGGTAAACTTTTGAGATATTTTGAGTGCAAACATGGAAAATTAGTTTTGGCAAGCTTGCCAAAACTCTGACACCATAGACTTCTGCAGTAACAGGTTCTGTTAAATTGACTCAGTATTGCCTGCTACCCAGAAACAAATGCCTAATAACAGCATCAGTATCTAAGTTAGATATGTAAAATCAAATCTAGATAATTGGTTTGGTTTTGAAAATTTGATATTTCATCGGACTATGCAGCTTTAAACACAAATAACAATTTGTGTCAAAATAATTGTCTCAGTTCTTATTATGTGTCCCTTGTTCACCACACTGCAGTGAGTTGTTCTTTCCTTGAAAGTTGAAATGTCAAAATAAATAGGCACAGTTCATTAGTTGATTCTTTTTACCTCCATGTTTCTAATGCAAGGAAAGGATGTGAGGCAAGAGCAGCTGCTGATGAGCTCTCGAGGAGTACGGTTATTTTTTAGCAAATATTTCCATTTGTCAATTTCGGACATATCGTTCATTGTCAATCTACTACATCTACTACATAGTAAACATATCCTTTATATTGATTCCACCATCCCCGTCCTAATATGACCATAGATGCTGCTAGGACGTTAAGCAACAGCAACAATGTTTCCACCATATATCATAAATGTACATACTGAAGCATACGCTTAATATATCATGTAATTGTAAGTAGATAAACACAAACATTCTATATATGTATATCCATATATAAATATATATCTAGTATATAAATATACGGGTATGAATCATCGGTATGAGGTTTGTTATTATTATTATGATGGTCACTGTATAATATTGTTAACATCCAATAACGGACAAATATCGATTAACTGCGGCCTGCTGGACTACGGTGGCGGTGCCACCGGCAGTTCTTGGTATTCCACTCACTCTGTGGATCACTTTGCTGCGAAAAGTTATATTTCCTTGTCAAGAGAAAATAAAAACTCTCAATCCACTTATCTCTTTCTATTTCTTCCTTCACCTCAGGTAGAGATCAGGTTTATATATATATATATATATATATATATATATATATATATATATATATATATATATTGACTGACGCAGGCATAAACAACAGCCTATAATTTCTTTGCAGTTTATAGAGCTTAGCTTTTGATGAATTCAATTGGATTCAATTACTTTATTTCGGAGCATTACATCCCAATAAAAATAAATTAACCACACTGCTACCACATATATAAATATATATATATATATATATATATATATATGCGTATGTATATATATATATGCGTATGTAAGTGTGTGCACCATGGGCGTAGGGCTGCAAATCAATTAAATAATCTGACTAGACCCAAACTGGAACGCATACTTTCTGCAATGGTGATGGGTATTGAGATGCGTATACACAGAATGTTAGTTGCATAAATTGAAGGTTAAATACGTAGCTTTTATATGCACATATATGCACATAAATGCATCCACATACACATGGGTGTGGGTCCACATCCACAGACAAAATTTTCCGACTGGGTGAGGTGTCACACCCCGCGCAGGGAGGGGGGAGCTGTGCATGCCGGACCTCCCCCCCCCCCCCCACCTGCCTAGGTGGGGGGAGGGGGGGGGGGGCACTCCAGATCTTATTACACGTGATAACGCTAGTATCACTATCTGGATATATGTAATCTAATTTACATTAGTCTGAAGTAAACTTATATTAAATGGCTAATTTTGGAGATATTTGAAGCGAAACCGTGCAAAATTTGTTGGGGCATTCCCCCTGGACTGTCAGGCACTACAGACTTCAGCAGTGTCAGGTTCGATTAAATTAACTTATTATTATTAATATGTCCCATCGTAACTCGAATTAGTAGTACAAGTACAGCTATAGATACAGGCGGGCGCATTACATGCATGACCTTAAATGTTGTCAGGATGTAAAACTCCAACAAACAAAGCATACTATCTGAGAATACACACCTCTGTTCTGATATCATGCCTACTTCCTGTTCTCTCAGCGATCATTGCTGTGATTTATTTGTCTTTTGTTGTGGCCGATTCAAATGCCAAGAGGGCCCAAAAAAGTAGCAGAGGCTACTAAACGTACCAACAGACTATCTATCTGCTACTGAAATGCAGACAATCAAATAACTTATCAGCAGCTACTGTCTGGTAAGACAACACCAACACTACAGCTGGCCAGCATTGAAAACAAGCCTGGGTACCAAGGCTTACATGCTATGGACAGAAAAAAATACAGCCTCAATAAAAAATGTTAAAAAAAAAAAAATTGGGGAAGCAGGGGAGGGGGGGTGGGGTGGGAGGGGAGAGACAGGAAGAAATGAAAAGAATAATACAACAATATCTTATTCCCGAGCGGAGATTGCGGCATACGGTAGAGACATTAACAACGCGATAGCATTTGGCTGCAGGCATTTCCCTAATCAGGGAACAAATTTATGTATATGAATGGTCTTTTATAAATAAGACCGAGTTGCTTCGTAAATAATTAATACACAATCCAATCTCTTATGGTGGTTTCTGGGAACTGGCCACCATCTGCTATAGAAACTAAGACCACGCAACACCATCTCACATCCAAC